>CM036559.1:29868580-30343580 GCA_020745775.1 Theristicus caerulescens | reverse complement strand
TTCTTCCTAAGAGGGGAGGGCTGCATGCCTGTGGCCTATTATCCCACACTTACTTCTGCTCCTCTTCCTCTTCCAAGGGAACGGGGGAAGCAGCAGCGCCCGCAGGGCAGGCGCCTTCCGGCCGGCAGCACCCAGCGGCCCCAAGGGGATGCCCTGAGGGGTAAAAAGGGCGGCCGGTTGCTTCTGCAGATCCCTGTTCTTCCAAGCAATTTCCAGGCTATCCAGTCCAGGCTGCTTCTAATATTTAATTTATGGTTTTTTGATGCTGGAGTTAATTTTCAACGTTTCACAGGTTTATTTTGGTTTCTTCTACTTCTGCGTCTTGAATTTTTCAGGGGATTTTGTCACTGTTGCAGTTGTTACCACGGTTTGAGTGACCATCCATTACACAATTCTTCATTAAAGCCAAGGTACGACTTACACACTGCATGTACCACCCACAAAGCCCTGGGCTTGCCCTCAGCTTGCTCCTCCTGGGCTTTACCCTGAGTCCACTGAAGCTATTGAGGAGACTCTATGGGCTGATTTGAACCGGGTCCCAAGTAAAAACTGCAAATGTGTGCAACAAAAATGAGGAGGGCACAAAAATGAGGAGGGCTGGTAGGGCAGTAGCAGTGGCAGGAATGAGCTGGTCACATCCATCTGCCACACACGTGGTATCACATATCACAAAATGTTTATTGGCTTCAGTCCAGGAAAGCCTGGAGTCCAACAGAGGAGACCGGAGTTGCCTGACCATCTTCCCAGTCACCGTTTTTCAGTCTTCACTAACTCACAGCTTCCTCAGTTCGGGTAGGGGGGCAGGCAGGGTGGGATTATCTCACTGCAGCAGACAGCGGTCCTCCCACGGCTGGCCCTGGAGTAGCAGGCTCAGAAAACAGTGAACAAAACCAGATCTGACACCCACTCTACTGGACCGTGCAATTTTCCTGATAATATTACCATACGTTTTCAAGCACAGGGAGATGTGTTCTGTGCTCATATTCATACACATACCTTCCATCTCCTGGGAAGACTTTGGAGATCGATCTAAGGCTAAAATGCTGTCTGTGAGAAGAAAGAGAGCTCAACAGGGGCTCTGAATTTTGTATATAGGCATTCCAAGGGAGGCCTTCTTTTTCAGAAATGGGGCCCATCCACAAATACCTATGAAGTCCAGGGGTTCAGCAAGTTTGTGGTTCCTCCAAAAACCTGCGTGTTTTATTTAGAGCAGTGACATCAATATTAAAGCCCAGCTTCAAGTGCAAAGTGTATATTTCACTTCTATCAGAGCATTCTCAACCGTCCTAAGGCCCACAACTTACTGTTAGTCTTGGTGAGGTGGAAAACTTTAAGTTGTATCTGACCAGACAATAGCTGTGTAGGTGTCTTTAAAACAGAGGAAAACCATCACTTCAAGTAAAACAGAGATTTCCTAGAGCGAGAGCTGGGGACCTGGTTCAACACTTGTCATCAGACAAAAAGCCATTATATGCCCTCAGTCTCACCAAAGACCCTTCCAATAACTCCAGTTCTTCATCAGCCATTGCCATGGGGAATGGGAACATTTCCACCCTCTGTACCCCAGGCACGTGCATTGATAAAAGGCAAAACACACTGACAAGCCATGCCTGCCTGGTAGAAAGCAAGGGAGCCTGGCCCCAGGAACACAGCATGTACCCGAAGAAATATTATGGTCACAAAGCCTTAATGGGAGGTGCCTTATGTCCTCCAGAAAATGTGTCCCTGACATGAAGCTCTTGGAAGCTTTCTCTGATCTTCCAGAAGTTGTGTCCTCCCCTACGTGAGTGTGATGGACACCAAGGGGACTGCTTTACCTCTCGATCCTAAAAGGCAGGAGTGGTGTCCACGGTCCTTGGTATGGACAAGGTGGATTCACTAAGAGGATGATGAGAGAAAGGTGTTGTCTTGGCACCTGGTGCTAAGTACCCCAGGCCCAAGGCAGGAGAATTTGTGGAGACTCAGCCTCTCCCCTTGCGCTCCTGCTGGTGCCCTGAAATCTCACCAATTGCTGGATCCTTAAAGCTTCACAAGCCTGTGTTGAGAACCATACTGTAAAAGCTGAATTGGTCTAAAAACCTAAAATCTTCAATTCCTGAATCTTAGGAAGCAATTCCTGAATTCAGCATCTGGTTGGGACAGCTACAGTTCCTCCCCTGCAGGAGGAAAACCTGGCAAAACTCTAATCTGCCTTTTCCAGGAAACAAGATTGTTCTCCAAGTTAATGAATTTCTGGTTCTCCTTTGTCTATAGAGACTAAGTTGTCAAGCAGGAAGATCTTATGAAGGCTATGAAGGGTTTTCAGAGCACTCCCTGTCAAAAATATAAAGCCTGTCCCAAAAACTCAGGGCTTGGCTACCCTGAAGAGAGCTGTTCAGTACACAGCCTGGTTTCAAAGATGTGGCTAGTAAAGGACAAACCCACAGGTAGCTGAGAGAAAGCCTCATTGGCAGTTCAGGTGAAATATTTCAGAGATGTTTTTGGCAGCTTGGTTTTGCCTGGGAACTGCAAACACACTGCAGAAGCTTCTTTTTCCCTGCTTATAGTGATAAACAACACATGGGTAGGTCCACCAGTTTGGTGTATACAAGAAGTGGGGCAGCTGTGTCTTGCACCAGCTGGAGTCGGCAGGCATGTCCCAGGGCCACGCTGGCTGCTCTTCCAGGGACCATCCCATGTAGGAGAAATGACCCTGCGTCCTTGGTGTCCAGGAGCCTCACCCGGCTCTGACTAGATGATCACCTTTTAATAATGCTGCAAAGATTATATTGATTTTTCCAGGCTTTAATCACAAGGAATATTTTAGCCATTATGTAGCAGCAAGGTTTAAAGCCTTGGTTTGCTTATTTAATTTTAGCAGGCAGACAATTCCCAGGAGATCTGGAAAACTTGATATGTGTCATCTTTTGAGCCGACGCAGAATACCCCAAAATGAGGTTGTTTCACTTCTGCATTAATGCCTCCATCTCACAGACTTAACACTCACCGGGACAAGCCAAGATCAGCTCACAGAACCAGTCTAGGCAACCAAAAGTCCCAGTGATATACTTAAAGCCTTTTTTATTGTATATATGACCCAGTAGCATTTACCTAAAACAAAATAAAAATAGGAAAGCAGATACGTTGAGAATAATGCTTCTAGCTGGCTGAAAGTAGGGATGTCTGGGAAAGCCTGGTGCCCTCATCCTCCCTACACGGTTGCAGAGCATAGAGGATGGGTGAGAAGGAAGCTGTTTATTTTCTGCCTGGAAGAAGATGGGCAGAGCATACACTGGGGAAGGGCCTGGGGGAGCCCACAGTATCTCTGAGCACCTCCAGCCGGGAGAGGAGGAACCCAGGGCTGGTGCTGGGATGCTCTGAGCCCGGAGGCACGGACTGAGCCCTCGGGTATGGGCCAAGCACCCACACATCTAAAAGGAAAGGTTTGGGCAGAATTGATATACTCTTACTCCTCGTCTGTTTTGCAGTATTAAATCTCAGAAAGAGAGTGAACATGATCCATACAGACTGGCTTTGCATACCAGAGAAGCTGCTTTGGTGCGGGAGGTATTAATGAAGTGCATTCAAATGGGATGAGGCAGCAGGGGAGTGGCTGATGGCTCACATGTGCTTTTCCTTCAGGTAACCTCCTCTCCCTGTCCTAGCGCCATGTCAGGGGAGCACTGATGCCTTCATGACCAAACTAGCCCCACTTATCTTAAATACTCTCATGCCAAGAGCCAACCTCAACAATGTATCCTAAAAAGAAGAAAGTCCAGACTTTCTGTCCCATTTCAGACCTTATGATGAACTCTTTTTTTTTTTTTGTTAGAGCCTGCCTGTGTTTTGTCAAGCTGCTGTCTGTGAGAGAAGAGAGCCTGTCTCCTCCACTCACAAAAGCCCTGGCTCTTCCTTCTTGGCCTTCACAAGCTGGAGGTACTGGGGCCAAGGGGTGCATGATGGAGTGAGGGGTTCGCCATTTCTCCCAGCTCAGCGTCACCAGCAGGAGCAGCAGGAAGAGGCCACCCACCTCTTATGGTAGTAGTCCATAAACCGAGGGCAACATCAGTAGTAAGGCGAGGACTGGAGACAGACTGTGGCACAGGACACAAATTATGTATGGCTGGTCAGGTTGGCCCCTAAAGCCATGTGTTTTCCCACAGGAGGCTCTTCAGACCAACCACTCATTTCTCCAGCACATCTGCAGCAGGAGCCACGCCAGAGCGCCATGCCAGCTCTCCTTTGCTAGCAACACAGGTACAGCATGCAGTTTGCAAACACTACCCATATGTCAGCTGGTGGGATATGTGCTGAGGCCTCTGCCACATGGGCTCTGGCTGTCTTCTGCATCACTTCTGATACATCCTTTGGGAGCTACTTTGCTAACACAGAGGATGAGTCCGAGAAAGAGGTAAAGTCCACTGACAGCCATGGCCAAGGGGTTTTGACCAGGTCTTACCATGCACCCTTCGAGTCCTCCAGAAAGGCTTTAGTTCCAGTAGTTCAGGGCTAACAAAACTGGACTCTTAAAGTGACAAGACAAATACACCCTTACCCCAAAAGCAAGACTTGTGAAAAGATGTAGTATTCGGTTGTTTTGAATTCTGCCCCCGCACAGACACACACACAGATGCAAGAATTGTCCTTCCAGTAGAAATGGTGTCTTCGTGCCTTTGGAGCCTAGCACAAATCAAACCCCCTGAAGTACCACCTTGACCTCAAGAGATTTAATCTGTTCTTTCACCTGTGTTCTCTTTCCAGCCCCCTCAACTCACACCCATTTCACCAGCTGCCTTCTCTTTCTGACATTATAAGGCCTTATTCATTTTTGTTCCTACTTTTGACAAATGTTGCTGTTTGAATAGGTACTTTTTGCATAGATGTCTGCTCAAGCTGAATGCCTGGAAAACACCAAACCAAGTGGTTAGGACATTTACAGAAATAGAACTCATGGAGAAGCACAGCAAAACAGAATTTTTCTGTGCAAATATTTTTTGACATTTCCCAAACACAGAGGCGTAGGGCTTTTCACAGGAAAATCTGAATGATCTGAATCTGGCAAAATGGCTGTTTGTTGGGGATTTGTGTTTTACTGCCTTTGCAAAAATGCAGCCAAATCTGGAGAAATTATAACAAAATTATAATAATGAGAGTTTTGCACATGCTCAATAAAGCCTTTGTCAATTTTAGCAATTTCACCCCCTGAAAACTCTTGTTGGTTTTGGGCATGCTCCAGAGCCAACTATGACTTTTGATACATTTGCAGGGAAAAAAATCTGCAGTTAGTTAAAATTTTGTTTTGGCTGATGGGGAAGTCTTGGACTTGGATTCAACCTGCAGGAGAACGTAATCTCTTCCGCTACCAGTGACCCACAGGAGGGAGTCTGCCTGGCTTAATGTCAAGAGGATGAGAATTAGCCTGCTTGGAGGTGAGGAAGGAGTGTAACCAGACAAGGAAACTGCTATGGAGACCTGGAAACAGGCAAAGAGGAGAGAGAAACTGGGTTTGGGAGCCAGAGCTGAGAGATCTCGGGTCTAGGCCAGGGAGCCCTGCACGGTGAGACCAGAAATGATCAGGGCTGGGATGCAAAACATAGACAGGGGTAGGAGACAACGGTGGGGCCACAACAGTGACATGAAGCCAGAGGTTTGGAAGAGGATGGGTTTGGGGAAAGGGTAGGGGGTAGGGACAGGCCAGGACAACTCCTGCCTGAGGATGGATGGGGTGAAGAATTTGCCTCAACAAGAAATGTGATGATGCTCAGAGATGCAGAGCATCTCAGCTGCAGCTGGCATCAGTAGGGGGGGATGCTTTGGACTAATAAAATACAGGTAATGGCAGAATACCATAAAACAACAAAGCCCCCCAGTTAGTTACTACTTTTGACTGTGACCCCTTGCCTCAGCTCACTCCAGCAATATCTTCTCTCCCTTCATCTGCTGCACTTTACACAGGAGTGGTGGAGAGAAATACTTGTGGGGCACTCTGACACTGCTGTGCCCAGAGAAAAGCCCATGAAGACACAGATAATTCTCCACAGAGCAGAGCTGGAATAGTGTCTAGCAAGTAAGATGTACGGCTACACACCAAACAGTGACGAGAAGCTAAATACTGAAAGTTGCTCTCCAAATCAGTGTAATCAATGTTGAGTAATGAGAAGGTCCCTGAGAATGTGTGAAAATCACACACCCCAAAGGAAACGGGGGTGCCTGAGCACTTTCCCTTGTGTCGTGCCTCGAGGAGGCTCCCCAAGGGGCTGTGGTGGAGCTCCTGGAGGCAGCTTTGAGGCACAGTCCTCCACCCCCACAGGCAGGAAAGTCCCTGCCAGTGCCCACTTAGGTCAGGGCAGGAAAGCAATGACAACCAACACCTTCGAACCCTGGGAAAGGAAATTTTGGGGAGGAATTATGGCAGGGCAAACTTTATTCCCAGCAGGCAGCTCTTGTGAGTTGTTGCCAGACACAGGGGAAATTGTCCTTCCATGAAGTTGCAGTCACCGTGAAGAGGACTTGCCTGCAACTTCACTGAGTGGTTGGTAAAATTTTCTTTTGGAAAGTGCCCTTCCTCACTTTATCTTCTAGCTTTTCACTTGTGAGCATTGATTTCTCAGCTTCAGCTTTATTTCCAGGTCATGTTGGCACTACCCTGCCTCGCATGAACAGTTTATAAAATGTGTATGTGACATTTTTTCATTTTGGGTGGAATGGGGCTACAGAGCTGTTTGATGAGGTGAGTCTGCCAGGGAACAGTGTGAGCACATCCCCAGATACCTCTCTGCTCTTTTACGCTTCTTGGCCCTTTGCACTAGTGTTGGGGGGGGCTTCCCATTGCCCATTCCTCCCCTGGTGCATGGCCGGCTCTGAGAGCACCTTTCAGACCCTGTTCTGAACTTGGCTGTTACAAGCCCTCCTACAAATATTTCTAAAAATAATCATTTAGCATACTGTCTACCCCGCAACCTATGGTAAGATGCATGGTACAAATGCAGAGGGCATTTCTTTCTTTCAGTTGCCATCCAGTTGTTCTCCATCTTAAATGGACTGCTGTAGGACCAGTACAGGGGCAGTATCCAGAATGATGGAGCCCATAGAAAGCCAGGAGCAAAGTACATAGGGCGCAGAGCCCAGATCTTCCAAAATCCATAAGTACGTCCTTACTAACCAGGATGCGTCCCGAAGTTCCTGCTGTTTTCTGCAAGGCAAACATACTGAATCTCAATCAGATGTGGTGATGTTTGGTGGTGTTTGTTCCCTGTCCAGGAAAGCCCCTGTACCCCCTGATGCTGGGAGGGCACTGGGAGGAAGAGGAGGGCTGACACTGGAGAGCTTGGTGGCACATTCAGCTCAGTGCAGTTCCTCATCATTTTAAAGTGGTTTCTTGTTCAGGGTTGTGCTTACTTCTAAAGTAGCACTTGTAATTCAGCTGCTGATGTCAAACATCGCTGCTGCAAGTACAAATAGGTTTGTATTTCATCATGTCTCACAGTCTGTAGATATGACACTCCATCACTTTTGATCAAGTTCATGTGGTTTAATATCTCTCACTTTACTACTTTTCAAAGCCTTATAGACACCTTTTTTTGCCATGTTTGTTTTGCACTCCCAGATTGCTAAGTGTTGCTCCTTGCTGCATTACACCAGGAAGATATTTGAGGCTGAAGCGGCTACAGAAACTTCAGTTGCCTTCTCCAGGGCAAAACTGGTTTTTGTCCAGCCCTAAACCTAGACATAGCTGCAGAAAAGAGGTCGGAGACCCAAACCAGCACAACAGAGTCAGTGACAGGAGTGGGCAGCAAACAAAAGGTACCTCTGCACTTCAGTGGTGAAGTAAGATAACTTGCACCAATTCAGCCAATACTTTGTGTATGCAAAATAAGTGTGAAAGACACCAGGAGGTGGATGAATTTTTCCTGGAAGAAGGTAACAAGTGCTGAAGTGCTATGCTCTTCACTGATGAAGCTCCCTTGACCTCATTGGAGCTTTATGTTTTGTTAAGCGTAGAAGAAGAGGGCTGTTTATCTTGCATTTCCCATTACCTACTTCTTTGACACCACTCTGCTGGGGAGATGGAGTGGTGTGCATTTAATCCAGCCACTGGCCTGTGAGAACTGATCTGTACTCAAGTTTTCATACTAATTTAACACTGTCATTTTAGAACTAGAGTAGTTAAAACGATCCGTCCTCAGAAGCCAGACCGATAGGAAGAGATGTGTAAAACTTGCGCAAGCAGTGCCAATGTGGCATTTGAGCTAGCCCTCAGCTCTGTTCATTTTTTGTAACCATATTGAGGCAAGCAGTGCTGTTTTGTTACTCAGCACTAATCTGACATCTGATGTCTGCCTCGCATCATTGTCTCTGGTGCAGCTGAATTCAGCCCAGAAACACCCACTGGACTTGCACCCTTTAGTACTCATCTTCCAGCTCTCGGTACCTTATTTGCGGGAGGCCAAAAGGGCTGTAAAAAATTGTCCTAGTTTCAGCTCAGATAGAGTTAATTTTCTTCCTAGTAGCTGGCATAGTGCTGTGTTTTGGATTTAGGATGAGAATAATGTTGATAACACACTGATGTTTTAGTTGTTGCTAAGTAGTGCTTACACTGGTCATGGGCTTTTCAGCTTCCCATGCCCTGCCAGTGACAAGCTGGGAGGGGGCACAGCCAGGATGCCTGACCCAAACCGGCCAAAGGGCTATTCCATACCGTATGATGTCATGCTCAGTATATAAACTGGGGGAGCTGGCCGGGGGGCAGCGACCGCTGCTCAGGGGTGGGCTGGGCATCGGTCGGTGGGTGGTGAGCAATTGCATTGTGCATCACTTATTTTGTATGTTCTTTATTATTGTTAGTGTTGTTGTTGTTATTGTTATTGTTATTATTTTTCCCTTCCTTTTCTGTCCTATTAAACTGTCTTTATCTCAACCCACAAATTTTACTTTTTTTTTCCCGATTCTCTCCCCCATCCCACTGGCGGGGGCGCGGTGAGCGAGCGGCTCTGTGGCATTTAGCTGCCTGCCGGGTTAAACCACAACAAAAATCAATCACTTGATACGACAGCCCTTTGCATCCACTTTGCACGGGCAGGTACAAGATGCTGTACGAGGTGCGAGCAGTAGGAATTCGCACTGCTGCCCGTTGGCTTGCGTGCAGCTGAATTTGGCCTGCTTCTGTGGTTAAATTGTAGAAGTTGGTTAGCAGGCTTCCCAAATATTATGGCAGACTTGCATCTGCAAGCCTGCTCACTGCTGCAGCTGCTTCCACACCTGTCTATTAATAGCCTCCAAATGATCTTTTTTTTTTTCCCCTGAAAGTTGCTGCTGCAAATTCACTTCGCAGCGCGACTTGATTATCCTAGTTATTAGTGCAAATCTTGAGTTAGACCTTTAAGGAAACACAGCGAGGTATCAGTTGTTAACTTAACACAGCTCTGCAGCTAGGATGAGAGCTAAGGTCATGACCTTATAATGGTCAACCAGCCTATTAGTTTAGCAATGCGGGACTCAAATGTCATTTCAGCACCGGTCGGATGCTTGAATTTATTACTCAGAAAGCTCCTTACTTGAAAAGGATAGGATTTTTTCTACCAGCTGCTAGAAGTCTCCTTTTTAAAAATAATAGCTATAAATCTGCACTTTAAAAGTTGTCTCTGCGCTCCTTAAATTGTAGGGTGACCTATGGCGAATGAGTAGGCAGAGCAGGTACGGCAAATCATTCGAACCTGCGGGCTTCAGAAAAAGGGGGAAAAAGGCAAGAAAAAGGAAAAAATGCCAATCAAATTTAAATGATGATCCCATTAAATAATGATTTTCATTCAGACCTCACCTTTCACAGTTTTCACATTTTATGGTTATGTCTTACAGGAAAGAAATTCTGCCCCTTGATTCCCCCCCCCCCTTATTAATTTGTGATATACTGCGATAATTTTAGTTAAGGGGGGGGGAAGAGAGGAAAAAACCTGACCAAAAAAATCTTGCTGTATTCAGTCCCCTGAGAATGTTGGGTCGAGTTTTTTGATCCCTGTTGCTCATTGATTTGAGGGCTGATGTAGTGCAAGGGGTCCCTATTAGTGGCGTCTGTCACTGCTGTAATGTTTTTGTTATTTTTCCTCATTTGTTCGCTCTGACATCATGTCATTACAGAATGGTGCTGTTCAGGCCCTGCCTTGGCTGTTCGTTAGCGTGTGTTTAATGAGCAGCTTAATTGAGCTGTCTACTAGGCCACCTGTCACCCTCCGGACTTATTAACATACTAATGGCCTGACATTGTATTCTCTGACAGGCAACAGGGTTTACTGATTTGATGTCTGGACATGGGGATTTTATGCAGGAATGAGAGAGGATATTGGGAAGGAGGTTTAAAAACGCAAATTAACTCTTTGGTATCTATGTATTTATGGCTTGCTTGTAAAAGTTCAACACAAAGTAGCGGGGGAAACGGCCCTGCTTAGCAAGCCCGACTTTGTCATTGCAATTGCAGCACGTTTCTTAAGAAAATATGCTTGGTGTAAGAAGAGCAGGCTTTACTTCTATTACAGTATTATTGTTGTTGCTGCTTCAAAGGAGAAATCTTCTTAAGCACAGAGGAAAGTTTTGTGACTAGTCTTTTCTCTACTGTGGCTAAACAAATGAAAGGCAAGAAATTTCCAGTTAAGGGATTTAAGTGCACGACATTGTTCCCACCTTTTAAAGCCAGATGAAGACATTCATCGCCAGTGAACACTGTGCTGAATTGTAAAGGTTCAAAGAAATGGCTTAAGTGCATGCAAGTTTAATAAAAACACTTGTTTTGATTTGGTTATTTTTTGTTGTTGTTGTTGGTTGTGTTTTTCTCCAGTAGAGGAGTAGCAGACCTTCTGTCACGAGAAAACTCCTGTTACCGAGCAGATAACAGATCCAGATGGGGCGGCTCTAAGTCCAGCACTGCAATAAATCCACCTCATATGCATACTGCACACCCAGACATGGGCAGTATTTTTGGGGGGTGGTGTTTTTCTTTCCCTGTAGGAAAGACTAGGGCTGGGTGGGTCTCACCAGATCTTTGCACAGGTCCAACCGCTACTTGCCAGCATTCAGAAGAAAAAGACATCCCACTACAAGCAAACGCAGTGCGAAGACAAGCCCTGAGGAGTGTGGTTTCGGCTGTCAGCTGTTTGGTGGTGGGTGACACGACCTCGCACGGGCTCAGCTAAGAGCCCGGGCAGCTGTCGGGACCCAGCCAAAGAGAAAACGCACGGGGTTTTGGTCCCACAGCTGCCCGGCACCATCCCTGTGGGTGTCTGCAAATGGGTTGGGCTGTGGGGCAGGGAGAAACAGACCACATGGGGCAAGAGGGGTCCTCACCACCAACACAGAAGAGCTTGTCCATTCGCTGTGAACCACCTCAAACCCCCCACCGCAAGCAGTTTGATGACTAGCAGCTAGTTGTGTTTAAGCATAATAAGACAAAATAGCCACACTTCCAGCAACACAAGCAGGGCTAGGCAGGAGGAGTCTTACAAAATATCACCCAGGGGTGACAGCTTACTTTGGTGCACCTGACTGAATAACACCCACCCAGATCTCTCCAGCCTTAATGGGCCAGCATGTGGCTAGTTTTCCAATTTCCCAAACTATGGATGGTCACAGATTTTAAGATCAAGGTATCCTAGTGATTATATGGCACAGTCCCCCGTAAAGCATCCACCAATCTCTGCTATGAGCCAGTAACTTCTCGCTGAGCCAAGCATGTCTCTGAGAGTTTCTCATCATCTGAGTAAGACACGGGGAGCACACACGAGAGGCAACTGGCTAGCACTCAGCTTCAATGAATGTGCCTTAAAATGGTCTAGCAGGGCAGCTGACTAATTATATTTCTTGTATTGTGGGGAGGAGGTAATTTTGGTCACTTCTGCCAAAGTTTGCTTTCTGGAGTTTGGTCAGAGTCCCAGGTTGCTTCAAACAACAGCAGTGACCAGAGCAGCTATTTTCCATCTGTCTTTGGCAAAGAGAGCTGCTCACTTTCCTCTTGAATGTGAATGTTGCCGATGTGGTCTGCACTTTTTGCCTCATCTAGATTAGACTCTACATTGGGCTCCCTGAAAAATCAATGCCGCAAACAAAGTTAGAATAAAACACAGAGGCTTGCTTACCTGCCAAGCACATTGAGCTGTGCTTTGGGGCTGGTTATTCATTGACCTTCAGTTATAATACAGGGGGTAAGTTTTGATTCTCAGAGCTTGAAATTGCCTGTGGTCTTCCTCCCTGGAAACCACCTGCAACCCTCGTGGTGCCACAGCAGAGATGATGAGCAGAGGTGGGGAAGCTGCTGGTGCGGGGCTGTCCTCTGGGGACTCCCTTGGATTTGAGTTCGTGCTCCATCACATCATCGGAAGAAGCCAGATCTCATAGAACTTCAAAGGCTCTTACTGCATTCATCATTTCAGGTGGGTATGTTCAGGGCACAGAGGCTTGTGGGCATAGTTTCTTTGAAAAACATCAGAGAAGAAAGGTTTGGCTTCTGTCACATCTGTTGTATGTATGACTAAGGAGAGAACACTAATATCTGATGTATCTCTAGTCTCCTCACTTAGATGGGATTTATGAGCACTTAGGATTGTTGTGTGTTATGGAGGCTGAAAAGCACATTCACTTCTTACGAAGAGGAGCGTGCCCCTGTGAGACCAGATGGGTGGCATTTTTGATTGTATTAGTTCAATCTAATTAAGCAGATGTAGCCTGGGTCTTAAAAGTATTTTCTGGCTACCTTGTTTCATGCAGTTTGGGCAGGAGTCCCACCTATGTCATATCTGATTCCTGTAACAGAGTCACACACCAGCCACAAACATGTCTACATGCAACCTAATTCAGGCTCTTCTGATGGCACTGAATTCCATACAATTGTGTCACAACACTCCCAGCAGCCTAAATCTGTAGATTTATTTTATTTACCACTGGTAATGCCTGGTGGGTGTCTGGATTATGTTGTGGTAGATCTACATCCAATTTAATACCTCATGACCAGCCCTCTGTGTGCGGTTATTTTTGTATCCTTCCTTTCATAGATTTAAATCACACCTTCTGAAGTTAGTGTGAATCAGGTAAGCTCATCAGAGATGCCATGAGACAGGAGGTAAAATAATATACGTGTTGGACTATGTCCCCGTGACTTTGGTTTTGCATTGATAAAGAGCAAAATTCATCTGGATATGACTCTGCTCAGGTTGGCATGACTGATAGTGAAAAATCTCACATCATGAATCATTTCAGTGGCTGCTGAAGAAGCAGCAAAAGTCAGCATGCATTGGCAATACATGAGTTTTAAGAGGAAGGCAAATGAATTTCCTTATTAGTGTCCAATTAGTTAGCAAAGAACTTCAGGCCTCACCCCTGAAGCTCCAAATGCTATATTTTTTTTAAAGCTGCTCATTGTTTGAACAAGGCACTTTTGCATGCAGTGTCTGTCTTTAGTTTCCATCAGGCTGCAAGTTCCCTTCTGCCTTCTTCTCTCTTCCAGGATCCCCTGTGTGCTGATAGGCATGGGGTAATATAGCAGTGTCCATGGAAAACCTCAGAAAGAATTATAGGTTGAATATTTAGGATGATGTTTAAAATAATACTTTTAATACTGCATTGAGGACTACATTTATAGCATCGACAACAGAAGTTTGCTGCTGCATGTACCCTCTTGGTGTGTAGCGGATAAATGGTTCTAGTCGTTACATTAGCGGTGCATGAACAACAAAAACTACTTTGCACTGTTGGAAGACTAAGGCTAAAGGATTTAGAGCTGCAGAAAATAGTGCTTACCACCACTCAGGTGAGTAGCCTGATCAAATATCTTTTCTTTCTGCTTCACTGAGAACTGCTGTGAGAGCTCAACCAGCATGTTTGCAGGTCACAGCTGGACTGCAGAAGGTTGGCAAAAGGGTAGAAGATGGACATGAATCCAGCTCTTTGCAATGCTTGTCCAGGTTCCTAACCACAGATTCAGTGCCTTGACTTGGGAACTGCTTTCTGGGGATCATTTATTAATAAAATAAATATATGATAGAAATATTGTGGTTTAAATACATACAGAAGGACATATATGAGGAACCGAGGAGTTAACTGCTCCTAGCTATAATGACATGACAGAAATGTGCTGCCAGCTTGATTTGGAAGAGCATTGAACAGACACGTTGAGATTTATCCAAGTTGGCTATTTTATCATACAGAAACATGCCCCATCCCTTTAGAAAAGTTTAGATTCTTTCATTTCTGCCCAGGGTATTTAAGCTATTTTCAGCAGACTTTGAAGTCAAAGACATCCAGTACTCCGACCACTCATGGCTCTGGGCATGGCCGATGGGCTCTGTTGCAAGGTGAAGCACCCACCACCTCCCAGGCTCCCTGACATGGGATTAGGGATCTAATTCAGCATTGCTCAGCTGACTGTCTAATGCCTTTGAGAGAAGATTGCACATAGACCGCAAGCACAGGGCTGTGGAGGCAAATGCACTGCCTTGACCAGGACTTGCGTGAAGGGTTTTCAGGCTGTTATTAATAAACGTGCTTTTCTTTTTGATGAATACTAATAGGACACAAATTTGCCTTTAAAGTTCTTGTACGTGTGCAGAAGAGTAATTTTCCTGATTATGGAAAAAACTTACCTCTGAAAATGCAGGGCTGGGTTATACCAGTACTCACTCCTTCAACACGGGTTTCACCAATTCTGTTAAGGCTTGTTCAGCCTCTTTACGGGGATTAAAGGCCAAGATCATGCCCCTCTTGGGAAAGCAACAGGATACTTTTCTGATCAGGATGCCAGCAGGACCCAGCCTGAGGCCAGAAGCCAAAGTGGTTGAGCTGGAGATCTTCCCACCACCTCTGTAGTCATCTCTTACAGTTGCAAGTTTAGTTGTATAAATCATTAAGCTTTTCCTTTAGTGACTGGTCCTGTCGCCTCCCTTCCAAATATTGCTAACAACACAAGAGATACATTCCTCAACCTCACAGCTGATGAGAAAACAAAACATGTCATTTTAAAGCAGCCAACATTTCTGTTGAAGGTTATTTGTTTGCCAAAGCATGCATTCCTTATTAAAAGAAATAGAGAAAGCAAGGAGCCCAAACTTTGTGGCAGTGCAGGTTATGGGTAATGATGGCACATTGGCTCAGGTAAGCATAGGGCAAGGCTGCAGAGATGTCTCTTTTTTGCTCTCGAAAATAAAGGGCAAAGCATTGAAGCAAGGGAGAAGGTACAGAATGTTGCAATTTTGTCTTTGTTCAGTGCTTAATTGGACAAAAAGCTATTTAGCTCTGCTACCATTGAAAATACACATATAAAAATATTTTTATGAAAATGGAAAAATAGTGCGTTTATGAATTCACTACCATCCTCTTGATTTTTCACTGGAACTAGAAGGACCCCAAAGCCTTTTGCCCCAAAAGCGTGGCCACTTACTGCAAGACTAATATGTGAGAGCCCAAGCACAGCCCAGGGGCAACACCTCAGCAGGACGTGCTGGTGCATGAAAACACAGACCCACACTCCCGTGGAAGAGCATAAAAGGTGATAAGGGAGAATGTAAGAGGAATGAGGGGAATAAATAGACCTATGCCTTAGGGAAGAAAACAGTCCCGGGCCTAGTTTACCAGGAAGAAGGCAGCTACACTTATAAACTGCTACATAGCTGCAGCTTGGCAAAAGATGGAGTTGTCAGCTACAAGTGGCAGAGCGAGGAGTACTTTCTCACAACCTCCTTCATGATAAAGCCATACTATTCCTGGCCAGGAGCAGCCATGGAAACTACGGGAGAGCTGTTTTACCAGCTTGCAAACCTGAGCTCAAAACCCACTTTCTCCCATACACTCTGTTTTCCACCAGGATCTGCTTTTTCCTCCCTGACATCGGTGGCCGTAAGTATTCAACACGCTGGGCAGGATCCTGCACGCTTACACACCCTGGTCTAGCAAAGAGAGTAAGTGCCTGTACAGCCTTTTGCAAGGCAGAAGGCAGGTCACATACCTAGAATTAACTTCATCTGGCTCATGGTCAGCAAAATAAAAATTGTTGTTACTTTTAAAAATGAAATCCTGCAGGACTTAAAACAGTGATGTGGCACCTCGTCTTTCTTACCCATGGAGGAGGAAAGCAGGACACAGGGTCACAGGCCTGTTGCAGGTATAGCAGATGGTAAATTTAATGAAAGAGGGAGACCATAGTGCTGGTGGCAGGAGAAACAGAGTTCCTCACCATTAAAGCTGGGTGATGAGTTTTCATTGAGTATTTTACCTTCTGAGAAGTAGAGCTGCATTGGATGAAAATATTTGCAAATGTTTAAAAAATAAAGAGACTTAAAACAGATTTTTTTTAAGAAGTCACAGATATCTGACAACCAATAAAGGTAAGTCCATACTTTAAAAAAAACCAAACAAACAAAACCAGTGTATGATAAAGTGTGGGAATACAGAGTTGATGTATACCATACTTATTTCTGTTTTTGCATCACCATCCAAAGGTCACCATCCTGTGCAGCTTTTATGGACAACTGCTCTGGGACGCTCTGGGAGGGTTCCCCTAGGCTATCATATACTGCTACAAACCATACAACATAGAGACCTGGGGAGAAGGGTTGATGTCCCAGAGTTTGCTTTGGGCATGCTTGTGTCTGGCACCATACTTCATCTACCCAGGATGCCTCAGAGGAGCTCCATAGGCCATTCAGAGATTGTATGATTGTCGCTGTGTGGACAACAGCAATTCTCTTAAAAGGAAGGATCCGGAAAAGCCTTGCTTTTGAGGCTACTTAAAAATAAATAAATAACTAAATAAATAAACTAATAAATAAATTAAAAGAAAAGAAAATTCTGACATTATTTGTTGGCCTGATCAAGCTGCTCCATACTGTTTCCTCTTTATTTACCTGCATTTGTATTATAATGCTTAATATAACACAAAATCAAAATAATTTGACACACAGAGCCATGCTGAATAGTTTAGTTTCAAAAAGACCAAAATGTCCATTCAACACTACTGCGATCTTCCCTCCTGAAGCAAAACTGCAGCAAAATCATCTTGATTGATTTTTGTCACTAAAGTGGTATTTGTCAGTTCAGCCATTTTATCATATCAGATGCATAATTCAGCATGTTAATAAGAACTTCAGGGTGCAAAGTACAAATTCACAATCTCCTGTGAGACCCAAGGACATAATGTGTTTTATAAGGGTCTACAGCTTACTGGTATATGCATATTGTGCACTGGCAAACACTTGTTACATTGGTCTGAAGCAGATCCAAGTTTGAGAGGCATTGACAGGCTCATCCTAGCCCAGGCTCTTCAGCCAGCCTTGTAGGAGGAGCTGCACGGTCACCCTATGGGTGATCTTCGAGTCTACAGGATAGCTGCATTTCTGTGTTTTGTAGCAGGATATATTAGGGGCATGTTGACAATGTAACTGTGTCTGCTACCTTCTGTTTCTTTCCGAAGCAACACATTATTTTTATTCTTCACGTTTACCAAGCAGGAACCTATGAAAATCAGAGATGTTATCCTGTCAGTTTGGGGCATAGTTGGTAAAATTAACAGCAATGAAAGAAGTGTCTGCATGGTTTTCTTAGGGACAAAAACCCAGAAGTTAGAAAGTGCTGATTATGCTAAACCAGAAACTTGTCTGTTATTTCCAAAGTAATAATACTTTAAAAAAAGCCCAGGCATTGGTTAACAGGCTATATTTGCAGGCTAAGAAGCAACAAGAGCAAGGAAATCCCTGAGAATTGTTAACTGAAAGTTAGTCCATAGATTCCCCCACAGGGAGCAGCACGTTCTTCAGAGACGTGTGTTTACTGGCAGTCAGGAAACGGTGTCTTTCCGAGAGTGTCTGATTATTTTCATGATCCAGAACTAAGGATAAAATCCTCCTCCCAGAAAAGACAGAAGAAGTTTTCACCAGAGGAAGGATTTTCCCCTGCATAATTTTAGTATAATTTCTTCATAGTTCATTTCCCCTTCTGTTGACAACACTGGATCAACCTTGCTGTCTTCTCAAGTCTGTATGGGGCTCAGATGTCACCCTGTGGTTGGGAACATCTCTGTCCCCTCTCTCCTCTGCATGGCTCCTGTTGCCTTCTCTCGGGGGGGACAACACGGTTGGGACTCTCCAAGTCGAGCTGTTACCTGTGCTCTGTTGTCCTGTTTTGTTTCAAGGGTTTAACATACAGCCAGTCTTTTGTCTTGTCTTTTCATTAATTAAGTGTTTCTTTTGCCATTGATGTAATGCTCACCCTGATCATCTCCACGGGACACTCCACTGGGTATCTCCATAAGGGCCTCCTGTGGTTCTTGGGTAATTTTTCACCTCTTCCTTACATTGAGAAATGCTTGACGGTTTTCACCTGCTTGTTGAAACAATATGCTAGACAGCAATCTCCTAGATGGGAATACCTGAAAAATCCCCCAAAAATCGACTTTAGCAACATCCCTCTTTTAAATGGCGGTTCTGGTTTTGAACAGCCACATCCACCCTCCTACAGGAGCAGGAAGAATGGCCAAAGGTTTGCCAATGGAGCACGCGTCCTCTGATTTATCCTTCACATTTATCCCTGAGGTTCAACATGTCTATGAGCCATTTCCATCAATCCTGTAGTGTCCTAAAGGATTACTGTTCTTTTCTCCAGGTAAGGCAGGTCACATTGGTTTATGCTCAGTGTGAAGAATTTCTGTGGACTGCAAGGGAAAGCTTTTTTCCAGGTGATCTTTAAGGTCTCAATAATGATTGACCTGCGTCAGGCACCTCTGGAGAGCCTGTACACCTCTTCTGTAACATCCACCAACACACTCACACTCAAAAAAGGAGATTTAAGCACTGTTAGAAACACACAGTTTGTGATATATTTAGATAAACCCAGAAATACTTTCATCCATCTGAACTGCTCACCCCCAGTTTTTCTGCTGTATTTCTGATTTCCGGAAAAGGAGGATTGCCCCACTAACTGCATGTCCAAGAAATGCAAATGTACCCTCTTGGCTGTGTTGATGGGAGCTGTGGCTCTGCTCACGCCAGCCAGATAATACTGTATGGGGATTTACAAACTTGCACTCAAGTCAGCTGAAATACCATGCCTCTTTCCTGTTCAGCTCTGGCAAACCAGTTTTTATCAGAGACGGTTTCGACTAGATACCATGCACAAGTAATGCAGGTTGTGCAGTCCAGCACTGGCCTAGGACTGGAGACGTGATCTGGATGTCCAGATGTTGCCACTGGAGAGGAGATATGGGCTTCTTGGATGGGGGCACATGTGGGTGTATGCTAGTCGCCATGACAAGCTTGGTTACTAATGGTGGCCTGTGGACAACAGCTGGGAGCACCTGCAAGGGGCACCTGAAAGACCAATGAAATTCTTCCTGAGGCTTTTCTCACCTCCAAGTAAAGGTGAAAAAAAAAAAAAACAGAGGAGAACTGGCACCGAGGACTTTGCTGCAACACCAAAGCAGAACATTATTGCTTGCCAGCACCTCCCGGGACGCAGTCAGTGGCGTAAGTGGCTCTGTTTTGTTGCCTGGCACATTTTGGGCAGAGTTAAGACAGGCAATGGTGGGGGGCAACAGCTTTGTGACCTGGGGCCCTTTCTGCACTGTCAAGACAACAGCCAGAGCAAGGGAATGCTTTTAGGCCACCATCCTCTCTGAAACCTCTGGGCAGGATGGCAAAATATGTCCCAAAGTGCTGCAGTCTCAAATGGATATTTCCAGGTTTCCTGCTCCCTAGGGTTTTTTCAACACCACCACCACAGTGAGCATCTGGAAATGTCAGTTTAAATCAGCCAGTTTCTATGTCTGCTTCAGTGACTCGTTCTGTTCACAGCAGCATATTGCACCTGACAGGCAGAGAGCACGTGGGGATCCGTGTTCCCTTGCTGCCCACCCCATGTGCCTCTCTGACACCTCCGTGTCCAGGTACAGGCTGCATTACTCCACTCACCTCCACTTACCTGAACCGAGAAACGTTTTACCAAAAAATATAAAAAGTCTTTGTCCCACCTCAGGGGCAGTTATATTCTCAGCATCACTTTCCTCAGTCGCTCCTCCTCTCTGCCTTCCTGGGGACACTGGATGTTGCAGTCTCGCAGTCGGCATGCCAGATGAGATGACACTGCCTCCAGCCTCTGACCTGATGCTTACTGCAGGTGAAAAGATCATTCAAAAAAAAATCTATACAATTAGGTGCTGCTGTCACTCATCCTCAGAAATCTTTCCACTTATTTATGGTAGCAGTTGCTGATCTATATGGACACCCATTTTGAAGATGGTAACTTTATTCTAATAGGTAATTCTATGCCTTCTTGTTCCTGCAAAACAGGCTGAGCTATTTCTAAGGTCACGGCCCAGATCTGTGTCTCTACAATGAACTTTGACTGGGGTCATGCATTTAGTTTTCAGTGTGTCTGCAACTGAATGGACATTACACTGACCCCTGCTAAAGAAGCCAGTACTGAAAATGCTGCCTTCAATAATTAATAGTAACTCGTTCTGATCCTCAGGCTGGCCAGTTAAGATAGCAGATGTCAGGAGCAGCTAGGGCAGATGGCCTTGAGCCTTGTTCTGCTCACCAGTTGGATGTCATGAAGTATAAGGAACTCTTGTTCAACTGTGCTTTCAGTTTCTCCTTTTTGCACAAAATAAAATTATCAAGCTGATAATTATTCTTTCAATTCCTGTACCTAGGGAGAAGGAATAGACAAACTCCACTATATTTGGATCTGATTTGGAAGAAGGGATGCATGGAAGTGCTCTGTGAAGCCCAGGAACTGAAATATGGGTCATGATAACATCATAACATACAGAAGACAAGAAATTTTCACAAACACATTAAATCCAATGGGATAGAGAAGTAAACTGGCATTCTTGCCTCATTCTACCTGGAGAGAGGAAGAGAAAGGAAGCACGTCCAATTAGTAGTGCTCCCCAAGGTATTTCCTTCTTCAGTCTCATTTTCAGCTGCAAATTTAAAAGATCATGAAAACCTTGAGGGTTATTTTTCCTTCACAATTTCTTTTCCATCAGAACAGTTCCTGAAAATGAGGACAGAAGAAAGCATGATGTTTTGCTCCTACCTAAAAACAAAATCTGTGAGCCTTTTCTCTAAAAAGCTGTCAGATTCCCCTTTTCTGAGGCAGTATATCTTAAACCTAGCAGCTGGTTAGCCTTTTCATTAATGTGAAAATACACCCCATCGGTCAAATCGCAGCCTTTCAGAAAAGAATAGCTTGCATATGCTTAACCAGACTTGTTAGGTTTCAGCCAGTGACATCCCTGAAGAAGATGAGGGCAGACTTCAACACCAGACTGACCCTGAGTCCTTCTGAAACTAACTCTGGGCAGCACCAGGAGAGCGGAGGACAGGTCCCTCTCCTGAGGACCTTCCCACTGGCAGCTCACGTAACCTCAGGATGAAAATCTCAAAGATCAGAGAACTCAGCTTCTTGTTTGTCAGGAGGCCATTTCATCTGCCGTTATTTGCTACATTATCACTGAAGCTCTGAATTAAGCTTTGCTTATCTAAATGCCTTTGCTGTCCAGATAACAAGTGATGTCTAAACCGGAGCCTGCTCCTCTCCGCTGGTGTGCCCCTATAGCCTGCCCTGGCTAGGGCTGGAGTTGTCCTGATGGCTGACGTGGGTCTCTCACAGTGGTAGTATCTAGCCAGTACAGGCGCCAGTTAGCTGCGGTGATTTTACAAAAGTCTGGAAATACAAAACATGACTTTTTTTTCTTTTTCAAGAGTTAGCAAGAAGCCTATGCACATCCACATAGCCCTTGTTAAACTACATGGAAACAAAGATTAGCCAGCAAAAGAATGTACAGCTGGGAAAATAATAGAAATGAATATCATTACATGCATCTGGTTCGTGGGAAAATTAAGATAAGGCCATAAGCCCTTAATAAGGCTAGACATTATAAACATACAGGGAGGAGATTATAAGCATACCAAAAAATAGTCTGCATAAAGTGATTTATCATGGGCACATTATAGAGTACTACCATGCCCTTCCCTCTACGAGATGGCTTAAGGTCTAATGAATGAATGAAGAGCACCAAGCTCCCTGGACACAGAAGTTAAAGGCGACAAGATTTACTACACCCATTCAGCCCTGGACCCACAAAGGAGCCAGCTCTCATTATTTTCAAGGGGGGTTATGGTGCTAAATACATCAAGGCCGTCTTCCTCACTTTTGAGTGCCTGCCATTGTTGCTATTGAAAGCCACCGGAGCAGTGTCAGCCTCACCCCCGTGGCTCTGGCCCTCCACGTGGAGCCCGCGCTGGCTGCAGATGGCAACCAGCAGCGCCCTGTCCCGTGAGCAACAAAGGGCCGGGAGAGTTACGGGGTGGCCACTTAACCCGATTAACGCTCTCCCTCCACTCGTAGGTAGACAACACAATCTTACTGCCTGTTTCTGGCTGCTCACCACGCTGCTTGGAGAAGCTGTGCTCCTCCATCCTTGCTCCTTGGTCTTGCCTTCCCCTAGTTTGGGGTCAGGTCCTGCTTCCTATTTCCTACCATGAGGTACTGGAGCAGGTCACTTGGAGAAACACTGGAGCCTCCCGCTTTGGGAGGCTTCAAGGACAGGTTACACAAATCTTTGCATATGATGGATTTTCAAGACTGACAGTTGGAGGGAAGGACATGGGATGAGTGAGTTGACCTGTCCTGACCACACCTCACCCTGCGAGTCCATGCCTGCTCTGATCACCCTGATGGAGATGCCCTAATGTGTCCTTACAAGCCTTGCAGTAGCTGCCTAGGGCATGAGCTCTCAGGACTGCTGTAACTGGTGCTTCACTGCTGCCTGTATCAGTAGGAAATGGAGTTTTTCAGTGCAGCTCAAGAACGGTGCTGATTTAATCCCCATCTGCTCTTCATGGAGGACAGCAGCTCTTTAGAGGACCTGTCTACAGGGTTTGCTCAAGTGGCCAGAGCACTCTGGAGGCTCAATCCCTCATCGCTGTGTTAGTGACAAGAGCCCCATGTCCTCCTATGGGTCCCCAAGGCTACGCACTAGCTGGGGACCCAGCCCTATGCTTTGTGAAGGCTCCTCAGGATCCTCATCCAGGCAAACCCAGAAGGCATGTCAGAAGCACTTGGGGGAGAAAAAAATGAGGGTTGCCTGTGTGCACAACACAGTGCTGTGCTGGGGATGCTCACGCTTGTTCCAGAGGCGCTGGCTGGAGGGTGTGTGTGATGTTGTGAAGCAGCTGCAGAAATGCCGTCCTGACCCTCAGAAGCAGAAGTGACACCCAGCTGTGCTGGCAGGACAACGCTGCCTCCTCCTTTTGCCCTCTGGTGGGTGGTGTTGGCAAGATTAGCATGGGAGAGAGGCAGCGGAGAGTCCCGAGTGGCTACAATGACAGGCCAGTGGTTGGTGAGAGAGCATCAAGGAGAGCAAGCAAGAGAGGCTGCATAGCAGACTGTGTTATGGAGCTTGACCAGAGATCAGGTTTGTGTCTCCAGCGAGGTCTTAAAAGGAAGATCTCATCTACTCTGCGCTGGCAGCAAAGGTGCGGTGGCTCCTGACTGCAGGGCTAAGTTCTGGTGCCGCTCCAGCTTGTGATGCCCCTGGGTCCTGGCTGACTGCTGTTTCCTCTCCTGTATCTCAGCTAGGTCTGACAGGTATGATTTGTGAATTATTTTGACAGGTCCTTTCAGAGAAGATAAAATGTCAAGGAAAAAAAGTGCAATTCAATTATACAATACTATGGTTTTCATATCGGAACTATTTATCCGTAGCTGCTCGTGTGTGGTGCATGCTAGTTACTCTTGAAGGCCTACCATTTGGAAGAAAATTTTTTTAATACCACTGATTCAGTCCCTGCTATTTGCGAGAACAATTAATTTCTGTCATGCTGTGTTGAGGCATTGCCAAGAAAAACCTAGATCTGATCGCAGAGCTGAGTTCTGGCCTTTATAATCTCTGTGTACCAGATCGGTACCTTGCTGCTGCAACTAACCCTGAATACGCCTGTGGCCAGACTCTGAGTATATATTTTTAATTTGATGATTCAGGACCCAAGAGAAGTCAAATTCCCATGTGCTTTGTTTTCAGATGGCTAGGTTGGCATTACCAGTGTTTGGTTACACTGGAAGCTAGGGCTGCTTTAAAGTTCCTTTTTCTTGTCACTTTTTTTACTAACTCTGATGTTTCTTTGAATTAAACATCTGATTTTGTGGAAAGTATTTTGCCCATTTGCTTGAATCTTTGATGTGTTAAAATGTCTTTATTAGAAATTGGAGATCTCCTTAAGGTTTTTGGCTCTGGTAATTATTTTTTTTTGTCTAGTAGATCTCCCGATGTCATTGTTTCCAATAAAAGTCACCCTCGCAGTGGCCAGGCTGGTTAATACTGCTAATCATAGGGTTATGCTATAAGGAGTTCTTGATAGAAAAAAAAAGAAACCTCCAATATGTTCAGCAATTTCATCCCTTGCTGAGACGGCCTGGCAAGTGGCTCTTATGCTGGGATGCTGAGCTATAACGGAGCATAAAACCATCAAAGGCAGAGACGCCAAGGGGAGCACAGACACAATCAACTCTCCAATTTCCAGCCATCCAGGCTTCTCAGTTAAGGCAAATGATTGCCTCCAACAGATCCTTTGCAGAGCTGCCAAGTTATTAGGAGCTGCTCAAGGGAGAGGGAGCGCAGAAGGTGTTCCCAGCGGCTGAAACCTCACCCGCTGCCCTGCAGCCGCAGCCCGGCTCAGCTCGGGAGCATTGTTAGCCTGTTTCCCTTGAGGCTGGTGGGAGAGAAAGTGAAGCTGAGTTTCTTTGTGGCTGCTGTTTGGTGCCCACATCAGAGTGAGTTATCATCCTGACAGTTTGGTTTTGTGACCGTGTTCTTCCCTCCCTACAGCCAGACTTTGGTCAACACCTCTGTGCAAGGATTTCACAGAATCATAGAAGTGTTAAGGTTGGAAAAGACCTCTGAGATCATTGAGTCCAACCGTTAGTGATTTCTCTCAGGCAATCTTCCTTCCCTTTCCTCTACCCTCCCTCAGGCAGGTCTCTGCGCTTAGAGATAGGAAGTGTTTATGGATCCTGTCTGATCTTTTTATGGGACTGTCCAGATACACCATAGGGGAGACGCCCTGTAAAAATAAGCGGCTTTTAATATTACCTTCAGTAGCAAAAAAAAAACACTGGAAGGCAAATGCAGGAGGAGTGGGGAAAAGTCGGGAGTCCAACAGGCATATTTGAGATAGTAGGTCAAGTAACAGAGAAGTGATGGTGAATAGTCAGTTGTCAAGATTTCCCTTCCTATTATAATTCTTAGTGCATGGTAGCACTAAGTCAGGACACGGTTATACCAGGCCACGTACAGACACACAGCCGCAGTGTCCCCGTTTCAAAGAGCTTAAGCCAAGTCAATAAGATTGGCAACTCACCCTGGCAAGGAGAGAGGCTGCAGAAGAGAGCAGCAAAGTCCCCATGCGGGATAAACCAAGCACGAGTGGGACGGCAGGAGGTCTCTGCCAGAGCATCCACCGAGAAGGTGGAGCGGGGAGCTTGGGCTTGAGCACCTGACAGTCTGAAGGAAAGGGCTGAAGCAGAGATTTGAGTCATGCAAGGCTCTGCTAGTAAATGAATCTTCCATTCAGAAGCTGAATGGAAAAATAACCTCAGTTTAACGCAGTTGATAAGTAATTTTTTTCTTGTTCAAACAAAACCCCTCAAAAAAATGCATCCAGCAAGCTAAGCGTGGGAAACCTGCTGGCTACAGTCCTCTCCTCAGGCAGAAAAATATGATCTCAAAGCTCCTTGCGGGGGCGGGGGGGTGGGTCTCGCTCGGGTGAGTGCTGCAGCCACTGTGGCTCCTGAATAAACTGGGAAACAGCTCTTCCTCCTGTGATGAATCTGATCTTTCTGGTTTTGTACTTGTTTTTAAACTTGGGCAAAACAGGTGAAGCCAGGCCAGATAAGCAGCTTAGGCTACCCCAACCATTTGTACTTTCTGGTGTCGTTACTATTTGGCAAAATTTAATCCATGTCTAACTGAGAAAGTTTCTCCCAAACAGGGACATTGGTGTTACCTCATTGCTACTCCTTCACCCTCAGGGATGGTACCTGACCGTGGCAGGTACGGAGGAGGACAGAGTCCCTGTACCACGGAGCAGGTGGTCTGAGCATGGTCAACTCCACAAGAATAAATGTTTCCCCTCCCTTTCCCTGGGTGTCAGAGGGGCAGAGACAGTGACTTGGTGCAAATCAGGATGGGAGAGGGGTTTCCTCAGGGCTCCCCTTGCCCTGGGTGGCGGGTAAGAAAGAGGTGGAGATGGGGCTAGGGGGAGGGGGCTATCGCTGACTTTAGTGATGGGGATAGCTCCTCAAACCCCTCAAACTGAAAGGTGAACACATCAACACATCAAACTGAAAGGCGACACTAAAATACGATGGGATAGGAGGCATTCTCACTGTTGAACATGGGACATCTAACCTCGGCTCCCTGCACAGCTCATGGAGAGACAAGGGGATCCTTTGGGGAGTTATTCAGAGTTCCTCGGGGGAAAACGATCCCTCCCACTGAGGGGCACATGTTGCAGGTAACCCAGGTACTTTCTGCCAGGCTTCCTCCTGGGCAACCATGCTGGAGACGGAGGTGGTGGTACTGCCCCACAGCCACTGCCTTTAACGCCTTGCTTATTTCCACTTAAATTAGTGCCTGGATGCAGTGAGGTTCCCTTGGGGAACAAGGGCTCAATCCCTGAGGATGGAAAACCAGATTATGGCAGACACCAGCCAAGGAGAGGGAAGCAGCAGCAGCTCATGCTGCATGGGCAGCGTGGCTGCAGGGGCCCGGCCACCGCCCTGGCATGGTGACTGAAAGGTCCCACTGATGTTTTTCCAGTGGGATCACCCTCTCCACCAGTGCGAGTGGGTCCAGCTTGTCCAAAACGAGACCCTACCAGCCAGCCAGCCCACAGCCAGCCCAGCTGCTGATCTGCTCGCTGCCCCAAGAAAGCCCCTTTGCAACCGGAGGGTGGGCTCGAGCAAACACATGCTGAAACCCCCAGACCTGAGCAGCAGCAAAAGCCCTTCCCTGTGCATGTCGAGAGGTTGCCCCAGCCCCCGTTAGGAAAATGAGGGGGAGTGTTTCCCTGTTGTGCTTCCAGCAGCCCTGTGCATATTGGCCCCCAGCTCCAGGCCCTGTTGCACGTGTCTATCGGGTCTAAATGTTATTAGGTGAGGACAAAACCTGCAGGTAGGCCTCTTGCTGGGCTACAATGGCAGCATGAAGAAAAGCTCAGCTCCCACTGGGCACGACACGGCCCCCCAGGGAGGGGGACGACCAGGGTCAGCAGTGGGGACGCAGGCGCCCGCAGCCCGGCACTTGCCCCCATTCGGCACCAGCGGTCATTGTTGCTTCCCACTGACCAGCTGCCTGCGATCCCCCGACCGAAAGCAAAACGGGTAACACAGCCCCCATTCAGGGGAGATTAAATGCCTGAAATGAGCCACACCTCTGAACAATTGCTTCCTCCAGGAGGACCAGCATTCAATAGCCAGGGAGCCCATTGATCCCCGCCATAAAGGAGGTGGGGGCCCGCAGGAACAAGGTTTCACGCCGCCCCTCACACCAGCTCTCCAAGCCTCCCTCCTCCAACCGCCCGCTTCGCCCACACCGCCCTTCGGTCGTGTTCACCTCCCCAGAGGCAGGCAGCAGTCTTAAAAAACTCTCATATTCATCCCGCAAGGCATCGTATTCCTCGCTGATCGCATTAGGACCATCATCTTACAACTCTCCCTCTCTGACAATTAGTTACTATCATTCACACTGTGCAATCAGCTGTTAAATCCTCATTTATGTTAATTTGAATGTGAATGTGCTGCTCAGCAAAATGTTAGATTGCCATGTTTACAAATATACTACAGGTATTTAGAAATTTAGATGATACAAAACATACTGCTTAAGCTACTTGTGATGCCAGTTTAAATAACTTAAGCCTATTTATCAGTTATTTAGCGATTCTTTGCACGTACTACTGTTTTTCTTCGTGCCACCCCTTGTCACACAAGCAAAAACATGCTTGCTTTTTTAAAAAATACATATATAATCTAATAACTGGTAATCTCAATGATAGAATTTAATTACATGCAACCTCTGCATGGGTAGCATGATTTAACCGAAACACATTTTTCTAATCCATGAAAGCGTCTTTAAAGTTGGTGCATTTAGAAATAAAGAGGAAAATAACCTCTTTGGCTTAGCGCTAGTAGAAGCTCTGTCTTAGAGAATGTAATATGTCCATGTGAAGTGATTTTCCCAAAGCTATTACAGTATAATAAGCTCAAGAATTAGTTTCAAGTTAAAGTTTATCTCATTATGTGCTCTGACCTGTATGCATCTCACACTTCCCATCAAAAGCTGATTTCTTCTAATGGTTTTTCTTCAATGCAGTCAGCAGGGTTAGGCCACTTAGCTGCACAAAACCTGCCTCTGATGCAGAAACTCTTCCCCCAGTCCTTGCTGGGAGGGAGTTCAGAGGAGGTCCCACCTTCCACCACATGGAAAGCAGGCGGGCTCTCCTCCGGGTAAACCACTGCCTTTTCATCTGGAGCAGGGAGGTCAAGGCCACCCTGATTTCCTGGGCGAGGAATTTTGGTGGGTCCAGCTGTCCAAGCACAGCCATGCTTATACCACACCAAAACCCAAAGAGGGGTGAGACCAACCTGCTCATAATCATCTCTTTGGGAAAACAAGTTGTATTGAATTAATGAGGAGAAGGAATTGCATCTCACTCTAGAAACCCTGTTAACTTTCAATAAAGCTGTAGGTTACTTAGCAGGTCCTACGCAGTGATTGCACGCTGGCTGCTTCTGCTTCCCTTTGTCCCTGGATAAACAGAGAACAGCAAGTCCCAGCCTTGCCATTAATTTCGATTGCTGAATGAATCATCACAGCAGCAGTGTTAGTCTTGCCCTGGCACCCTGGAATCACGGGTGCTATGTGCCACTACTGATCCTCCAGCCCCAAAGGCATCCTGAAGCCTCTCCCCCTGAGAAGGTAGCAACAGATGAAATTCCCATAGGCTGTTGCCTGAAGCAGAAGTGCTTTTGAAGTCAAGGGAAGCTGCATGCTTGCAGTTTTGGGGGTGGCTGTGAGGTAACATAGGCGCTGTTCACAGCAATACGTGTGTAAGGATGGCAGGACATTGCAGACAGCACAGGAGGATTAGTTGCCCAACACATAGTATCATGTCCTACCTCTCTTCTATCCAAAGTGCATCTCAGCTAGAAGAAAAGGAAGCATCTTAAAAGGAAGATGCTGAGCATGAGAATAGCATGTGAGGAGTTGAATCGGGCAACACATTCAACGGACCAAGCATATGGTCCTGAGGCACAGCAGCTTTGCAGGAGCTGCAGGCGAGCACAGTGGGTAGCGCTATGAGAGTCCCAGTGGAGCAGAAGCTGCCTTGCTGGAGCTGCGGATGATGCGGGCTTCTGCGGCATTCACAGCCAGCTTGCGTGCCAGCAGCACCCACAGCTCCAGCAAGGCAGCATCCACTCCGCTGGTCCTCTGGTGCTGAGGAAGCCCCACAGCCGCTGCAGCAAATTTTACCCCAGTGGATGTGGGGCAACTGCAGGGTGTGTTCGTAGAGGGGTAGTTTGCTCTGTTGGTCTCTGCCACCATTTGCGGGGGCTGTGTGTGTTTCTTTTTTTGCCTGCAAAACAGAGAAAAATAAAAGTCAGATCATTCTTGTGGTGTCTTTTGATTGAGCAATTTAGGGAGACTTGGGCTTCCCTGGAGCTGTAGGCACCTGTGAAGGGTGGAAGCTTCCTGCAGGCTCAGGTCTCTGTACGCACCTCCAGGATTTCTTTGCAGACACCAGAGTTTGCAGGAAGGACCCAGGCCCAGCAAAGGGAAAGCATGACATAGCAGAGAGTTGCCATACATAGGAATAAGGGGGGGGTGAAGATAAGAAAAACCTCGGGACTTCAGTCCAGAGCCCTCTGAAGCAGGGCGGGGGACTGTGGAAGCCATGTGAGTGGCACGGGACCTGTGCTCTTGGGTCAGGAGTTTTCCCCCCAGCCAACCTTTTTTGGCCTTTGCAAACTGGTCCACAGTGTGACTCCTTTCTAAAATTGAGAGTAATCTGTCACTTGCTCCCAGAAGCTGCGATCATCCCAGGCCTGAGCCATCAGAAGGGCAAAGGCGGCTGGAGGACAAGTGACTGCACTGTCGGGAGCAGCGACGCAGGTGAAGGCTGCCATCATCTGCTGTCTCCATCCTTCTTGGCCCCAGCCCCAAGGTAAATAAAACCAGCAGTAGTCTCTACAATTATTCACCTCATTAGCAGGTTGCATTTCAGTCCTGGCTCTGGAGGTGCCCGTGAAGTACTGAGACCCTCCAGTGCCTAACAGAGCATGAAACGTGCAGATTGCCCATTGCCTGTACCTCCACCTTTGAATCCACGGGTCAGGCTGAAGAGGCATCCCACTTCTATAATACGAGACAGCTTAGATTTTTAATATTTTGAATATACTTCATGCCCTCTTGGCCAAGTCCCCTTTCATTTCTCCTTAGCGAGAGTTGTGATTGCCAGGTGACCATGACAAATAAAGTTACTTTCCGTCAGAGAATCCCCCCACCAGATTCTCAGCCCAATAATTGGCACTTCTTGTGAAAGCACTGGAAAAAAAATATTTGTTATGTTTATTCAAAAGTAGAACTGTCTCCAAGGAACAAAAATAACTTTTTTTAAAGATGAAAAGTCAGTTGTTCAGACAATCTTCAAAGTGCTCGACTTAATCCACGGGGGACTTGATTTTGCTTTTCTCAGTGCAGATTTCTTCCCCCCTCGTTCACACACCTTGAGACAAAGGCTATAGTTAAGACGGCGAAGGGGGAGGGAAGAGGGTTTTTTTTTTGTGCGGGATGCGTAGCAAATTTATTCTAGAGACCGCCTGAAATAGGCTTCAGAAAATGGATAGAGTGTCTTCTGGAAGAAAAGGCCCCTAAGTAAACTCCACCGCCATTCAGAAGATTTGCTCCGGCACTTAACAAGTGGAGCAGGAAGAAAGAAAAATCTGTTGTCAGGTTTGGGGTGTTTATCAGCTACCCTCTAGACACTTGACCTGATGCCGGGGACCCCCTAATCCGCTGATCTGCATGCGGCGAGCCTTGCAGGATTCAGGCCCACGACCGCCGCTGCAATGGGCTGGAGCACTTGTCCTAATGCGCTGATCCCGTGGCACATTGTGTGCCACTCACCTTCTCCCGCCTCCCGCCTCCCCCACGCCGCTCCCCCCAAATTTAATTCTACTCACAAATTGTGAAATAAGTTGTTTGGGCTGGATTTGTCGAGTGAATTGTCCTCCTAATGAAACAGTCTGGTCATTATACAGTTGTCGAAGGAAGATTTAGCTCTCCCATACCCCAAGACCCATGCAGGTTAACGTTTTGCGACGGACGGTTGACAAAAGAATGAATAGCCCAACGCTGTCAAATCAGGCTTACAAACAGCTTGGCATACAAACAGTTACTGCTTGTGTGCATGTGGATTTAGGGTCCCCGCTCTCTTAATGGCACAGATTTGTAAGTACAAATCGCTCAGTCTTCAAACTGTTTGCAAAGGGAAGAAAATGACCAAAAATTAGTTTGTTTTAGGAGTTGCTTCCTCCCCTCACCATCATTAAAAAAAAAGGAAAAAAAAGGTGGACTGGGGAAGCACCTACTCTCACATTTGGTGAAGGGCGATGTACTCAGGCAACCTGCTTTTGCCAGACGCCCCTGAGCTGCTTCTCCCCTTTTTCTTTCCAAAGCAGCAGAAAGCCTGATCGAATTAATTCTCAAATCTGGGGATTTGCAGCATTCATTTCAATGATTTTTAATACCTGCTGATTAAAACTGTTTGCAATATTTTTTTCCATTTTTAATTGCATTAATCATTAACTATAATTATTTAGATTTATGAACTCTTTTGTTCAGCAGCTATGCCTGAACTAGATGGAAACAGTTTGATTTTCATAAGGTAGGGTGACTTATTTTGCCTAATGAATTGAACTAAGCAGAAATCCCAGAGCGAGAGTAGACTGTGGAAAATTTTTACCAGGTGATTTATCACCAGAGGGACACTTTAAATCTGGATCAGTTTTATTAAATCTGCCAGGTGTTTATTAAAGCTCGAGCAGGAATAATAGCTTTCTGCAATATCACATAATGACCGTCATTCTGCAAAGCCCCAAAATAGCCAGCCGAATATGGTTTTCAAGTAACAAACAAGGATAATCTCAGGACGTGTTTGAAATAACTTGTGAGCACTGGCCTCATCCGACACTCATTTTGCTCTTGAGGACATGGGTTTAAAAAACCCCTTCCTCGCAGAAGTGCAGCGGCAAGGCTGGGGGTTATGCTTGGATTCCCCACCATGGCTCCTTATTCCCTCAAAATTTGGAGGAACTGAAAGCCGCGTCCTCAGTGATGTGCGGGGATGAGCTGATGCCTTGGCTGCTCCCCATCGGGTGTCCCCTGGGGATCACCCCGCAGATGTAGTGCGGTCCCGTCGCATCGGGTTATGGGGGTGTTACTGTGACTACGTGGGACAACAGGGACAGCTTTTTTCCAATAGCCCTGGGAAATAGCTGTGAAAGCCATAGAGGCATCGGTACAAAACCTCTGCCATGTCCCCGTTACCTCGATAGCTGAGGCTGGAGGCTGCGGTGCTCAGCCCTGCTCTCATGAGACCTGTACTGGTGTGGGATTTCAGGGTTATTGGCAGGATTTTCCCCTTTGAGAAGAGTCTTATTTGCAGTGGATGTGATTTCCCTCGTTAGAAACAGGGGTAGGAGGGATGCGGTTCTCCCCTCTCCTGCTCGCAGGGCCATTCATCCTGCCAGGCAGCCACCGCCCCACTCTGCAGGGCACCGAAGATGGCAAAGGGATCTCTTCAGCTGAGAAAATGGCCTCTGCTTTTACAGGAGAGTGATAAGGCAAGGGGATGCCTGGTGTACGCTGCAAGTCCATGTGCCTCTGGGTCAGCCAGACCCATTTTTTCAGGTGACAAGGATTTTTTTGGTTTGTTTTTTTCAAACCAGTCTGAGGATGCTGAGATAGTGGTGCAGCTAACAGCAGGCCTTCTGCAGGCTGGGTCTGGATTCACGTGACGTAGCTCCCACTGCATCCGTCGGGGAGCTGCCAGCTTGCTCTGCCAAGGCTCCTGGCCGTCCTGAAGCCGTGGCGATGCCATGGTCTTGCAGCTCAAGCCTGTAAGCTGTGCTCAGCCACACGGCGCCTAACTGGGCATCTCTGGAGTCTGTTAACAGGGCAAAATCATCCTCCTCTGGAGAAGCTGGCCTCCCTCTTCCTTGATTATAGAGGGAGCCTGGAGAATGCTTTCACACTGGACACCTAGCTCAGATGGATAAAGGGAGGTGAGATAAATCTCATGCCCTGACGTATGCTGAGGTAGCTGCAAAGATCTGCTGCAGCTCTGGCGGAGGACAGAGAGAAGCAGGTCTGTGCCTGAATCTCCTGACCTGGAGAAAGCACGTGGTAGCTCCCCAGCTCCCACCCAGCACCGCACCAGGAGGAAGAAGGACACAGAGCTATACCTCTGGTAGTATCTGCAGCCCTGCTTTCCCAGCTCTTGCCTGCCTGGCCACGTCCCTGAGCCTGGAGCCAGCCCACCACCAGACATGGCTCATTTAAAAGTTGACATGGGTGTATCCAGACCGCACAGCTGTGATTGCAGGGTAGAGGCACCCCAAAGTGGACCAGCCACGTGGTGAGACACAGGGACCTAGATGGGAGGGTAGAGGAGGTGGAGATAGGAGTGTCCTAAATGAGTACAGCAAAAAGAGAAAAGACTGGGAAGAAGTTTACTGATGCCCTTTGGTGAAAAACCGGAGGTGTGGGGAACTGCTGAAGGTTGCAGTGGGGTAGGAAAGGAGCTTTTGCATTTTGGAGAGGAAAGAAGGCAGCATCTGCATGGACGTCTGATAGGGGAACTACGGATTTAGTGGAGTTGTAGTACGGTTTTGGATGAAAGTATTTTAATAAAATGATAGTGTTATTGACAACTATCAATCTATTGAAAAATAAAGAGGAACGCACTTGGTTAAAGTATTGCCAAAAAGTTCTGCACCCTTGCTTTTTTAAATCTTCAGTGGCAGTTGCAGTTACGCAGAATTTCTGAGAATCAGAGCGTAGCGTGTAAAACTGTCCTCCCTGACAATGAGCCCTCCCTTTCCCAGCTTGTAGGCCCTTCAGAAAACACAAGACCGAGAGGTTTGCCAGCTGAAAGCACACAGCTCAGCCTTCGGACACCTGGTCATCCTTTAACATACTGTGGAGGGTAGAAGTTACATGTGTCCCAGCTGTTGTAGGGACACTGAAGGGCAAATAGCATTGTGTAGTTGGTTTTTTTTTTTTGCCTAGTATCACATCAATGAGAGGCGGCCAAGTTCGTTTTGTGTATGAGAAGGAACCGGGCACCAAAGCAGCCTGGTAACATGGAGTCACCACAACATTTTGGAGCAATTTTCCATGCCGGTGTCGTTGAGCCTTTCATCTTTTAATTTAAAGCATTCACATCCTCTTGATGTAAATTACCTTCTTATTTGTAGGCTCCCCGAGATCACTAGGCATCACTACCAGCATATGTACTGTTTATGCACTGCACTATTAAAACAGTTGTGAACTCTGTTCCTATTAAAAATGGAAGGACAATACAGCCCAGTCTGGCTATTTTATGTTTATTAGTGTGAGGAAGAAGGGAAAATAGGAATTTTTATTCAGCTGCAGCTAAAGGTCCACAGACAGGAGTTCAACAGTAAGATTTTTAAAATTCAAAACATAAGAATAAGCAGCACTTCATTGCAGAGTAGAAAGATAATTGTGCAATTAACTGTATGAGGTCAATAATGCCAGAGCTGGATGCTTCTGACAGATAGGGATAATCAATTCAGCCTCTGTATGAAAGGCTCGGAGGTAGCAATGAAAAACAACATAGCACAAATGTTTCAGTGTTATAATGAACACCAGACAAATCATTATTGACTTTTTTTTTTTTTTTACTTATTTTAAGAGCTAGCACGCAAGTATCTTCTTTGATTAAATGTAACTTTAGAATTTTGCTTTAAGTTCAGTATCTGTCCCAGTTTAAGTGAGGACATTAATTTAGAAATGTAGCAAAGTCTTCTTGCAGTTTCAGTGTCTGCACAGGTAACCGTCATGAAAATTTTCAGCTCTGATGCCCTGTCCTGATTTGCTGCGGAGGGGAAGGGGACCACCTGAGCTCTCCTCATGTTGGTAGGCATCCAGACTTGGGTGCATTGAAAGTCATTTAAAAATCTGGCCCTGCATGCAGATGGCCATGGCACTGGAGGCAGAACGAGCCCTGGGCAGGGATCAGCAATCACAAATTCAGGAGGAAAGAAATGTGGAGCCACAAGGTTATGACTATGGACGGGGAGATCCCTTTCCTACTTATGTTTTCCTGTGCAATCAGGCTGAGCTTCAGCAGGCCTGGCCAGCAGGCCAGGTATTACAGCCCCTTACGTAAAGGCAGAAACATGGACTGGAAGCACTGCCAGTCTTCGCCCGGGCTTGGTATTTACCATTCAATGTTGTGACCTGCTTGTACTCACCCCGTTAAGCTATTGTCACAGCGGGGGGATCCTTTCACAGCCTAAATTTGTCCTAAAAGCCTCCTGGGAGGATGCTAATGAATGACACGAAGCAACATCGCAGTCCATGCCTGTGCTGTCCCCCGCCCCTGCCAAAGCAGTGTGGGGTCAGTCACCTCGCATCAGGTAGGTGTGAACCACCATGGGGGGAGTGGGGACAGTGACTGCAGTGACGTGGTGACACCGGGGGAAAATTATGCCCTTTCTTTCCCCACAGTTAAAGCTTGATGTCGCAGGTCTTGCCGTGACCTCCTCCATGTATCTTCTGTGCCCTGGAGAAGCGGGAGAGGAGCAGCCTTGCCACCAGTGCAAGTGGAGGACGGCACCTCGCGAGGCATCCCTCCACCTGCCTCACCGCGATTTGGCCATTAAAACAAACCTCGGCCTGCAAAACAATTCAACTTCAAGTGATTAAAAGGATTAATTTGGTGATGCTGCAATCAGAGCGAGAGCACGTGATTCATTATTCATCAATTACAGGTCTCATCCATACACGGCTGATTAGGGTGCATCATTGCCTCAAATTAAGCACGAAAAAGATGTTTTAAAGCAACCATATGGTTCTACTTCAGAAGCAGTTAGCTTACAAATTGAGCGCATTGACTAGTCATAACTATTGATGAATGAGGGAAGAGTGCACCAAATTTATTTAGAGAGTTTTCCCTCCACTTGTGCTGGTTTTTTTTTAATGTGATCTAATGAATAAGCAGAGTCAGCTTTAATTGCCGACTCGTTCTTGGATGAAAAAGACAGCCTCCAAAAGACCGTTTTCCTCCTCCCTTCCTGCATCATTCACTGAAAAAAAAGGCTAGGGCAGATGATTTTTCCCCCTGGACTGAAGGCAAAACCTCGGCTTTCTTTTTTCTTTACTCCATGGCGCAAGGTCTAATTTAACCATTGCTTTGCGGCCAAGCAGGAATGAGGCTTTACATGCTTGTCAAGGAGAGAGATGGGGTTTTTGGCTGCGGTGGGGGTGGCTATAGGGGGCTGGAGGGGTGTGGAGGGATGCAGCGAGATGCTCTTCTAGGTGACAGGAGGGGCTGTGCGGAGCTGCCACCTGCAATGGCCTCGCGGCTAAATGGGAAGGCAGGGGATGGAAATGGCAGCACACAAACAGCTTCTTGGTGGAGAGGGTGGCCGGTGCGATTGCTGTGGTGGGACAGTCGGCGTGTTTGGCAATTATATCAAGAGAGATAACTGTACTGGCTCAGGAGACTCCAGAGTTGGTCCATGTGAATATGTTTGTAATTTGGAGGACACCACTCAGAGCCAGCTCAAGTCAAAGGGGAGATTCCTTCTGGCTTTACCAGGTGCTGGATCAGGCCCTTAACCACCAATATAGCCAAGGGGGAGTGCCAAAATACATGAGATGAGGCTTCTACCCAGCTTTCTGATCTCAGACTATTAGGGTCAGAGGTGGTTTTCAAATAATAAACACTAATAATTTCCTTCTTTTTGCAATAATTTGCTATTTTCAGTAAAATTATAACCTGTTATTCTTCCTAAGGAACAATATAAATAAAGGAAGAGAACCATCCTGACTGTCAGTTTTTAGGACAGAGACTTCATTTCTTATTTGTTTGTACCCAGCTGAAGAAAACGGCAGGAGCTCAGTTTTGTTTGCAGGCATTCCCCACCTCTTGTTTTGATGATTTAGTGTGCATTGCCAGGCTGCTCTGGGGCTGCAGTCACCCACCTGGAACCCAGGACCATGTAAATGCAGCGTGGACAGAAAATGACACTCCATGTCAAGTTAATGTATAGTCAGACATATAGTAAAAAGGTAAAAAACCTCACCCTTAAAATAAAGCCTTTTGCAATTTTTGAAACAAACTATGGTGACCTGATACTTGATATTTGTTTGAGCTGATATTTGTTTGGATTTTGCTTTATGGAAGTTGTCAACATTTCAACTTTTTGTTCTTGTTCAGAACTGGAAAATTATTTAAAATGGTGGCAATTCTTGAGGTTTGGGTGAACTGCAACACATCCAGGTCTCCTTCAATTCAGTGGCTCTGTGCCCTGGTTGTTTAATTACAAAACAGAAACTAATGCAGATTCTCTGATTGTTTTCTCTCTCTTTCTAATTTTTCTTTTTAAATCAAGGCATGTCCGGCAGCCAGGAATTTATCTGTGCTAGAGATGTTTCTTTATGGGATCTCCATGAGCAGAATAGGAACCAGAATCCTTAAACAGCAGGCAAATATTTTCCTCCTATCTGTGTGAAACTCAGACTTGTGTTGATTTTGCAAATCAGAGTCGATCACATTTTCCTACGCGATTTTCATTTCTTTTTGAATCCATGGTATACACTGCAATTAATTGCTTCCTCCTGAAGCTTTAAATAAAAGGTGGTTTCAAATAAAAAATGGCATCCATTAAATTTAATTATTTTCCCATGCAGCTGGCCTGCTAAAGGGGCACCTGCTAATTGAGAGCAGTTTCTAAACTGTAGATTGGTGAGACTACTCTCGTTGGTACAGGGAAAAGCATTAATATTTTTTCCTTGTATGCGAGCACTGTGGAAATTACCGTGTGTAAAACTTATTTCAGTCATTCTACGTGAAAGCAGAGTTTGAGGAGAGAGTCTTGCTGACAGCTCCCTGGCCCGGTCCCTTTGACTGTCCCATGCAACAGGTACAGCGCAGGTGGCAGCACAGGAGCTCAGCAGAAAGCCCTCCAAAAGGGAAAAAGGCCCCTGTTTTGGCATCCTCATCTGTCCCCTGGGATCACTAGCGATGCTCGGTCCAACAGGGGACTGGTTTTGTAATATGGCTTCTTGACCCCTGGGAGTTAACGTTCAGCCACCAACCTCATTTTCACCAGACTACCAATTTTGGAGCCCACTCGCCGCCCCTAACAGACAAAACAACATGAAAACGGAGCGTAGCTCTCTTTGTTGCTCCATGTGCCCCTTTCACAGGCAGTCAGATCTCCTCCTCGCCCTGGAAAGCTCTGCCTGGGAACTGGCTCAGCGAGCAAGAAGTTTGCTTGGCTGATCCCGCCAGATAATTGCTCGGGACACCAGCAGCTCTGGTGCTCCAAGCTTTTCCAAAATCAGCTGGGTCCCTCTGCGGCTTTGTATTGCTAAGGGTAGCTGTGGGGAGGGTAATATATTGAATTCATAACATCAAGGGCTGTTTTTTCATTCAGTGCTCTGGTTGGGAAGACAAAGGTATTAAATGAAGAAAGAAAATGGTAAGTTTAGGACAGCATCAAAATATGTACAAGTTGTAGGACAGCAGCAACACAATGAGTTTTAAATGTAATAAACATAGCCAACTTGCTCCAATACGAGAATCCCTAATCATTTGAATTTCCCCACTTTTAAAGCTTGATTTTGCAACCTTCTAACTAATAATGGTGATATTGTCTCATTCCCTTGTTTTCATTTTGTTGATGAAGAGAAATAGGAGAAAGGCTGGAGAGGAAAAGATATTAAACCACTTTCATAGCACGTCTTGTTTTGGTATATCTTTCAGCCTTTACGTCATTAAACTGTTACGGGAATTTTTAAGCTAACTATCAACACACACACCACTGCGAACTGTGCATATTTCTCTATTCTGGTTTAAACAATCTGGAGCTTTGTAAGTATGAAATAATTTTTCCTTGATCTTATATTGCTTCACAAGTAAGGGAAATAAAAATAAGCAAGGCTGATCGTAACCGTGATTCTGCGTGCAGCATTGCCATCTGCATGTAAAGGCAAACTCTCCCCTTGTTTGCGTAACTCAAAGAAGTCTTGATCGGGCTTTCTTTAAGGTTTCCCAAAATGGCCTCTTCCAGCTGAGATCAAACAGGAAGCTTTAGCACAAAGGAATTTCCCTGAAAAGCTACTCAACAGGAAAGGGGGATCAGAGTGGGAACTACGTCATTAGTCATTACTGTGTTTCCTACCAGCAACTGGATAATAAAATACAGGATTGACTTTTTTTTTGCAGGCATCACTCCACAATCTCCAGTCTGCGCTGGTAACAAACAGAAAGACAGAAAATGTATTTTCCTTCTTAAAATACATTATTAGAAAGGGTTTGGTTTTTAGCTTTCAGTTCTTTTTACGAGTGCTTAAACACTCCAAAGCTCCTTGACTAAAACTGGCAAGATAGGGCAGCAAGCTTTAATCTTCTCCAGGCCAGTCACTGGAGGGGGAGCAGCACACTGAGCTGGTCAGGAGGGTGATGTTGGGATAAAGAAGTCAAGACAAAAATGCAGAAAAAAAATTGAAAAAGTAGTAAATTTATCTGCTCCTTTCTCTCCTCCTCCTCCAAAGGAGCCTACTCCTCTAGCCCACTCTCTCTCTTTTGTTTATTCATTTGGGATGGGGGGGAAATAGATGGTCTGACGGCATCTGAAATAGATGGTCATCCTCCAACAGCCTTAATGAACTAAAAAAGCTTGTTATTTAATTACTGATGTTCTTTAGCACTGTGTTTTGCTGTGGTTTAAAGTCCCACTTCATATGAAAATTGCTGAGAGTAGACTTTTTTGCAGGATCTGCTTTTAACTAGTGATGGAAACATAGTTTAATCCTATGAAATGCCTGCAGCTGAAGCAGTCGCTGAGGTGGCATGGGACCTCCACGTGGGTAAGCAAGGGCGTTAGGAGCCACTGTGGTGGGGGAAGCACGCCGTCCAGGGACAAGAGTCCTCAGGCCATGAGTCAGTCTGCAGATCTGTGGGAGACGGGAAGAGCGTGTCAATGCTGGAAGAAAGCAAAATGTTAGGCCAGGTCAGAATTATCTGTGGTCTTTAAGGGATGTGCATATTCAGCCTTCCCTTCAGGGGTATGAGTGAGACTGATCAACTGCATCAGCTGATATTACAAAATTACGCTATGCATTAGAAGTACGTTAATGCAAAAGGAGACATTGCTTCAAAAGCCAAAGTTACCAGGTCTGTTGGAAACAGTGTGGTGGGAAATGTGTGCAAGTCATCTGATCAACGCAGATGAGCTGCTGAAAGCATGGGGACAACCGCTGCTGGGTCAGGCCTAGGCTTTCGAGGCATTCTCCTGATTTATTCCTCTGGCTCCTGAGTCCTACGCAGCTGTCTGCTGCTTGGGACATACAAGACCTTGTATGCTTGTTGAAAGATTCAGCACAAAATATACTGATATTTACTATCTGTGAAACTAACAGAAACATGTCACAATTTGGGATATGTATGTCAGCTACTGAAACTCGTTTTCAAATGAGGTAACTATTTTTTGTGCAGAATTAGTGTATTGAACAACTACTATGTCCATTGAATTCATGACAAACTTTGACGCTAACTCTGGCTACACTTGAATGAAAGGTTTGCAACATCAAAAATGAAGGCTATTAGCCTATGACAAACATCACTGCAGAGCTTACCCATAAAATTGATGCTTTTGGTAAAACACTGAGCCTGCCAATGGTACTTGCAAGGAATATATTGTTTGCTTGACTACTTTTGAAATCCAATGACAGCAGTTTGAAAAATTATGCCAAGTGATGAAACATACTTTTTTAATATTTTGAGTGATGATACAAAATGCCTCTGGTATAATAATGGATTTACTCTTAGTTTGGGGATAAACCGTACCACTGATGCAGACACCTGAGCTAGTGCCAATGCTGAGTTAATCAGGGTCCAACAAGAATTACTGCTTTCCAGACAACTTGGACATTGGCATTGTATTCCTGCAGCCAGGCAATGAGGGGAGCATCATGGAGAGACACCTGAATCAGCGCCACACGGTCAGCTCTGGTGGCATCAGGGCTGCCAAGGAGTCTCAGCTAATTAGTCCTTTTGGGTCCGAACTTGCTCTGTGTGGAGCTATTTTGTTAATTTGCGTACCGATTTGAACCACTTGTACAATATTCCTTAGAGCATCTCATCTTTCATTTTGTGTTCAAAGCACATCTCTCCTTGACTTGCTGTGATCATGACTGTTAGTAGAAACTGTACTTGAACATTTTAATTTAAAAGCAAAGTATTTTGCCAGTTGTATCATGCCATGAAATGTTCTCAGGCCTCACTGTGTTATGAATGGACACAAATCACCCTAAACATTACTGTTGCCAAGCCATGAAAATAATGCAAAACTAATCTGAGTAATATCAACATGAAAAAACACAGTCAGTATGGAAATGTACGTTTCCTTCAGGTATTATTTATACAGTCATTTATACAATCCCCTTTTTCTTCCCTGAGTGGGCACCAGTCCTTAAGCTTCTCATTGTGTTTCCTGGCTTTTTTGCCCAGCAAATCCCACTCTTCAAGGCTCACCAACCCACTTTGTCCTGTCACCTCCCTCTCTCCCTCCCAAGGGCAGCTTCTCTGCCCGGGCAGATTGAACATCAGCCTCTTGCACCACCCCTGTGCCCCTGCCCATCCACCCAAGCCCCATCTGTAACAGAGGCTTTTTGGAAGTGCTTTTGCCCACTGGGGCAGGAGGTCTCCCTACCTTGGAGGTGCTACCAGGGTAATAAGGAAACATCTTTCTTACAGACAAAAGTCCAAGGGCTGGAAAGGACTGATGCAGAGAGAAACAATGCACAAAATGCCCATTTTACCAGAAGGCAATGTTTCTGTTAACAGACCCATGAAACCATATGAACTGTGTTTCTTTTAGTTAGTCTTTACCCTGTCTCTGCTGGACCGCAACTAATCCTCTTTAGCTGAACAACTTCAAAGTCTTTGATTAGATACCCCTTGCAAGCATACAGCAGCCGCCTCTTTGCCTCCGGTTACCTGCTGGCAAAAGCTGCAAGAAAAGGTGCTATCGGCGAGCGTCTGATGCGGTGCTGCGGGTCAGCCCTCAGGTTCCCCCCTCCCCACCACAGGACGCTGCTCCTCAGCAGGCAAACGCCCAGGCTGACCAGGTCCGAGTTATGGAAGCTGACTTCTCGCCGTCTCATCGGGGAGGGAGCAGGGGGAGGGTGGCGGCGAGGTGGGAGGGCAAAAGCAGCAGGTCAAACCCTACAAACCCTCTCTCCCACGTCAGCAGCCCCCACAGCGCCGATTCCAGGAGAGGATGTATAGCAATGCATGCATCCTGCAGAAGCAGTGCGTGCCAGTTTATATGCATTTATGTATTGAGAGACTGAAAAATGCCACTAGGCTGGGACTGAATTCTGTGATACAGAGGCATCTGTTTAGAGGTTAATTTTATAAAAGCGAGGATTAGAGTTCCTCATGTGCAATCATGCTCAGCTCTCGCAGAACGCTCACAGCAGTTATATGTGCTGGGCCAAAACAACATTAGTTCTGGATCTCTACTTTTCAGTATGATGTTCAGCCTCTGGTTCTCTCAGCCTGGTGACAGTGTTCGCTACAAAGCTCACTGCGATACAGCCTCTCCTTACACCAGAAAAATAAGCAAAACTACAGCAGCACATAGTCTACTTCCCCAGGAAAATATATCTTCCACCAGTGAAACTCCAGCCCCAAACAGTGCCTGGTAACACCTTGGTGCATACTTGTTCAACTGATAAGAAAAATAAGAAAGCCTACAACACAGAAAATATCTTTTTTTCTTTAAGACTTTGATATCATTGCTGCTACTACACAGCTGTATTTATAAGGATGGATGTCTCTCAGCTGTCCTTTCGGTTCTCTCTTCTCCAGTCTGTTTAAACAACAGCAATGCACATCAGGCAGATCTGACAGTAGCTCTAAAACAACATAAAAACTCTATGCATATAACTATTTTTTGAGTTCCCTAGTTAGCTTTCATTTTATTATTATTATTAATATTATGGGGAGGCCAGAGTATTAATAAGAGGTGAGCAACTGGTTACTGCGTAACCATAAAAATCTCAAGGTGATGGCTCCCAAGTTGGTATACCCACAGCACGTGCCTTGTTTTGCAGCACCTCTGACAAACATGCCTTGCTGGATGTGCCAGATTTACGCACCGGGGAATAAAAATCCCTGTGCGAGGCAAGTAATCCCACATCAGCCGTTTCCTGGCAGTCTGACACAGGGCAAAAACCAGCCTCTACTCCAAACACTCGGTGCTGTGAAGGCATGCACTAAACAATAACAGATGATAATAATCAGAATATTTTGTCTTCTTATGCAAAGATTCATTACAAATTGACTTGCTCCTAGGGTTGAGCAGTTCTGGGGACAACATGAGACCTGACCGAGATCTCCACTTGACTCATCTTCACTCTCGTTCGGGTTTGAAGCGTTGCTTTTCCTTCTGTTTTTCTGAAAAGACGGGAGAAAGCGGGATGGGAGAGAGACAAATGGGACACTTGTAGTGTTTGGGTCTCTGCAGCACAGCCTCTTCTAAAAGAGGAATGAGGGGGACCAGCAGGAGGGATCTAAGATAGGACAAAGCCCCAGGGATGGACTGGGGTGTTTCCCCCCAGGGAAGAAAGTAAGCCTCCACCTCAAGCTAAGAGCAGTTTGCTGCCCAGACTGCCAAGGCGCTTCAGTTTCTGCTTGGTGCATGTGGTCAGTAGCAGGCAGGCTTTCATGACAGGTTTCTGCCTTCAGGACTGTGTAACATTCGCTCCCTACCATTTTGCAAAGGACAGGTCAATATTTGTTACAATTTACATTTAAGATTCAATTAAAATTTCCCAAAATTTAAGAAATAAAGCACATAAAATGTTTTTGTGGAGAGAAGGTTATCTGTCTTTGGGAATAGCATGCCCCATCTCTCTCCTCTTCTCCAGCATCCCCTACAGCTCTAATATTTGAATGTTTTCCAGGCATGAACTGATTTTTCCTTATAATGTACCTGTGAAACAGGGAAATGCTGGCAAACCCATTCTGAAGGGCAGAGAAGACAGCGAGATGTGCAAGGGTTAGATTTACCACACAGCATCCTCGATGTGTGGGGTACGCTTTGTGCACCCCAATCCACCAAAGTCAACTTCATCCCACCAGTGGTACCACTGCACCCCCTGAGAACTAGGGTCCATGGAGGTAAGACAATTTATATCTCTGCATTTTTGCATTAACTGCTTGCAGTCATGCTCTGACCCTGGTAACCCATGGGAGAAGGAAGGAAGCTTTCTGCTCCCTCAGAGAAGGGACATTTGTTTCACATTTACTGCTGAGTAATAGCCCACTTGCAAACAAATTGCCATGAAGTAGCTGTTGTACTGCACGTTAGTGGCCCAGGTTGATTTACAGCAAATTGTCCATCTGTCAATATCTCTAGAATAGACCTCTCTCTCCAGGCTGTAATATTCATGTCTAGTTAGTGCAGCACTTCTGAATTTAGGAGCTGAGACCACACTTGAAATACAATGTCGTTCAGCAGTTAAATCACAAAAAGTGCTTGCTCTGTAAATAGTGGCATTATCAGAAAAGTTTGGGGCTGCTGATTTAGTGCTAGCTAGAGCTCAGTTCCCTGTAGAGAACGAAAAAAGGGGATTTCCACAAAAATAATTTAAAAAAAATTGGTAGAAAAAAAGAAACCAAACCTCGATGCCAAACTTTTTGCTTTGGTCTAGATAGAAGTGTTTTGTTCTGGTTTTAGGTACTTTGGTTTTAGAAAATAAAACAGAAGTAAATTTAATAAAAGAAATGCCTAAGTAATACACATCCACAATCTTTCATTATAAACGATAAACACTTCTGGCTGTTTTTCCCAGAGAGTTCACAGCTGGGGGGGGTGAGCCTGGCATAAGCTTATGACATTTAGTGGATGTCCTAAGTGTGCATTTTTTTCTTTTCATTCACTCCATTTTGGGAAGTTCTAGAACCAGATAATTATTTGTTGCATTTATATACTCCAACAGCAGTTCCTGCAAGCACCATGCAGAATCGCTGCTCTGCCCCAGCGCCCTGGCTGCCACGCAGGTCTGTGGCAAACGCCTCGTGGTCCTGGGTATGCTTCAAGCACAGCGTTCAGAAACCAGCATGTCATTAGTTTTACGGCATCTTGCATACTTTCACGCCGGAGTGACAAGGGGAGAAACACTGACCATGGCATTTCATAACCTGAAGATGAGTGCGAGGGAGGTGCAGCGAGATTTGTACGGGAGTATTTGGGGGAACCATCTGGGATTCTCTGAGGCTGGTAGGGGCTGCTGATCCCTGTGATGCTGGCTGTGAACCAATCCTGCTCATGTTTCACAGCAGAAGAATGGGAACTAACTGCTAATGTTCAGTTTTGCCCGAAAAATAATCAAGTGTCAATCACTGGCTGAACATAAGAGAGCTGGTGGCAGCAGGGAGGTTGCTCTTCCTACCATATGTCTTTTCTCTTGCTTTGGATCCACGGTGGCATTTGTGAAGTGTCAGTACTCGATTCTTTCCATTACCTGGTTTTAATTAACCCCCTAAAGCCCCTTTGTGTGGCTGGTGATATCAGCTGGGGCTCTGAATAGAAGCCACCCCTGTCAAAAAATTTTGGAACAAGCTCCTCTTGAATGGGCCCAATGAGCCGGGGGGCTGTTTCCTCCTTAATCCCACATTTAATAGCACGAGCTGGGGACAATAGGCAGCTTCTCCAGCTTTTTGCGGCTTGATTCCATTTGACATATCCAGCCCTCTTTTGTCCCCCCGGCAAGGACACGCCACCTCCGCGTGCTCCGCACGGGACACCCTCCCTGAGTGTCACCGAGATGAAACGGCCCCAGGCAGCCTCTGCCTCCGGACCTGCGCTGCGAGCCCCATCGCTGCCCACAAAGCTGCCTACCGGCAGGGAGGGCTCTGGCCAGCAGAGCAAAAAAACCTGGATGTCACCAGTTTTGGTTGGTCTTTTTTTTCCCTTATATTCCTATAAGGATGTGTTTCCATCAAAGAAGTTAAGGATTATAAGATTTCGCCATGGCAACATGCTATTATAAATGCAAACGTAAAACTGGGAAAGGGGGAAGCCTTTATTTCTCATAATTAGATGACAAAAGGGTATAACATTGCAATTTTCCATATACTTTGAAACTGGAAAAATCATCTTCTCCTCCGTCATCTTTTTTCACGGAGAGCTATTTTTCTTCAAAAAGAGCTTTTGGCTGGAGACTGTGGAAGAAAGAAAATTTTTTAATTTCATTTTTATTTTATTTGAGTGGTGAGATTGACACTTCACCTGAACAGTGGCTAGATCTGACTGGCTGCTGCTGTTTTCGGCAAGCATTCGCTATCTGAAAGGATGAGTAAAAGATCAGTGTGATCATCAGTTTGGGAGCCACAGTTTAAATCAGGAGACTTCACAAGCAGAAGCTGTTCTGCCTGTGACCTTCCATTTGTATTTACAGCACCGGAGCTGATCACATGTTCATTAGATATTTCTTCAAATGCCTGCTGCATGTAGAATAAGTGGACTAATTACGTTTAGTTTTGAAAAAGAAAAGTCCTAGCACGTGTATAGTTGGCTAAGCGTAAAACACTGAGCAGCACATTGTACAGAGAACACCTGTTAGCATCTTTTTTTTACTTGTCCGTCAGTATTTATCTTCTTCACTTAGGCAAAAAAACTTTAAAGAGTAACACAAAACCAAGCAATGACCAGCCTCAGTGTCAGATTACCCCTACCTCGGGAAAAGAAGAAAAGTTTGAATTATAGCATATACTAATCCAATCTACTTTTCACATTAAAAAAAAAAATTAAAACAAAACACTATAAAGGCCCTGGCCTAGTGCTGGCCCAAATTTCCATGTGTAAACAGCAATGTGTGGGGACTCCACTTTTGGCTGGTGCACTTAGGACTCTCTTAAACAGATCTTGTTTTCACAGTAATGAGTCTTTCCAGGAAATCACAATGTCTTAGGACTAGTTACCAAAGATGAAAACAAAAATTAGTAATAACTCCTCTAGTCTGTCTGTATACCATCCATCCAGACTTTTTTCCCCTGCTATTCATACAGTCCTCTTTCAAGGTCCCTTTAAAAATAAATTTCTTTAATGATGCCTGCAAACTCTTATCCTGCCCTCCGAGGATTTTTTGCTAATTTGATGAAGACCACACACATAAAATCAAATGCTTTTGTCATTTGTTTCTCATTGTACCCGCTTTCTAAAAGAAAGCATCGCGTGCGTTGTCTGATTATAAACATCGGAGTTCGCAATCTGGCACCTTTCCAAATGTTCATTTTTCAGGGTAGCATTTTAGATAATTGTTGAGCTTCATGGTAACTATCAATTATATGACTCACTGGAAGCACTAGCACACTTTTCTGTGTCCTGATATACCTTATGGCCTATTATTGGACTGGCTTTAAATCTCTTTGTGGTTTTAGTCCTCACCAACTCAAGTAAAGCAGGATTTCATCCTGTGACTTTAGCACTTGTAAGAACATCCAGTGGTAAAACAAGTTCTCTTGCAAGTGGTATTATTAAAAGCCGCATCAATTGGTACACATCATCAAGAGTTATTAAGCCTTATTCCAATGGCGTATAGAAATATTGTATGGTACGTACTTCCAGCCAAATGAGTATGGCTTGTGATCTAAGTTCTCAAACTTAGGAGTGTTTATTCTAGTAACTATTTCCAGCACAAGCAAATGCAGAAGCATCACCCATCTAGGTACCAGAGGCCAAATCCTTCAGGGCTATGACATCTAACCCTTAGACCCTTGGGTCCTGACATAAAATCCCCACTGCTCAGCTAGGCACCTAAGCTTCCTACCTGCTGAAAGAGGTTTTGGTTGGGGATGGGATGCGATTCACCTCAGCCAGCCTGCCCAAGTCAGCCAGTAACGCGTGCTGAAAAGGTGTGTCTGAAACACAAGCTTCATGCACTTGACTCGAGCAATCCCATTTGCATTTGCACCATGCCAAAACAGGCTGTCGTGGCACTTGCATGTTGGCCAACTTAATTGTATCACATAAACCCTGGGCCACACTATTCCTGTTCTCCTTCCTTCAGTGTTGTCAATATAAGGCAACTCGACCACATTGACTCCTTCAACTCCCTCCTGACCTGGCTGACCAAGGATATAGCTGCTGTCAGACAGCACCCTTGTTGCCAAAGAAGGGGCTCACTTCACCGTCATTTGTACATGCTGTCTGCAGAGGGTCAAATATTGTCTGCAGGCCCCTCAAACACTTATTTGTCTCCCCTTTCTCTTTTTCCTTTGCTGTCCTTGAGCTCCTGCAATGCCTAGGATGCCTCACTAGCCTTATGACTAGACCATAGATATACTTCATCCTAAGAGGAAAGTAGCTCTTTTCCTTTTGATGATAGACCCCATTCCCTAAGCTCTTCTCTCACCCTCTGTGAGAGGTGACACCCCTGTGAAATCTCCCCGTTGGTGCCCCATTGCCCAGGCATCGTTTTGCTGGAGAGGCCAGAAGTGCTGGTGAGGGGAAATCCAGGTGCGGAGCCCCCAAGGGAGCTTAGCCATGGCAGACACTCAGGATGATTCAACCAGAAAAGGATAAGACAATGAAATATGTGGTCAATGACAGTCTCAAACCATAAGGATCCCAAAAGTCTGCAGGCATCACAATATGAAGTTAAATAGATTTCTCATGATTTCAGAAAAATAACCTCAGATGTGCTTACGGCCAGTATACCATCGCATAGCAAAATAACTATCAATCAGGACAGTAAACATTAGCTAAAGGAGTCATCTTTAAACAGACAGCTTGCCAAGTAAAAATGTAAGGGGCTGTTGCCTCTCAGAAGATGACAATCTAAGATAATATAAAGCAACCTAAAGAGATTTATATGAATACAGTTATGTATATACTTCCTAGGAAATAATTTGAAAGAATTAACAAATTGGAACACCATCCTAACTAAAATTTCTCACATTTCTTCCCAAATCCTCACAACTCACTGTTTTTGAGACAAACCCTGTTACTGTGTTGGGATCTATCCCTGCCAAGTAAATAGGGAAAAGATGAGATTTCATCCTAGAAAGGAAAAAAAGTCTTCAAAAAACCATGAAATTAATCTGAAGGAATGAAATGGAAAAGTTGTTTTCATGTTAATAACTGAGCTGATGAAGGCTGTATGAAGCTCAAAGAATTGATATGACATTAGAGTAGCAACAGCATTATTACAGTAATTGTAATAAAGTCAGTATCATGTTTAGTCTTGAGATTTTTGTCAGGGCTTTTTCGTGATTTTACTCTCAACAGACTGTGTGAATAAAATCCCATGTTTGTAAAATGTTTGTATTCATTTACTGTGGTTTCTTAATTCTGTAAAATGAATCATTGTCCAGAATTGGTCAGCTGTTGCTCTCTGACTTCCAGGAGTAAAGCACAGAGGTGAGGTCCTTTTAGCTAGGAAGCTTCCTGCTCTCTGAAGATCCACCTGCTCCATGAAACATGTTAGTTTTCACATCCTTAGTCTGTATTTGAGCACCGCATTTTTTGTCTTGTGTGGATTTGTACCAGAAGCCTGGTAGGCAGGAGGGTTATTAGGAGTGCTGAGGGGAAAGCTAGCCTGCTGATTGGATTTGTTATTTAGTTGGATATCAATGCTGGAAGCACATTTGGCATCCAATAAACAGTAATAGACCTGAGTCTATTACTCTAAGTGTGTAAAAATGGTCACATCCAGAAAAAATGACGCTTAAACTAAGAACAAGCTTCAAGCCTTTGCCTCCAGTGTTCGCTGCTGGATATGTCGTAGGAGCAGACAGAGATCAGAGAAGATGAAGCTTGCCAGAGGCTCTGCTTCACTGAATGTTTCGCACCTCTTTCCTCTGCCTGCTCTTTCGAAGCCTGATTACGCAAAGTTAACAAAAGCCCTTTTGCCTTCTGTAAAAGTATAAGGATTAAGTGGAAGTTTGCTGGTACTGAGTTCATTCAGCCACACTTTCCTCATCTGATACAGAGCCCTGAATGATGTCTGAACAAATTGTTCGGTAGGACTAGGATATTAAAAGCTCTACTGTAAGGCTTCTTTCCTTCATTTTGCGTAAGGAGCTATCCTTTTCACTGGATGGTACCTTGTTTTGTGATGGTCAGTGAACATGGGAAAAGCAATTAATCTGGAGGATCCTATATAAGAAACAAGAGGCACTTCTCCTCAGCAAGAAATAAATGTCCTCTATTTAAATGCCATTCCTACCTCGGGTAATGAGATAAAGGTGTGACACAAAGGGAAGGACACATTACAGAAATCCTGCATGATACTTGGTGCAAGTGTACCGCATCAACATTTAAAAATGATTAGATGCTGATCATCAGTAAAGATACGATTGTTTCCACTGTTCCACTTCAAACACAGAAATGTACTAAAAGGAAACTCAGAGCATCAGTAATGAGATTTATTACTCTAGAGGTGAACTTTAGGGGCACTTTAGGAAAACTGAGAAAGGATGAGCAGAGATGGCCTCAAAAAATGGGCAGATAAGAGTAAGCAAGAGTGACACAGTTTTGGTCTTTAAGCCTGGTTTTGATCAGATTTTTTTGTAAGGGATTTTAATGGCAATGAAAACTATTTGTTTTCTACTAGCATCACTGCCTCTGAGGGGCCATGAATTTTCCCATGAGCATATGGTCAAAATGTAGTCAGCAATATCTTGCTCTTGCTTAAGCCAACTTCTTAACTCCCACTGAAACCGCTGAGTCTTAAGCACCTTCTGCTTTGTTTTCCTGACCAAGACATAACACCTTCCCATTGCATCTTTAATATAAATCCTGCTTTTATTTTCATTCCCTGTTACCTTCAAGCATACAAACCAAGCCAGCATCTTCCCTGAAACGGGCTCTTAGAAGAGTAATTCCAAAGGCTCAGGCAGGGAGCCAGGTAACAGGACTCCCTCCCTCCATCCCCCCCATAAAAATTACCTTTGCCCAGACCTAATATGTAAGCTCTCCCCAGCTTCACAAACCTCCCTGTTCCTTGGAAAGAAAAAAAAGGAGAGAGGAGGGAAGGAAAAGATACATGATCAGCAGTGCAGCCTAATGGTCAACATGATGCACACCCCGGGCAGTTTGAAACAGAGAGTCGCTCAGAGTGCCGAGGTCCCGCTCTGCCCTCGGCTGCGGGAATGGCAGCTGGGCACCTGGAGAGGGGTATTGCTCAGGAACCCCTCGCAGCATCTAGCTGAAGACAGGCACATCTAATCCCAGGCAAGGCACCCCTGCCAGAGCTGGGACAGCCACAGACACCAGTGCCTCAGCAGCCTGGGCCCAGAGCTCCCAGGACTGCATCAGCAGCGGCTACCCCCGGTGCCCCTGTCCTGTTCCCCCCATGCCCGCAGCCCACTCCCTCCATGCCCAGGGAGGCTCCAGTGAGGATCTGCCCCGAGGGAGGCCAGCAGTAGCCCTGGGCTCCCCAAGCACCCGTTCTCATTGACACGGGCCCCTCCAATGCCTCCTTGGTTTGTGATGACAAAGAGCCGTACCCCAGACCTGCCTGTGGCAGGGAACCGGAGCCGCCTGGGGACAGCAGCGAGGGCTGAAGGGAAATCCCAAGCGCAGCCAGAACGAGGGAAGCTCAAGCCATCTCCGGTTTCTCCCCAGCCATCTGTGTCCCCTCCTGGCGGGGGGGGCCGAGCTGGAGGAGAGCTGTGCTGCTGGCTGGGGGTCCTCCTCCAGCGTGGGAGCCGCTTTAGCCGGCGTGGCGCATGGCACGGGGCAGGTGCGCCGCGAATTCATGTCCTGCAGAGCCTGCGGTGGGAGCAAAAGCAGAAGTTTCTGCATTGCGAACAATCCAGCAACGCTGCTGCCCAAGATTCACCGCCTCAAATTGCTCATTAAGTCGGAGAGATGAAATCTGTAACATAACCTGACCATTACCAGCCAGGGAGCCGACCTTTTCCTTTCGGCCAGGAAGGCTGGTTTGACGACAGAAAGCACCGGGGGAGCGCGGCTCGTTATCCCAACGCCGGCTCCGTCCCACGCCCGCCGCAGCGCCCGGGGCAGGGGAGCTCAGCACCCCGCTCCCGCTCCCGGCCACGCCACGCCGCCAGGGGGCGCTCGCCCGCCGCGGGGCGCGCCGCGCGCGGGCGGGAGGGCGCCTCCACCCGCCCGCTGCTGCCACGGCCGCGCAGCCGCCAAAGCTGCGGGCGCCGCCTGGCGGCTTGGCGGGGGGCGCTGCGGGTCCGGCCGCGGCCCGGAGCCGCCGCCGGCGGGAGAGGCAACACCCCCCCCCGGTGGCTCCCGTCGCTACTTCACCGCCCGCGTCTCACACACGCACAAGCACACACAGAGGCGTGCAAATATAAAGTCCGCCCGGGTTTGTTTTGCCGCCCGGCTTGGGCAGGTGAATTCGGGACGGAGCATTTTCAGCCGCTGTTGCTTGCTGTCCTCCAATGCGGGCAGGCAGCAGCATGATGAACCCTGAGAAGAGCAGCCTGGCTAGGCGCTTTTGGCAAACCGTAATTTATGACTGCTTCCCCCTTCAGCTTTGCTCTCACATCTGTGTTTTGTTTACATAAAAGATAAATCCCTCCTACCGTACTGGAAATCCTTCTCTTGATGCTAATTCCTTAATTTGCTGCTTAGCTCTTTGCAATGTCTGCCACGTCAGTTTAGCAGGTTTTTCAAACCACAGGTATGTCTACGCAGCATTTTGTGGGCAGGCAGGAGCTCCTGCCACCCTCACCCTGGGGCAGCTAAACAAAAGCCAGCTGCCAACCGAAATCTGGCAGTGTGCTTTCTGTCCTCTGTCCGTCCCCCTTCCACCTCACGCCCCCCAGTACAGCTCGGCACAGCGGCAGGGCAACCTCTCTGCTGCCTGAGGAGGCCCACAGAGACGTGCCTGCAACACCTCAGCTTCTCCTGCCCCTCCGGTGCTTTCGGATTGTCAAGACAAGCTGGCAATCTGCTTCCCGAAAGATCAAACAGGTTGTTGGTTACTAGACGTGGTTTGTTGTTAGCTATATTTATCGTTGTGGAATTGACTCGGAGACTGCCTGAGGGGGTAGCTGGTGCACTAGGAGAAGAGGAATAAAAAGGAAAGGTCGGTGGGATGGGAAATTCAGCCTGCACCTCAACTGTGCACTGGCTCATTTTCATGGACCTGCTACAGGTTGCATCTCCCTGAGGAACAGAGGGGCCCGGTCCCTCTCCTCCCTTCAGAGATCAGTGGCTCCAGCTGGCAGACGAGAGCTTCTTGCTGTTAAAGGCCACGGAGAAACAGCACAGTTGGCCTGGCACATCGCTGAACACCAGCGGTCCGATTTTCTTAACGATCTCTAAGCTGCTGCATTCAGTGGGAGATGGGGAGAGCTGAGCTTTATTGGGGATCTGTACCCAGCTGCTCAGCTGCAGTGATGTTCACAAAGCCAAGATCAGTAGAGCTGCACGTCAGCCGAAATCTAGGCATAACCACCAAGCACCTGAATGGTGCCGTACATGAAATCAGCCAGAGGTTTTAGGCCAGCTGTTAGCGGATGACTGTCTCCACAACAAAAACTACAGCCATAACTGATGGCACGGTTCCTCTGGGGATTGTTGGACGTGACCAACTCCAAGCCAACAAGAAAGCCATGACATATAGCTCCTAAAACAAACAATATTGCAGTCACTCTGTGTAATGTAAGCCCAGACCTAGATACCCCATATTAGTGCCAGCAGAATGACTGTTCATCATGGGTGAGGCCCATGCTGCTCAGCTTTTTCAAACATTAAAATAATATATTTTTTCTATGGCGTGCAATGAGAAAATACAATTAAGTGCCCTGCAGAATTATACTCCTTAAAATCACCTGTTGGATTGGATGAAGTCAGTATAAGGTCTTCAAAGCAACTGTTTTTAACAGGAGTAGATTTATTTTTGTTGAGACCTTTTTGTGCTGTAAAATTGCTTGTACTGTTTGTAGAACAGTATGAGCAAGCATGGCTATGCTCGAGAAAGAACATTATGTCAGGTGGGCTCCACATTTTGGGCTAGGCACATTATTTTGGCTTCCTTCTGAGAAGAAACCAAAGTCCTCTGAAATAATCTGGCTATCGGTATAGCTAGCTTCTTTCCTTGTTTTTCATCAGGTTTCTCAAGCCTTAGCTGGAGAGGTGATCTCATTCTTATATGTACACAGTCCTTGGCCTGTGGGTTCAGATGAGCACTAGTTGCTGCCAAGTGTGGAAGTAGGGTTTTAGTGTTTGCTTAGAAATGTTTATCCCTTGACAACAAGACAAAACATCCAGTTCACTTTATGGATGACACTGAACAGTGACTACCAACCTTAATGGTCAACACTAGTCAACTCAGAAACAAGCATCGATGTAGCACGCCCAATCATCATTCAATTGACATGGTTTTAATACTGCTGTAATATTTATATACATAACATGTATATGTATAATCACTCTATGTCAGCCTATGGGATATTATACTTTTCCGTACTGTGGGATGTATGCTCTGTTCCATAAAACCTCTCTACTGCTTAGCCTCTTGCAGAATTGTTGCTGATTTTTATTGACCTAAGGCTATAGCATTTCTGATGCATTATAGGATTTCTCTTCACATTCACAGGAGAAGAATGCACAGGAAAAGGAGTAAAAGCACCCCAATCTCAAGCCTTCACATTCTCCCTGGAGGAATGCTGAAACTCAGAATAATTTCCCAATTCAAGAAGCTATATATATGCACACGTATACATATGCACATACACAGAACAGCTAACAAACAGGTGTATTTCTTTTCCTTCAAAGACAAATGGCAAAAGGTATCAGTCATCTTATGCAAGTGCTTTTGTAGCAGTCCACTTTGCACACAGATAGCAACATGCTACCATTCCCTGTGATGACACACTGAGAGATGCTGGAGATAAGCAGGAGCACTGCTGGACAAAAGCCACTTGGCTCACTTATGAGTCCGTAAAACAGAGCTGAACCCAGGCAAGGCTGATATTCATCCCTCAGCCTGGCTCTGAACCCATTAGAGGTTGAGAGCCTGATCCTGCCGTGTTGTGAGAGCTGAAATGACAGCGATGGGCGTGCCTGGCATATTGCAGAATCTGGTCCTCAGGGAAGTAACTTACCAATTCAGAGAAGAAGAAATTGCTGTCTAATGTCTGACTATGGTACTACGGGGATTGGTGGTTGCTCGTGGTAGCCCCTTGGCTGAGCAGAGAGCTACCCATAGGTAGAAAAGAAGGCATGCTCCTACTGCAGCAACCCTGCTAGATGCAGGGAGTCAGAGGGAAAAGGCTTAAGGAAGGCTAAAGGATGGGCTTGATTTCAGCCATCATCTTGGCAAAGTCTAGAAACTCAGCTCAGGAGCACAAGGTGACAGAGCTCTTTGTTCTAGAAAAGGGAAGACTCAAAATGACCACTTTAAAATTTATTTTTAAAATACGTCATCCACCGAGAGTGAGGGGAAAAAACAATTTTCTTTATTTGCAGGTTATATACTCAGGAAAACTTTCTAATGCTAAGTTTGATTAAATACTGAAACAAGTTAAACAGGAAGGCATTGGAATCTCTCTAAGTGGAGATTGTGAAAGATGATCTGAAGTTGCTTTACAGCCTGGTGAATGGAGTATACAAGGTTTTCAGACCTCTTCAAGCTCTGCCTTTCTGCGTTTCTGTGATTAATTTTAAGATATCCAGGAGAGTCAGCTAACCCAGCTACAGCTAGAGCACAGCAATGTGGGCAGTCTCTGTGGAGCAGGAAGGTACAACTGAAACAATGAACTCTTGACCAGGTTTGTTTTTTGTTTTTTTTTTATTTATTTTTTACATAGTTCAGAGAGTTAGTTGGAATAGGGGGACTTTCCTCCCGTGTGGGCAGGAAAGGCGTGACGACAAGGATTATACTCCAGGCAGAGAAGAAGGCAAAGGTGCTGTCATTTAAATGGCAGAGCCCCCCAGTTTCCCCTCCACTCCGCTGCATGACTTCAGGAGCTCTGCTTCTGGGTCCCTGTTTTGTTCTGGACCCTTCAGGGCAAGGGCCTCCTTTCCGTTTGTACAGCAGCTTGTATAAATAGCAGCATGATGTTAGCTGGGGTCAGAAGATGTTACTATAATTGAGATATTACTAACTGGTACTAATAGATGTCTTGTGCCCTGCAGCAGCCCACGGGCAGGCTGCATGCCACAGGATGGCAGCCGTGCACCTTGCACCAAGCCATCCTGCAGACACCATCTCTCCACCTCCCTCTCCCCCTGCTAGATAAGCAGCTCGTAAGAAGAGTCTCTTGAGGGAAACCACAGACTTTGAAAGCTGCCTCCCCTGTGTAGCTATAGCCAGGTACTGAAATCTCACTTCACAGAAATTCTCAGCATTTTTAGCATAGATCTTAAGCTACCGCCAGTTTGTTTCACTGTGTCATCCAGATGCTTGGGTTTGACAATTAACATTTCCAAAGCTGAAGCTATATGGCAACCTGAGGCAAAGAAACATTGTGCTGAGCTCAAAGACTGGGGTGAACAGTTCAATACCAAACAAATAAAACTGGGGGGATGAGTTGATATGCTTAAGTGCAGGGCTGTCACTTGGAGGGACCTCAACAGGCTGCAAGAAAGGCTGACAGGAACCTCAAGAAATTCAACAAGGACAATTACCAAATTCTGCACCTGGGAAGGAATAGCCCCTTGCAACAGTAAGGGCTGGGGACTGACTGGTTGGGGACAGCTCTGCAGAAAGGCCCTGGGGTTCTGGGCTGACAGCAAGCCGAGCATGGGCTAGCAGCCTGCCCCGGCGGCAGAGAGGGCCAGCAGCATCCTGGGCTGTTTGAACAGGAGCACAGCCAGCAGATCAAGGGAAGGGATTCGGCACTTGTTAGACTGCATCTGGAGTAACGCTTGTAGTTTTTGGCATTCGCTGTCCAAGAAAGACATCAATAAACTGCAGCAAGGTCAGGAGAGGGCCACCAGAATGGTCAAGGCTGAAGCACTTGTCCTATGAGGAGAGGCAGAGGAAATGGGGCTTCTTCAGCCTTGAGAAAAGAAGGCTGTGCGGGGATCTAATAACCACCTCCCCATATGTATTGGGAAGTCATCAAAAAGATAGAGCTAGGCTTGTTACTGAGGTGCACAATGGGAAAACAAGAGACAGTGGGAAATACAGGAGGACCCAACTTGACATAAGAGAAAAAAATTCTCAAACACTGGAACAGGGTCCCCAAAGGGTTGTGCAGGCTCCATCCTTGGAGGTTTTCAAGACCTAACCAGAGAAAGCCCTGAGGAGCCTGGTCTGATGCCAGAGCAGGCCCTGCTCTGGGCAAGAGGTTGGACCAGAGATCTCCTGAGGGCCCTTCCAGCTGAGTAACTCTGGGATTCTGTGAAACTGCCTACCTGACAGTACCCTCCTGAGCGGTAATGGCTGAAGAGCTGGGGATGCAAAAGCTGGCTCTGTACCTCATCACCTGCATAGCTGTCTGTGAAGAAGATGAGCAAGCTTTTTCAAAATGTCAAAAATCATGTGTGCAGACACAAGTGTGTGAGAGACAAATGAGTCCTGACCAGAGCTTCCCATTGCTCCCACCTATAACGTGAAGTTGCAACGTCAACCTCTGTGCAAGTGATGTCTAATAAACACATTGTCCACAAGTTCTCAGCAGCAAGATGAAATCACTTGTAAGACTGTGGGCCCCATCCTGTTTTTCTTGAACATCAAACTCTCAGGCATTGCAATACAAAACTTCTTTAGAAATCACTAGAGCAGAAAAAAATAACTGTATTTCACAGTTAGCATGAATGGCACGCACATTTTGTAGTGTATATGAAAGCAACAAACAATAGGCATGAGGAAAATCTAATAACCTTTAATAAACCATGTTTTTACAATTGACAGCATCTTATATTTTCACAGTGAGGCACATCAACGGAAGGACCTTTCCTTCCGTGTGCTATAACACAGCAGTAGCAACATAAGCAAGCAATATGGTGGGTCAAGGTGGAGGAACAAGAAGCTGGCAGTCACTCAGCTTCAAACTCTCCATTTGCCCCAGGGACAGCTCAGCCCTGCACAAAGGAAGGATGAGCCAGCCTTAACAACTTATCATTTTCTTCTATATTGCTTGTGCCAGATGATAACATTTGGCAAGAAAAGATTACAGTCTGGTTAAGGGAAGGCTCTTTATTGGTTTACCCTTTTCTCATGTTTTGTGCTGTTGAATGACAAGGGCAAATAACGTTCTCTTTTGAGGATGTTCATTCAGAGTTGCTCCAAACCTGTTGGTAACAGGTCCTTGGAGTGGAGGTGCATACAGGTGTCAAACCCAGGTTCGCTCAGTTTCCATAGCTGGGCTACTGAGCTGGCTGCCAGCCAGACCCTTTCTTTAATTACTTGACAACACCTAATGGACCCAAAGGAAGACTGAAATTACCAGAAATAAAGGCACTTTGTGTTAGCCCTAAAGGAAAACATAAAGCTAAGGATGGTTTGAAGCAAAGTGGGGATGAAGGTCTTCCCCTATTAGATACATCCAAGAAGGGCAAAATGGGTTTAAAGTGGAGTTTATCCTGAAATACAACAGACTTTCTGATAAGTGCATACAGAGTCAAATGCACCACTACTTTACACATGATGTAAGTACGGCAAAGTGTCTCTTATTGTATAACATTAACAACAGAGAAGTAGTCTAGTGAACAGATCCTATGTGCTCCTCATATTTGCCTGATGCACAGCCCATGCATTTATTACAAAACAGGGCTCCCCAGAGCACCTCTCCTTCCGGAGCTGAATGAGCATCTTGGGAATTCAGGCATCTGAATGGACTTCTGATGAGCAGAGAGTGAAATACTGCTCCTTCAATTCTGAATAAAGGCGAGAGGGGACTGAAGTCTCTCACACACCAGCTCTTCCAGAAAAAAAAATGTACAGTCACAAATTCCAGATTCACAAATCAGACAACTTGCTTGAAATATCTATAGTATAATGGGTTGGATTTTTTCCTTTATGTTTGCATATGCAATACGTCTCATAAATGAGTAGGTAGGGCTTGAATCACAGCAGCATTTTAGTGTCTAACTTCCAGTGGTTTCAGTGACAATAAAATGCCCAAATACTTCTCTGAATTGGGCCTAAATGACACTCTAACTCCCGGCTTGGGCCAAATGCCCTTACTGAGGTAACAGCATCAGCAGTTCCCAGAGGACTCCTGGGCATGTAAAGGCCAGGCGTTTTTGAAAAAGCAGCAAGTATCTTTTCATTTGAATCACAACAATTCTTACTCTTTGTTCCCCACTGGTGCCCTGCCAGAGTACCTTTGCCCCGCAGCATGTTGCCTCATGGGTTTTTTAGGATGCCTCTACTGCATTTCCTTGTGAAGCTGCTTATGACTGGCCTGTCCTTACAAATAATCCCTCTGGTTATTCAGGCTAGTTAGTACCAGGCTAGCTGTAGAGATTCTAGCTTTCAGTAGGTACTCTCCTGCAGTAACAGTGTTGTAAAACATGCCACAGAGATGTCGTTTTCCATGCTGGATGATGGAGAAGCATCAACAGCGTTTGAGCCATGGTTGAGAGCCATGTTGTGCCTCTGCTAAGTTGTGACTGAAAATTTCCAGTTACTCCTTTCAGTTGGATGACCAGGCTTTCAAACCAGACCTGTTTTTTTTTTCTGTTTTAAACCTACACACAAAGCCCTGGAAAGCGGGCAGAGCAGAATATGTCCCATGGGGACGGCCATGGGGCTCCCCAGGTGGAGGACCAGCACAGTGCCAGGAGGGGAGCACAGCATGCCAGAGGTCCCATCTCCCTCCCTGGGCACGAGGCTGGCCACCCCCCTGCAAACACGGGTCACCAGCTCCCACTGCTTGGCTGCACCCCAGCTCCCCTCCTACAGCAAGCAGGGAGGCCATCGGTCACCTCCAAGCATGTTGAGGCCAGCCCTTCGTGTCGGACGGCACACCCGACGGCGTGGGAGCAGAGGTAATAAAGACAGGTGGGCATCCTGCCGCGGTGGCGTTAATGACAGGGTTAGACCTTGGCCCGCTCTCCCGGTTGTCAGGGGAACGGCATGGCTTGCCAGCCCGCGAAAACATAAAAGAGCAGCAGCGAGTGGGAGAGGAGGCACTGCTGCCTGCCCCGCGGGCTGACCCCGCTCCCAGCCGCAGCCGAGCATCCCTGCCTCGGCAAGCTTGGCCAAGCGGCAAGCCGGGCGGTGACGGACCCATCTGCCGGCCTCCGGAGAAAGAGTAAGTCGCTGTCTTTGTTTCAGCTCTAAAAGCAGGGGGATAAATAACAGAGGAACGTTTAATAGCTTGTATTTTTATGAATGAGGCCGTTTCTCTTCCAGCACAATTATTTCCTTACCAGCAACTCTGTTCCTGGCAGGTATTTTTTTTTCAGATTTGTTGTTTTGTAATCATGGTGAAATAACAGATTCTGCAAAGTTTGTCTTTCATATGTTGCAATTGTTTATACGCTCTACCTGTATGCCTTAGGTAATAATTAATAGCGCTCTGAATAATAACCACAAAGAAACGTGGAATTATTTTTCTGCATTTTGCAAATACTTCTTTAGGCAAATCTTTAAAGGTGGCAGAAGCGTTGGTGGGAATTATTCCAGCTGACAGAAGTTGAGTCATTTTATTCAGTTAAAACTGCCTTGAGAAGAGCACTGGAAGAGGAGCATCGGGGTAAGAGCAGCTAGGACCTGTGTTTTATTCTGCTATTTAATTTACCTGTGGTTTAGAGCTGTGTTTTATTCTGCCATTTAATTTATAAATCAAGCCAGTGATACAGTAAGGACAAAACAAAGTAAATACATCGTCTCTATATAGCTCTGGAGTCTCAGTGGCAATGACAACATCCACGATGCGAGTGAGTGAACAGGAGCCGAGATAGCCGGCACCAGGAGGTCCTACTCCAGTTTGTCTCCAGCTGCTTAGTGACCATTAACATTTCATAACAGCTTTCTATCATGCAGTTTTCTCCTCTCGCATATTTTTTTCTTAATTTAGGGTTTGAACAACAGAAAAAAAAGTGTTAACATACGCTCTTTATACCATTTTCATTCATGAAGTAAGCATTATGTTTTGGGCTTGGCAAATCTTTAATTTAGTGTAATGCTTAACTTGAACTTTTGTCCGGGTCCGGTTAGAAAGGGCACTGGGAAATAATAACAAAAAGGTGCAGTCAAGCTTTCTTTCCTAAAGTTCACTCGGCGTAAGTACCCTTGCTCCAGGGAGTAGCTGGTTTGATGTAAAAAAATGAGAATTTAAAAAAGTGGTTTTAATATTAATTTTAGTACCTCAGTGTTTGAGTGCTCAGCTTGAGCCACCAAGGATAACTCTGGCTTTCAGGCAGTGCTGACCCCCCATCCTTGGGACACCTGATTTCCCAGAAGGTGTCCCTTTCTGAGGACAGATGAACGAACAGGGATTTGATTGCGCATACCTTACAATTACAAAAGTACTTGTTGTACGAAAATGTGATGCACTTGTGCATTTATGAGCACACAAATTCATGCTTTACGCATGTGTATACATTTATTTTTTTTTAATACTCAGACTTTAAATCACAGGAAGCACAACCCCCCTAACATTGTCATTTACATAAATTCAGTGCATTCAGAGTCAGCACCAGTACTGAAGGAAATTGTATTTGCTAAGGCTTCTCTTTTACAAAAATAAATAAAATTAGCCTATTGGAAGGCAAAAGGCTAGATTGTTCAAGAAGGGAATGAGGAAGTTATTGAAAAGTACTAATCTATAATTTAGAGTAGAAATAAGATCTTTTCACAGGCTAACATATAACTGTGTGCTCTGGGGTTTCTCTTTAACACAAAGCCAGGGCATGATTTTGTATTCCTGACACCTTTTTGGTACAGGGCTCTCTCCTAAGCATCAGGACAAGAGTTCAAGCTGCCAGTGCTTCTGTTATTTGAAAGCTGCAGAAGGCACTGCAGAGAAATATCAGTCAACAGACTGGAATAGCTGCCTGGTTAGATAGCAACAGGATGAAACTTACTTTTCTATAATGCCTTCCCTCTGAGACTCTTAAAGTACTTCATAACCACCTAATAGAAAACTGGGACTTGTCGTCATCGGTTGTACTAGCAGGCAGGATGAGACATGCTGCCATAATGGCACTGCTAGAAATAAAATTCTGATCTTCCATTTCATTAGATCAGATTTATACCACCGATTTTAATCCAGTTACACGGGTGTAATGACAAATCCTACCTGTGGTGCTCGAGTGGGTAAGGTATGTTTGATCTGCTGCTGCTTTGTAAAGCTGTGCAGAACAGTGATCTCCTCTCGAGTTGGGAAAGCTTTATACCACTTTCTTCTCACTTTTCATTTATGTAAATGCTTATCCTGATGCAATTCAAAGGTGAATACCCAGATCAGTGTGTGTCAGCCTTCCCGGACAGCATGTACTGTGCACACCTCCAAGCTGGAATAGCTCCAGGTCTGCTCTGGCAAAGCAAATCCTGCCACTCATCTTGGTCCCCTGCTCTTTATTAGGAAAAGTGCAGACTGCATGTGGGAAGCAGCGCATGAAAATGAAGGGCTTACACATGCATCCTTTCTGCTCTCTCAGGCTTGGAAATAATCAGGCTGTGACCTGCCAAGGGTGACCTTCATCCAAGGGAAAAAGGGAGGTATCACCACTCCCAGTTCTTTGGGAGGACAAGACACCCTCCTTTCCCTTGAGTTTTCTCCTATTAATCTGCCTCCCTGCAGTTACATGTCACAACTGTCCCCGCTGTAACGTTTGCCTCTGGTATGGACAGAAGCTTTGCATGGGATGGACAGGCTTGACGATTTTGCAGAGGTGTTTTTAGATGAATTGTCTGTCCTGGAGTCTGTGTACACCTGAATACCAAAATACCCATATGGGAACATTTTCAAGGGTCTGTGTGGTGTTCAAGTTCAATGCTGCAGAATTGCCTATTTTATCTTGCATTTTTATCATTGCTGGGAAATAATTTGTTCCGCTACACTTGACAGCACCACCACTACAGCACTGGCTGCTCAGCCTAACGACAGCAGCCCAGGCTTTTGCTGCGCAAGTAAATGCAAATACAATTTCCAAGTTATTGGCAGCAAGCACGGATCACGCTGCAGCCTGGAAGTCTGTAGAACATCAGCTTTTATCACAGAGTTATTTTCCTACATTTATCTGTGGAGTAACTAAATAAATATGGTAATTGTTTAAACAAAGAGACAGGAAAACAAAATACCTCTCTCTCTGCCATCAGCCCACTTAGGGAACTCCTAAAACTCCTACAGAGTAAAAAGGCCAAATCCAAGATTTTGTTTCCCTCAAGGCCTGAGCCTCCCTACGGCTTTCTGATCAGATAATGTAGCTACTCGGCAGTGAAGACTCAGACTAGACTTATTAAGGGACTGACTCTTTGCATTTTACATAACCCTTTACATTTTCCTGTAATCTTGTATTTTAACACCTGCTTAGTTCAGTAGATGTTAAAAGCTAACCTCACCCTTTCTCGTGTGCATACCTCTCTGCAAACCAGAGATGTTATTTTTTTCAGTTACAATTTAACAATATTTTTTTTTCCAGAAGAACCGATAGGCTTTCAAGCAAATTGTTAGCATTATCTTTAAGAAAAATAAAAAAAAAAGAGTTCAGTTTACTCTTTCAGATGCCAAAGAAATTGCATTTCTAAAACCTCCAGTTAGTTACGATGCGAACACAGCACAGTCACCCAACGGTAGCCCTGTGCAGTCTTTAAAAACCCCTTTTTCAGCAAACATTTTACAGGTTAGACCGGTATTAAATATCACTGAAAGAGTACACAGATGAAGGCAAGCCTAGGGCGTGCTTTGCTCCTTAGAGTAACGGGAGTTTGCCTGCACTCCTCTTCCCCCGCCTCCCTTTTGAGGTTTCTGCATGGCAGGCGAGTAATGCATCGGCCCCGGTGAGATCAGCCCGGTTAAGCTGCTGTATTTACCTCCTTGCTGCCACCTTCACTCTGAAATGCAATGTATTTTTTTACACATCCCTCCCATACCTGCATGAAAACAGGAAAAGAAAGAGGCAGGCTTCACAGTTCTAAATGCTTTTGGCATTGTCCAGCTTTTTATGCTATTTTGATCTAAATTGGGTGGTTTTCGTATTCATCCTGTGTACATTACTCAAGCTGCACAAGATTATATGGATTTAAGCTCCTCTTTGCTTCATACAGCACTTTCACATAGGCACATGTTAACACAAGTGATCAATGAGGGGTTTTAATTAGGTTTTTTCTGAATAGAGAATGGAAGAAAGCACCCTGTGAAGAAATTAATTGTATAGGCTTGAGACTTCCATTGAATAGGATTAACTTTCCTTGAGACAGTAGCATTCTCACACAACAGTCAAAGGCTTTTTATTGCTTTTTTGCAGTTTTCTTAATACACAGATCTGCAATTAGCAAAAAAAAAAAAAAATTAGTGAAATGATCAAAGCAAATTCAGAAACCTGAAGTGACACTATTACTAAATAAGCGTTGAAAATCTCTTTTATCAAAACCTGCGAAGAAAAAGGAGCAGGGATGGAATATTGTGCTAGAAAACTTTTGGAATAACATGTAATAAAACAGGTGTTTCGATGCTGGAAAGAGGATACACATCTGAAAACATGCATGGCTGAAGCAATCAAACCGGAATAATTATCTGCCGGTATCCATGTCTAGTCCCATTTTCACTTGAAAGGCCCTCCACTCAGGACAAAAATGAACAAATGATTTGCTAGATTTAGATCACTCAAAATTGTTTTTTCAGAAGCAGGTTATTGCTACTGGAAGCCAGGGAAATTTCCCTAAAATCATTAGGATTTTTGTTTGCTGCTAAGCAGAGCATGCAGCTTCTCTTCTCCTCTCCCTATCGCAGAGATCCCAGCTCCAAAGCGGTGGCTGCCTTACCCCTCCCCAGGCCAGCACCACAGGCTGGAGGGACTGAGGCAGCTGCTGGGATCTAGTTTTTCTCCAGGTTTTGCATGGAAGGAACAACTCATTACTGAACAACAAATATTGCATTGGATATATACCACACAAATTAGGAGCCAAAGCAGAAGCAGAATGGGTGGCTCTTCTAGAGGAATGTTGTTCCTTTTCTTTTACTTTCTGTCAAGACATGCTTGTAAACTTAGCAAAAAACCTGCCCCAGGACCTCAGTTTTGTACTCTTTCTGTATGCTCTGCCCTATTAAAGAGCTTCCTGATTTGTTGAGGAAGGCTTCCTACTCCTTCCTTCTCCTTCATTCCTCCATCCCATCTCTGGGCTTCACTTGCCTCTCCTCCACCAAGCCCCATCTCACCACCTTTCCCCCTTCTTCTCTCTACAGCTGCCTCTGCCCACAGCTTCCTCCTTGTTCCACCATACGGGCCGCTGTGGTTTCCTCCTCATCCACCTGCATCTGCTGAGTCTGTGCTCTGGGGTTTAGGTACTGTGTCCAGGTACTCCTAGACATGCTTTACTATAGACTTACTTAGTTGTTACAGAGTTGCTCTTGGTGCTTAGAGCTGGCCTTTCTTCCCTGTTCTCCAAGTATCCAGCTAAACAGATCTGGTTATAACAAAAGGTCCTCCAATCTGGGGTGGTGCAAGAGCTTCACCTCAATGTCAAGGAAGACTTTTCTAAAGGAGTCTACGAGGAAAACGGGATGGTAGTTTTGGACTTCAGGAAGCTTAAATTCCAGATGAAAATCAAGATGATGATACCAATCACCAAAGCCTTCTTGATGATTAACATCTTCAGGCCAATTAAGAATCTCTCGATCTTGAACATATCCCACTTCCACCTCCCCGTTTCCCAGAAAGCCCTTGCAGTGGCAGAGTTTCTATCAGTGCTCCTTTTGTAATCGCTGAATCTTTGCCTTCTGATACCTGAACTGAGCTATCTCTTCAATTCATAGAAACCAAGATCCACACTTCAAAACCTTTCTGAGGTGTTTTAATGCTGCAATTGGCAGGTAATCACTGGGGAAACACTGTCAGCTGTTTGGAGGAGAACTGGATCAACTATCGGTAATTCCCATGAGGCAGTGCTACTCTACCGCTGCTCAGTGAAGTTGGGTGACTGCGTACCCAGGCATAAGAAAAAGCAGGCATAAGAAAAGACCTCTGGGGCAATACAGTCTAATTACTATTCAAGGCACTGAGTTGTTCTCATACACTGTTTTAATTTCTCACTTCATTCTCAAACACTAAATGGTTATGATATAGTGACTCTGGACAGCAAGGCGGTGTGGGGGGTATGACTCAGCAGCTATTCATCTACTAGTTTTACTCGCCTCTTGTTTTTTCCACTTCTAATTGCATTTCCAAAAACGGACCATGTAAAGATGAAAAGGGAAGGAAAGCAGGCTTTACCTCCAATTTACCTATGCAGGGCATGGATTTGTTGAAGGTTGCAGCTGTAACAAAAACTGTCCGGTAACTGATAAAAGGAAACGTTGCAATCACAGTGCATAATTTCAAAACACTGTGTAATTGTTAGCTGACTGCATGAGACCAACTTAGGAAAAGTATCAGTGCGGTTGGGTGAAGGGCATGTTATTATATCCCACCTATGCCTCATTTGAAACATGGTTGCTTGGGATGTTGTTAGAAATAATACCACCATGAAGAAACCATGTTGTTAGAATAAACCACCATCTGTTTGGACAAATTATTTCTTTGCTGCATTGGACAAAGAGATGAACCCAAGGTGGTGTTACTTCTGCTGGAGGTCATCTTGCAGCCTGGTAAAGCTCTAGATTCTTTTACTCAAAAGTTTAAACCAAACCTTCAGCGATAGCACAAGACTCCTATAGCGCACACCACGTTTGGGCTACCGAGCCATTCTGTGTTTTAATCAAAAGGTATTTATCAATCAGCTCACTGCAACCAGTTAATGAACAAGTTCAATCACTTCTGCTATGAAAATGTGTTACCATTTTTATTACTCCAGCCACTTGCAAGGACTGATGAACATTGGGTACAAGGTTGGACAAGAATGACTGTCTAAAACAGCTGAATTGAACAATTATATGGAAATAAAATGCAGACCAGCTCCTTCTTAGCTTGAGCTTCTGTAGACAAAGGAGTTATTCTTTGCACCACAACAGATACATAAAAGCAGGTAGGTTTTAGTTTCCCATCTGTGAGGGAAAAGCATTCAGATCATTTGCCAAGTTCAGATTTGAAATACCATTCTCGTTTCTTGAGTTCAGCAATCTTCTAGTACAAACTGGAAAGCTGAAAAATGCTTATATGATTTTGAAGGGCTGCCATACCTGCTATGCTATGTTATGCAAGGAAATGTCAAATGGCTTATGGAAACAAGTTGTAAAATCCGTTGTGTCAGGTGGATGAGCCTTTAAATAGCTATAGATTTTAAAAGTTTTAAGTAGAAACAACACCCATAGATGTTTTCTTCATAACTATATGATAAGCCTCCTTTTGCCAAAGTTGGTAGCATAGTAGAAGAGTAAGACACAGACTGAGTCTGTTGGGTTGTTTTATCACTGAAATGCTGTCTCCTAGCCATAATCAAGGAAGAAGGCTGCAGGACTAGTTGAACACATGCATAATAATGCACATGATGAGACTGTTGCTTAAGTCTCTGAATACGTACTGATTATATTGGAAGTCTAGCTAAGCTTGATTTGAAAACTAGGGAAGAGAAGGCGGCATACCCACCAATTTTCCCTAGAAAATTGTATGGAAATTCTTGACATTTAGCATGATCTGATGCATTCTTTGGGTTTCTATAGGTTATATCTAAAAATATTTTAGTGAGCTCAATGGATAAATTATCTCCGTTAAGGGGAGTGGGTAATGCTCAGAGAGAGAGCATGGTGGAAAGATGTATCCCACAGCTCAAATTCTCCAGTTTTCTGAAGATACTCTGTCATTCTTTCTAAATTTGGAGATGGTGGAGAACACAGATCCACAATAGGCAAGAGAATCCCCCCATATTTTCTTTCAGCTTAATGGCAATATTACAACAAAGGGCTTTTGTGCATCTCCAAGAGCCCTACTGAAGGCATCTTAGCATTACAAGCAATCCAACATATAAGGAATCTCTGCAAAGGAGGAAGATTTTTGAAAATAACTCTGTTTAGCTTTTGCAACTTCAGAAGTACTTCCTGAGAGACAAAGGGTTTATTCTTTGTGTAGCTCACCATGACATCAACACACCAAATTAAAAAAAAAATTAGCAATTCTGTGTTTCAGTCCTTTCAATGATTAAACTCAGATCACCTCAACCATTTTGCTTCATAATAACAAGACGTCATCCTGCAGATGCATACATTCAGGCCCTGGCCCTGTTTTCTTTGATCCTCTTTCTTTTCCCCACATCTTCTACCCTGGCAAGGTCCTGTCCCTCAATTGCCATGTTTGTGACTTTTGCTTCACATTTTTCTTTATCTTCCTTACTGAAACTCAGACTCCTCCGAGCCACTCCTAGAGCAGACAAGCTAAAGACCTCTCCCCAGACTTTTAGTGAAAAGAACCTCTTGCTAAGTTGTGACCCCCTCCCTCCTAACAGTGCCTTGACAGCAGTAGTAATTCAAAAAGATACAACTCAAGAGTCATCAAGCTAGTGTGGTTAAGTTTTATCTATGCTTTAACTCGCTTCTTCCTTGCAAGGCAACTCCCCCTGCCCCTAAAAATTAAAGCCAATCTTTTCCCAAACTTTAACCAGTGCAGACAGCAAAGTAATTTGATTAAGAGCCATATAACGCACATTTTTCTGTAGATAATTGGTAGCTTAAGTAAAGGTGCATTGCAGGTGACTTTGACACTTCACAGACAGACAACCTGCAACATATATTTCACTGCTTGCATATCACTCACCAAAGCCACACAGAAACTAAATACCGAGAACTAAATTGATAGGAATGTTCCTGCGTTTCAGAGAGCAGAAGAGGATGGCAAGTATTTCTGGAGATAACATTTCCTGGAATGCCAAGATTTGTTTGGATTTTGATGGACAGAGCCCAAAAGCTATTAGCTAAGCTAAACTTGAAAGAGAATTTTCTTTGGTTGGCTGCAAGACAGTAGAGAACTAAAGGTTCTCCACTCTTCAGGTACTGAAAAAAAATATGAAAAGGAATCAAGAGTTAAAACTAATGAGGATGCATCAAAGTATTTTATTCTAATGTTTTATGACCATTAAGTCCTCACATGTTATGTAGAAAAAGCAGTATCACGCCTTTTGACGCAGGTGGGAGTTTGAAATGCAGAAGTGATGAGTCGTCAGTGCAAATCTCTGTTACTTAGTTCAAACTCATATTGTTAACATTGTCTAGGAATTCTTCTTGCAAATATTACCTCCAAAACAGATAAATCCAAACAACTTCATTGAGTTGTGAAACAGTGGTGATATTACAGATTTCTGGTGTATCACAACTGTTAGTCACAGTTAAGGGCTAAGAAAACAAGCACAGTGTGGAGGTTTAGTAATAGAATTTTTATTGTGATGCATGATTAGATGCTTAGATACTGGAGACCAAATTAATCTAGCAGTAATGATACCAGAACAGCTACAGCTTGGATGAGTCTGACCTTTGAAGTTAAACATTAGCTAACAGTTGGACTGGTATTTCTGGTATGTTCCACAACATGGATTAAATATTTGATTTAAGCATTAAAATGTCTGTATCCTTCATTTAAGAAAACAACATACTAAATTCAGGGAGTACATACAGAATTAAGTCATGCTTGAGTCAGTTTGCAGACATTTACACTATGTAGGTCTTGTATAGGAACGGCCATAATCTGTCAGACTAAAGATCTATCCAGTCAAGTAGCCATCTCCATGTGCAGCTGTAAGAAGGTGCGTAGGACAGATTTTGAATAGGACAAGAACATGTGATACCTACTGCTATAACTTTCTTTGCCTCCAACTGTTTTCAGCACAGGGCCTTCTGTAGCCAGGTGTGGTGCCTGTGTCCATGATAACCGCAGTGGACTTCTCCTCAGTCAACTTATCCAGTTCTGTCTTGAATGCGTGAAAACTTTTTGCACCCCCAACATCCTTTGCTAAGGACCAAAAAGTCAGCTGTGACCCTACCGCTTTTATTTGAGATGTCTTGCTCTTGTTCTTGGAAGAAGCAGTGAAAAACTGATCTTTACCCACCATCTCCATGTTATTTGTGCTGTTATAGGTCACCACCATATCCTGCCTCAACCACCTCTTTTCCCACCTAGAGTCCTACCTTACCTAGTCCCACCTTACTTAAAGGGAAGCCCTTCCATAATCTCGTCACTCTTGTTGCTCTTCTCTGAACTCCAGTCCTGTGGTATCCTTTCTGAAATGGTGGGATCTGAACTGCACACAGCAGGCAAGTATCAGCAAACAAGTGATTTATGCAGTAGCTCAACAGCACTGTGTCTTTTTTTTTCCATCATTTTCCTATTACATCTTAACAATTTAATTACTTTCTGACTGCTGTTAAGCAATGAGCTCATGTTTTCATGCAACTGTCTATCACAAGCTAAAGATCTCATTCCTGGAAAGGATCCGGTGGTAATGTCTAGCCTGGACAGAGAATAGGGTGTCCAAGCTGTCCCATAAGCAGATGAGACCATTTAGAGCAAAAGAGAAGTGAAAGAAGAATCCCAAACATGAGTCACAATTAATCTTTTTTGAATCAGCGTAGCTGTGCTTCCCCTCTAATGCAGGGCAACCTGCAAAACTGCAATATGGTTCTGAGTAGATGAGAGTGGGAAAAGCAAAGTAATATTAACTGTTGAGTGGTCTTTAGTGTAATAAAGAAATTGTTTTTCCTCAGTAGGTAAAGCCAAGTGATATAATTCACTGAGTAAAAGGAGGAGACGCTTGGCGGCTTGGCACCAGTACTAATGAAGCCAATAGCCTTCTCTGCTTTCTCCTTTTGGCTGGCTCTCGTTTTGGCTGGCTCCCTTGGCATACACATCACTGGCAGTTTTGTCAGAAGTCAGAAGAACCATACGCTAATTTTCGCTAAGGAAAACACAATTCGCAACTGCAGCTGCTCGGCGGATATCCGTGATTGTGATTACTGCCTGGCAAACTTGATGTGCAATTGCAAAACGGTGCTGCCTTCTACCATGGAAAAAACTACCTACAATAGCCACCTGACCATTTGGTTCACAGACACCTCTGTGCTGGAGATGCTCCTCAACTTCACAAGGGTGTGGGATTTGAAGCTGTCCTTCTGTGGCACCACTCCTCTCCCAACAGAATACTTGGCCATTTGGGGACTTCGAAAGCTCCGGATAAACAAGGTCAAGGGACGATTTCCAGAGCAGAGTGTAACCATCTATAGCAGCAGCAACAACGAAAAAGAAGACTCGCTTGCGGTGCACAACAAAGACAGGCAAATGCTTGTATATATTTCTTTTCTGGATACCTCACTTTTCAATGGATATTCTTTGCTGAAGTCGTACAGTGTGGAAAACGTCTCTTGTATCACGAAGCACTTTCACAGTCTGCTGTACTCTGATGTTTTCTCAACCTCAGATAACAAGAGCTATGTTGTAACATTCATTTACTGAATTATTTAACATATTCAGTAGTCAGAGGCATGGCAGACTGCTAAGAGAGAGATGGGACTTCTTTAAGTCTGTTTGGTTTGGCCAGGAGGAGCTGTTATGGGATGGACCGTTCTGACTGTGATAGCACTCTACAAGGAGGTGTTTAAAGACGGACAGACTCATCAGACTAATTCAGTAAATGCTTTCTTAAAGAACAAAGAAAACGTGAAACAACCGTTTTAGAAAGCATCGGTACAAATTCTTTTCATATATTGTAAGTTAAGAATTGAAATCTGCAGGTGAATTTTGTTTTAAGGTTGTGCCTCAGACAGAAAAAGACATAGCCATGTACCTCCAGTTGTAGAAGAACCTGAGCCTTCTGGAGAATCACTTGGGTTAGATGGCAGCTCAGGAGGTCTCCAGTCCAACCCCCTGCCCCAAGCAGGGCCACCTCTGGGATCAGACCAGGCAGCTCAGGGTTTTCTGCAGTCAGGTCCCCAAAACCCCTAAGGACAGAGCCTGCACAACCTCACTGGGCAACCTGCTCCACTGCCTGCCTGTCCTCATGGGGAAACTTTTTTCCATGGATTAACCCCAGCCTTCCCTTCTCCAGGCTGAGCAATCCCAGTTCCCTCACACTTTTCTCACAGTCTCACGTGCCAATCCCCAACCATCTTGGTGGCTCTCCACTGGACCACTTCAGCTGATCCATATCCTTCTTGCACTGGGGGGGGCAAAACTGCATGCAGGACTCCGTATGCAGTCTAGTAAGTGCCGGGACAAGGGGAATAATCCCTTCCCTCCATCTGCTGGCTGTGCTCCTGTCGATACAGCCCACTGCTGTCAGGTTCAAGGGGTGCAAGGTGGTTACAGGTTACTCAAGCTGGGAGTGCTGAGTTGTCCTTGCCCTCTGGTACTCAGTCAGAGCTGGGAACCCTCTGCTCGGCCCCGGGTGACACAGCCTCTTACAGAAGCAGGGACGGGCTACGCAGGCAGCCTCCAACCTCAGCGCACAACCGAAGGTGTCTTTGCGGGATGACCGGGAAGCTGTGTCCTCTGCCAAGCCACGGCATACATCACGGGGAAGTGCTGGGCAAGAGGCCACCTGACAGGTGAGACACCATGCTCACGAAGGTGTTTCTCCCAGGGAAAGGCCTGTCTCTTGCACGTTGGGTGTGCTGACACCTGCGATTTCCCCAAACGCAGGGAACTTGACTTCATCTTTTGTGATAATGGCAAGCTCTGCTCATGTTCTTCCCTACAAGAAAGGAGAAAGGCCCCATCCAATGACTCTCGTCTGATAAGGGAGGTGAGGCTTCTGGCAGACATGTAGCAAACAATTTTCTGATGCGTTGCAGGAGAAAGATTGCCATCCCCTGAAAAACATACGTCGGGACTATTTATATAGCCCAAAGTCTGCTCCTTGCCTATGTCTGCAGGATTTGCATTCGATGAGATATGATTAAGGCCGGGATCCATCTATATAGTACAATAAAGGCTTTGGAATAGCAAGTCCTAACAGTCTTGCATTGCCAGCAAAGGATTACATGGAATTGGGATAAAATACATGTACTGAGGGGAATGGCTATCAAGATTCTGAGGAACCAATGAATTTGCTTCAACAACTTTAAAGAAAGATTTTTTCCATAGCTGTAATCAATGGTGGAGCAGTTTTGCTTCAAAGCAAAACTTAATTTTTCAGAATACTTAAATACATGCACACCCTCTATTACTGTGAGCTTTCCCACTGGAATGAACAATGCAGTAACTATCGAATTAATGGGGTCCATTTGCAATTGCAAATCAACAGATTTAAGCACACAGGTGTTTGAAGGCTGGGGATTGAACTTGATTTAACTCAACCAGAGAACTATTAAATCAGCTGTTGTAAAGATGTTGCTTCCTTTGTCAGCACCTTGGCAACAAACTGTAAGCCTTCTCCCCAAATCACAAATATTTCTAGTGATATCTCTCACGATTGTATCACAGGTTACAAAATGGTTAGGAGCTGGAGCTGGAGATTGGCAGCGGGTGGTGAGGGGGTGTTCTGAGCATGTTACATGCCTGGAATGTATTACAGCCACAGGCAAATAATTCATTTTGTCTGCCCAGGAAGCCCATGCTCCAACTGTCTGTGCAAGAGTACTAACCTTGCCTTCACAAACTGGCTAGTCACTAATCCTGCACAGGATAGCGTTGTAAAAAAAAAAAATATATATATATAGCTGGCACATACAAATATATTGATTTCTAAATGTTACCAACCCTCTTTTAAAAATCTGGGGAAATGAAACCTAAACGATCTTGAGCGAATTCACTAACTGGGGCTCTGCTGCCCTCTAGTAAAAAATGTGCTGAATAACACAGTGCTTCCACATTGCCGTGACAGCAGGGGTTGGCTGCTGTTACTGTTCCAAATTGACACATGCAGCAGTAACTCAGAATGTATGTATTCTGGCCTTGGTGGGAAGAAACCATGAGATTGATAAATCCATGGGCTTTCTAACACTGCAAATTACAGTTTTCGTTACTTTTGCAATTGTAGAGTTCTGAATAAGGCTGATGTAAAAGACCTTTTATGCCTGGGCCCAAGTAAGCACTGCAGAGATTTTCCTGCAATCAGGAAAAAATCCTCCTCTCAGTTACATGCGCAGCAGAAATCCACAGCACCAATATCACAGTGATCTTTTCAACTCCCCTGTTCTTCTCCAGCAGATACCAAGAACCTGATTCTCCCAATTTCAATTTTATATGCCTTTGCCATACCGAAGTACTACATTAGAAGCTTGCAGAATTTCTTCAGAGCAATGCATACAAGACATATACCACATACGTTGTGAGTTTTATTAGTTCTGTTGGTGGAGGTTTCTTTTGTCCGCATGTAAACTACACACAGTGGTACACTAAGCATCACTCTGCAGAAATAATTACATGATTTTGTGAATATTTTAAATCCCAGTGTAAGATACTCACACTTAACCACACTCAACACCCTATGGTGTTTGAGCATATATTTATAGCAATTAATTTTTATATACACAATGGTTTCATCCTCCACGTATCAGGTTCAACCTGTATGTATTTGCTAGTCTTTCACTTTGATGCATGATTATTGGATATGCCAATAAATGGAAACTGCGGTGATTCTTTTCCTATCAGAAAAAAATGGAAATAGGAGCCGTAAATTTACAGTTTTCCTTCCTACTAGTAATTCTGGTGTGACTTTGGGAAGTCAATACAGATTGAGAACAGCACAAAAGTAACGTGATGTTTTCTATGGGAGATGTTGCTGTGCAGCTGCAGTGAGAGGCTGGAGGAGGCCAGCCAGGCCCCCGCACCTCCTCCTGGGCAGACTCCCAAGGTGGCTGGCCAAGACGGGCGGCAGGGCAGTCTGGCCCTCCTGATACGCCAAGCAGGCTGAGAAGAGGCCCCTCAGTTCCCAACGCTTGTCCTTGGAGAGACTGCCTCCAAAACAGCCAGCGATCTTTTCGCATCTGCCACCAAACCCGCAGTTTTAGTTGACACAGTGGCTGCTGAGGCCAGCCCAGCCCGACTGACTTGTGAGGATGCCCCCAGCCTAGATGACGCTGAACCCCAAAGGGCCCTGCACATCACAGGCGCTACTATTTGGCACTAGGGAAGACAGACCACCACATAATTTCCCCCCTCCGAGTCAGAAGCCAAGATCTCCTCAGGGAGGGCAGGGGCTTTCCAGCCGAGGCCGCGCAGGGGAGCGAGACACGGCTGAGGCGAGTGCCCCGGCCGCCGAAGACATGATGGGGGGCTGCGTGGCTATTTGTGTCCTCGCCGTCCCCAAGCTGGCTGTGGAAAGCAGGACCAAGGGGCTTGTCCCCCTCACCCCGGGGCCACCAGCCACGGCCGCCCCCGAGCTCCCCGCTCGCGCGCTGCGCGGCCACGTGACGCGCAGCACGGGTTAGCGCCGCTCTCTCGACACAAGATGGCGGCAGCGGCGGCCGCTGGGAAAGGAAGCGCGGGGGGGGGAGTGGCGGGCGGCGAGGCGGGGCCGCTCTAGCCCCGGCTCTCTACGCTCCCCGCCGCGCACGCTCTATCCCCCGTCCCCGCCGCCTCTCTATGGTCGGGCGACCGCCGGCCCTTGGCGGGCGGGCGGCGGCGGGGCGGCGGGCGGCAGGGGGCGCTGTGGCCGCCGGCGCGGCGGCGATCATGCTCGGGGAGCCGGGCCTGGGCCGCGGCGCGGGGTGGCGGGAGCGGGCGGTGCCGGTGGCGGCGCGGCGCGGCGCGGGGGCCCGGTGCCCGGCGGGATGTTCCGCAAGGCGCGGAGGGTGAACGTGCGGAAGCGGAACGACTCGGAGGAGGAGGACGAGGAGCGCGACGAGGAGCCGCCTCAGGAGCCGGCGCCAGCGGCCGGGGCGGGGGGGGGAAGGGCCCGGCGAGGCCTCCATGGCGCTGGCGGCGGGCCCCGGGCTCCTGCCGCTTCCCGCCGGCTGCGTGCCCCTCGCCCTGCCCGGTAGCCCCGCGGCCTTCGCCTGCGCCGCGGGCTACGGCGCGGCTCTCGGCTTGGGGCTGGGCTTGATGGGAAGCGACAGGGCAGGCCTGGGGGCTCTGCCGGCGCCCGCCCTCCTGCCCCCCCCGCCGCCGCCGCAGCAGCAGCAGCAGCAGGGCAACGGGCTGCCGGCGGCCGGCCGCCCCAAGGAGAAGAAGCGGCCGCGGGAGAACAAAGAGGTGCCGCGGGCCAGCCTGCTCAGCTTCCAGGACGAGGAGGAGGGTGAGGCGGGGGGCTGCCCGCCCGCGGGCACCGAGGGAGGCTGCAGGGGCGGAGGGGACCCGGAGCTGGTCAGCCTGCGGCGGGCCTCGGCCTCTCGTCTGCGTCCCCCAGGAGAGCCGGGACCCTTGTTGTGTTTATTTCTTAAGGCAGTCGGGTTGCCCCGTGTGACATGGGGGTGGCGAGGGGTCGCATACGAGGGGGAGCTCCCCCGGGGCGCGGTGCGGGGGACCAGGGGTGGCCGGGCAGGCAGCGCCCCATCGGCGGCCGCCTTCGGCCCCGCTCCCTTCCCGGTCCCTGCCCGGCTCCTGCGGGGCCAGCGTGCTCCCAGCGGCGGGGGGATGTCCCGCGGCTTTAATGCCAGTTGAGCGGGGTAGATTGCCTCTGCTTCTGTGCTGCTGGTGCCTGCCTGTTGCACCCCCGTTGCGCCCGCTGCAGCTGGGTGGCTTGCTGGTCAGGGCGCAGGCTTTGGCCTGACCTGGGGTTGTGGGGTAGCAGGTACTCGGCCCAGCTCCTACCAGAGCCAGCAGTGCTGCTTGAGGGGCATCTTCCCTGCGGCTTTGTGTCGAGTTTGTTTTCATCTGATGTGGCTGGTGTTCTCAGGTCATGTCGGACTGCCTGTTGTCCTAGCAAACTCCATGTGAAGCCGCTGGTGTTTTGTTGCAGAGTTAGTTCACCTAGCCGTCCATGAGGTTTATTAGATTAACCTTCACAAATAGTGGAAGAAGTGGTTGAGCAGTTTCTGGACCTCAGCTTCTGGAAAAATAGCATAGTTGTGTTTGTACAGTGCTTCAGCTCATAATTCTGCTGGATTCCAGCAAGTACTGCACTAACTAATTGGTCCATTCACACTCGGATAATCTGATTATGGATAATAATTACTACATATTAAAAATGATCAAAAACCACTCCTCAAACTCCAGAGTTCATTGCATCCCAAAAGCTCAGGGTGAATAAAATGAGGAGCTTATTTTTGTGATACCTTTTGTCAGCAGGAGAGTTAGTATGCATTTTGAATTTTCTTAGAAGGAATTCTCTTGTAATCACTGGAACTTGGATTCTAAGACTAGTGATTTGAAATCTTGACAGAAATACTGGAAACATGGAATTACGCTATGGGCTTAAAAAAATCCCCAAAACAATCACTTTTGGATTTCCTACATCAAACTTTGTTTTTTTTTTTTTTTCCTGTGCTATTTAGTTCTTTAACTTATTGCATACCTTTTGGTAGGTTGTAGTGCTGCAGGCATTTGAACTGGTAGTACAACCAGAAACAGCCGTTCCCTTACTCATTAGTTGTGTATATGTGTGGCTGTGAAAAGACTGTTGACCCAAAATGTTGGGGCTTCATGTCATTTTCTTCCAAATCCCTGGTCGCAGTGAAGGATCAGCTGGTGTGTGTTTGTTTGTTTTAAAAAAGATTACTACAGTCAGATAAAAGCAGGTCATGTGTGTACACTTTTGTGTAACTTCCGCCTTGCTTTTCTGTGAGGATGCTGTGAGTGGGATGGATACACTTGAAAATGACTGCAAAAAGCCGAGGTAGATGTGAGTTCACGTGAAAGGATATGGGACTGGTTTTGTTGCAACAGTGCAAATGTAAAGTCACATTGTTAGTGGTATTTTTTGGGTTCTGGGAACAAAATTAAGAGATTTAATAGGTAAGTATACTTCTTCACGGCTCTAATGTAATGTTTTCCAACTTCTTTTTTAAAGAAACTGAAGAAGTTTTTAAAGTGAAGAAATCAAGTTACAGCAAAAAGATTGTAAAACAATTGAAGAAAGAATACAAAGAAGATCTTGAAAAATCAAAAGTTAGAACAGAGGTCAATTCTCCAACAGATGGTAACTGCAAAACTAACAGTAACTTTTGTAATGGAAAAGATGAAGTATTGTAAATACAAGTTACTTGTTTTCCGGATGAATTGTTAGTCTTTTTAGAGGATTTAGCATTTAGAACTGAAGTAAAGCACGCATTAAATATGTTCATTTGAACCTTACAAATGCTGTTCTGAAGCTGGTAGAGAGTTCTTTGATTCTTTCTCATGTGGAAATGAATATAGAAGTATGAAACTTCTCAGCTACATATACGGTTGTCAGTAGGCCGCAGTAGTTTCTGTATTTCAGCTCTGTTTATGTCAGATGAGTTTCTTCCTATTGAATTAGGAAGGAATTAAACTAGTTTAGAATTATTTCTGGTGCTTATCTGACAGGATGTGTCCTTGTAATGCATTTTCTCAAAAAGGAAGATTTTGGGGTGAGCAGAGTGGTGTTCTTTATTATTAAGTAAATTATTCAACAGTTGTCTGTTTCAGGACTTGGACCTTACAGTAGACTTGATGATTAAGGTGGCAGGATGAAAGTGTTGGAGCAGAAGGATCTTTAAACAATGTGCAGTCCTCCAGAGCTTGGAATAGAGACTAGGATTTCATTTCAGTGCACTTCTGCTATTGTTTTTTGGGAAGCTCATTAGTAAAGCGTAACGATTCCTTTTCCAGTTAGGTTTTTGTGTAGAGTAATAACCTACAGCACTATGAGCCCAAGCCGAGAAGCTTATGATCTCAGGATCGCAATGGTATAGCTGAAGCTTATGAGAGTTGAACATGGTCCCAGGCAGAAAATTGCCCTTTTTAAAGTTAATTAAATTAGTCTTTTAAAAATCTTAAAGATTTTAAAAAGGCTTTGCCTGCATTTAAAAAACCACAAATTCTTTCTCATTAGAATCTTTAGGTTGCCTCTGCAGTGGTATGGGGCATGATCAAAAACAGAAATGATCATTTCTGTGGCTAATGTTCAGGTGATCTGTGGAAACCTGGGTCTTAATTTTTGCTTCTGTCACAAAGATCCTTAAAAAATTGCATTTTGCACATGGCTAGTGTGTGCTTATTTTCTGTTTGTCTGTTTTGCAGTCTCTGTAGTGGGTTTGGTTATAGTGCAAAGATCTTGTGGCTACCACTGAGTCAGTAGTCTGGATTCTCTAAACAAATGCTAAAGTCTAAAAAACTCAGATCTGTGCAGCTTGGGTTGGATAGCTGGATTTAACATGCATTTTTTTAACATAATATTTGTACCTACTGCCCATGTCTGTATGTTACCCACCTAATGTAGGGTAATGTTGCACCCAGCCCAAGAGGAAAATGAAAGGGTTATTTTGAAATTAGCCTGTTCTTTTGGAAAGATTTGGTGTAACACAGGCAACGCTTTACATAAGAGGCTGTGTGAAGGTTGCACATATGATCTTAATTATTGAGTTCCCTCACTTTTTTAATACTTGGCAATATGTAGAATATTCAGTGGTTGTTGGGGTGTCTGCTTTGTCAAATTTTATTTTGAGAGGATGTCAGTGACTTAATCACAATTAAGAAGGTGTATTTTACTAGATCTCAAACAATAAAATTATAATTTAACATTTTCATTTGATTTTTACTTTTGGTTGTTAGACCTTAAAAAATACTTCCGAGCAGTCTTTATAAAAAGATTAAAACATGGGCTTTGTTGTCTTACCAGTCGAAGCACCACTAGAAAAGACAGGACAGATTAAGGATATAGGTCAAGAAGATGGGACTGCAAACAGTGAGCATGGTGAAGAAGAAATGGAAGTTGAAAGTGAGAAGGAAGAAGAAAAACCAAAAGCCGGTGGGGCTTTTTCAAGTGCTCTGTCATCACTGAATGTTCTCCGCCCAGGTTGGTTATTGTAGTATGTCTGATATGTTAACAAATGCTTTAGCCAGCATTTACAGCAGTTTAATGTATTTGAGAGATTAGGAAATATTTTCCAGTAATATATCCAGCATCTGAGAATTCAGGAAACTGCTATTTTCCAAAGCTGTTCAATTTTGCAAGCCGTATGAGAGAAAATGTTTTACAACAGAATGCTTCATCTTGATGTCAAAAGCAGGAATTTGTCTCTCAAAGTGATGACAAACTGTAAGAAAATCTAGATTTGGAATACGTGACTTAAAATGAGTTTTAACTGCTTTCAGTTAAAATTCTGTCTTGAGTTCAAATGTTTCAGTTTCCTTGCAGACCTGTATCTCAAATGTTTTCCTATCTCATTTTGTCTAATGAGGTTCTAGTCAGGCCCTGAGGCCAAAGAAATCAGTCTGAGAAAGTATTTTTGAAACTAGTTTACTAATTGGTAGCTAACTCGTGATAGCCTGCTCCCCAAATAGAATGATGGATGTCCTGGGTCCACAGACTTGACCGTATTTCAAGGGAAAAAGAACTGCCTAGTTGACTTCCAAATCATTTTTCCTTTTAGGAGTAACTGCAAAGTGTGCAATGTGTACATTATTGCATCTCTAAAGATATTGCTGGCTTGAATAGAGTATCTCATGTCAAGCATAAAGAGAATCTGAAATTTAACCTTTTGTGCGTGCCTAGTCAAAGTAGTGGTAAAAATTATTCACGTTTCAAAAAATTTATTTTGGGGGACCGTTCTTTATATGACGTAAAGTTGCACTAGTTTTGTGCTAGGGATTTTAGATTTTTTAATTAGGTCTGCTTTTCTTCTTTCCCCTCGATTGTACGGTCTTCTCATGTTAGCTGTGTCCAGTTTGGTGTCCTCTTAATCTCCGAGTTGTCATCATCTGTTGAAATGGCTGATTTTTTTTGTTCCCCCAAAATAAGAAGAGTTGGGAGCAATATCAGGACAGGAAGTGACACAGTCAAGAATCTCGTTTTCTTCCTCCCTTTGCAATAGTCAGCTCCTGTAAAGGGCTTCCTCTTCTTTAGGAATATTTCTCATAGGAACATCAGGCTCCTGCTCTTAGGGCACATGAGCTGCTGGAAGCAGAGCCAGACTTTTTGGGAAAGATCCCAGCTTTGAGGGTTTCTGGACAGAAAGTTTGCATGTGCGGCTTATAAGTTGCTTGCACATGTTTCTGTGAGTATGGATTTTTTTTCCTCTCACACTTTTTTCTGTTTGCAAAGATGATTTGGTAGGGTGGCAGGGATGAGTAGTAAGTTGTAATACCCGTTTTCTTGCAGTGGTTGTTTAACGGTGCAAACATCTGTCTCTAGGAGAAATTCCAGATGCTGCTTTTATTCATGCCGCTAGGAAAAAACGTCAAATGGCTCGTGAACTTGGAGACTTTACTCCCGTTGACAGTGAACCAGGTAAAGGCCGCCTTGTTCGAGAAGATGAAAATGATGCCAGTGATGATGAAGATGATGACGAGAAGAGGAGGATAGTTTTTACAGTGAAGGAAAAATCCCAAAGGCAAAAGATTGCTGAGGAAATAGGTAAAACCTTTTTAGAAGGACAGCTGATAAACATTCACACTGTTATCACTGCAAGCGCTGCCATTCAACGTTTTTGAACAAAACATTTTTCAAACAGGCATGAATCTGAAGTTGTATTCCATTTCTAAGGAAAAGTACTGCATAATGGAATCTGTGTATAAAATTTTGAGCACAAACTATGTTCCTGTGCTTAGAAGTGCACAACTCTACTGAATCTGGTAGAAACTTACACTAAGGATCAATGAGTATTGTTCCTGTACTTTGTTTTTTAGGAAGTATGTAGTTGTGAAAAGAAAAACATCAGTTCTTTGGTATAGCATTCTTCTTGCTGACAAGCGGGTAAAATAACCTTTTGGAAAAGGAGAATTAGTAAGATGTATAGGATTTTAACATTAGAGGGTTTTACCAGCAGTTAGTTGCAAACTTACCAATTGGATTTTTTAAGTGGAACCTCTGTGATAATAATTCACAGACTAGCAGCCTTAATTCCTCGTGAAGAGGAAAGGAGGATACACTGAGATGTTCCCACTGAAGCATGGTCTCTCAGCTTTTTGAACTCATGGCCCTTACTATGAATACATTATCTTCTCCTTCTTGTTACCTCTCTGTTTTACTCGCATTAAGGTATTGAGGGAAGCGATGATGAAGCACTGGTGGCAGGGGAGCAAGATGAAGAACTCAGTAGATGGGAGCAAGAACAGATACGGAAAGGAATCAACATACCTCAGGCATGTGTTTAGTTGTGAACTCTTTTTGGTTTGTTTCTGCATATATTGGCTAAATCCATTACAAACTGGAGTAGTTTACGGAAGGCTGTTTCATCTGAGAAGTTCAGTGTGTAACTTCTGATACTCTTTAAAGAGAAATGAGAGATCAGATTTTAAGTTTCCAGTGGTATCTGTTTCAATAGTCTTTCTGTTCTGGGTAGATACTGATTGTTTGTGGTGCTGTTAACCAGCGTTTATTTGCAGCCTAAACCAGAGCTAGAATAATGCCACTTTGAAGAGACCTCTGTTCTTGTTTATCATTGGGTTTGTAGAGTCTATGTAAAGAGTGTGTGTTTCTTTGTTGTTTCTGTGTCTTGTGTTGCAGCATAGAGTTGGAATTTGTAGCAGGTTGTACCATATGTTGTCTGTGCATTCATAGTGAAGTTGCCACTCAGTTGAAGAGAATAGGTTTTTTTAAAAAACATTTCAGCAAAATCATAACCAAACACACTGACTCTAAGAACCTATGCCATTCTATTAAATAGTCTTAGCAAAACTTAGTATAGTCCCAAACACTTGGTTATTATAGGAGTTCTAGGTTGGTTAAAATTGTCATTTAATAACTTGTTGTAAATATAAATATTTAGAATGATAATGATACTAAGAGTTTGTCCATTTAATAAAGTGCTTCTTAAGGAATTTGTTTCTTCCACCTTAGCTGTTGGAAGTTCTACACTTAAATCCACTTGGTAATTACATTTTGTAAATGTATGCCTACATTTTTAACTTATAACATTTGAGATGTGAAAGAAAATAAGTTTCTCCTTTCTTTAAAGTCTAATATAGTACAATTGCATTTCTTCTTCCATTAGGTTCAACCAAATCAGCCTGCTGAAGTGAATAATCTGTACTACCAGAACACTTACCAGACACTGTCTTATGGTTCATCATATGGCATTCCATACACTTATGCTGCATATGGATCATCAGAAACCAAGTCTCAAAAAACAGATAATACAGTTCCTTTCAAAACTCCCAGTAATGAGATGACTCCTGTTACTATTGATTTGGTAAAGAAACAGCTTAAAGACAGGTAGGACAGACCATCTTTTTAGACTTAAAGACCTGTCCCCTAGCTTTCTGTTCCTCAGGCGTCTTTTAGTCTCGGTGAGCAAACACAGAGTTTCATCGCTGGAAAAGTACTGACTGGCACATCCATTAAAAAAAAATAAAAAGGCAAACAAAAAAAGCTCAAAGTGAAGATGACATTGACACTTTGTTCGAAAATCTCCTTGGATTGCTTCTCTGGAAGTGAAGCTTTAAATGTGAGGCCATTGCTCTTGTTGAAGACAGGTCTGAGTTGCATCTTCTGGACACTGCAGAGTCTTATAGTCAAGAATTGAAAGGCCAGTGAGGTGTTTAGCTTGTCAAGTTGCATTCTTTTAAACTGTGAATCAGATTTTTTCCCCTTCAGTAGATGAAGAATTTAAATTTTAGTGTATACAGGGTTTGGGGTTTGTTTTTTTTTTTTTGTTTAAACACTGTAATCTGCTCATCAGGTATGCAAAAGGTCCTACTGAATGAACAACCCAATTGCAGTGAGAAATCATTTGTAATGAACAACTTGCACTTTACATGTCTTCAAAATTGGTTTGTATGCCCCTTGAATCAAGGTAGTAGAGGAATAAGACTGCTTTGTATAAGCTATAGTTCTCTGCCCCTGCTCCAAAACCTTTCCTCCCAGTTTTACTTTAGGGCCAGCCTTGCACTATTCTAAGTGCTATCAACTCCTTGAAAAAATTGTGGGAGTGGGCAGTGCAATGCACTCAGCATAGTCTAGAAAATTAGTTCAAACCACTAGCCTTGCTGTTTATTTAGAGAGGGGAGAAAGTGACAAATGGAAGTTACAGAATATTTCTTTGCAGTATTTCCCATATGTAGACTTGGTACTTGCACTGTCTGTTTAATATCTCAATGGTCTGAAATATACAGACTTTTGGATGTAAATTTGCTATTTATCCATTGCCCTTCAGGTTGGACTCTATGAAAGAATTGCACAAAGCTAATCGGCAGCAATATGAGAAACATCAGCAAAGCCGAGAGGACTCTACCAAGGCAATTGAAAGATTAGAAGGGTCTTCTGGGGGTATTGGTGAACAGTATAAGTTTTTGCAAGAAATGCGAGGGTATGTCCAAGACTTGCTTGAGTGTTTCAGTGAAAAGGTAAGGATGCAAAAACATTCATCTTTTTTCAAAAAAAAAAAAAAAAAAAAAGGGACTCTTAATACATGCCAAACACCACATCTCCCTCTGTTCTCGAAAAAAGTTCCCTGAGAACATATTCTTCTAAAGGTTTGGTTATTTGAGGGTTGAAAAGATAACTTTTCATTATGCTAAGGTGGTTATCAGAAACCTCTGTTTCATAGTGTAAGAGATCGCTGACTTTAGATTGCCTAAAACCACTTCTAGATTATATGTCTTTAGGATTTTGGTAGATACTCTGGCATTTCAACTTTACTCTGATGCTGCTTTTTACTTGCGTTGGATATCAGGTTAACAAAAATAAGGGCTGAATTACAACATTGCTAGTTTCTGGAATGCTTTATGAACACAGTAACAAAGAATTGTATTTTCTGTGGTGTTATAAACTTCCTCCTGCCAGGCAGTTTCACATATTTGGTATTGCTCTAGTGTCTGAAGGAGAAAAGTTTTAAAACTAGTGTAGCTGTCTGAAGACACCCAAACTTAAAAATATACTTCTTTCATGTAGTGTGATACTTTTGTATATGTCTAACTTGAAAACTTAGTCTTTCTTTCTTATGTTATTTATTATGCTTTAATTACTTTCTTTGTTGTAAATATAACAGGAGCTCCTGATTATGTATATATATATTTTTTTATATATATATATATATATTACACACACAAAGGAGCTGTAAAATTCAGTTAGCAATACGTAGGCTATTTCTTTGTTGTCTTCTGACTTGAATACAGTAGTATAGTACCTTCTTAATACATTAGCTGTCAGAATTACTTGAGTAGTTGAAGCTACTGCTTACCTAGCTTGTCAGGTGTGGGAGAGGAATATGAAAGCATTCTGGTTGCTAATGGGTTAGACATTAATTGTCCAGCATTAGTGGTACTGGGAGAGTCTCATCTTCAGTCTTGTAAGTTGAAGAATAGCTATGTCATAAGCAAACTCAGGAAGCGTGGACCAGTTAATTCACCCAGCTAATTGCTTAGTTACGGTAGATATTGTTCGCTGAAGCAGCAGCATTCCTGAGTCTGTATTGGCATTAGCTGTTGAGTGGTAGTAAAGGTACTTTCCTTTGTAGCTCTGTCAGTGCTGGTTGCCCAGATGCCTAAATTCCTACTTAAAACTTTTTATATTCTTTCTCTGAGATAAATTTGTGCTTCAGAAAACAAGTTAAATACCTCTATCTCTACTCAGCATTTGCTTTCCAAGGACCTCTTGTTAAATTTCTTTTGTGATAACTGTAAGCTGTGTCTGGAGGTTCTCTTGGATAGCCCATGCCATCTTGTTCAAATATTTTCTTTAAACAAATTGTTTTAGAATGCACCATTCTGAGTATAAACCAAGCCTTTTAGTCCCCCAGATTTTGTATAAACCAGGAAAACTTACTGCTAAGTAATACTGTAACAATTTCAGTTCAGTTTGTAGGAACGTTATTGACCTATCTAGTTATACTAGTAAATAAATTAATTCCAGCCGTTATACAGCAAATTAGCTACTGATAATTTAACAAACAGGCTTGTTAAAGTTGCTTTCTTACAACATACCTTTGCTTTCCTGGTAGTTGGTCTTTTAAGGATTCTACACCTGGACACCTTCCTCTCCCTTCCCACCCTCCCCATACCCCACCTGCCATGCCAGTCCATTGAACTTTTAAGATGTGATTTTTATCATCTCATGCTTCTTAGGGGCATTCACAGAGTTTTGCTGTTTTCAGTTGGAGGCTGCTGCAATACCTGTATGTACAATGAGTTGCAAAATTAGGAGATGACGTGGTCAGTTTAACAAGAGCGTTTCATTTATTATGATGTCCTATATATTCCTCAGTTCTTTGGCCAGATAATCTGTTTTGGAATTCAGTGCTTTCAGCACAACAAAGGTACTATCAAATTAAAAAACAGTAGCCCACAGGACACCACAAGGTTTTCTAAAAAGGAGGCAGGGGGAGGGGACAAAATAAAGTAATAAAATCAGTATCAGTTTTTATTTAAATGAAATAATGAAATGCAGCAGGACAGTAAATTCTCCTTATCTTTTAAGTGTAGAGATAAATTACCTTCAGTGTTTTTGTAGAACCTGTGGCCTTGACTACTTCATATTTAAAGTGTGTACGTGTGTTTATAATATATAATGTACGTAGTTGTTATAATATACATAAGCATATAAAATGTGTATCCATATGTGTAGTAACAATATTGTTTGTGTATATATGTGTGTGTATATATATATACGCATACATATATGAACACATACCCTAAATATGTATAAAGCTAGGTCCCTCCCTGTCCTTTCAGATATGATGCTTCGATGCTTTCTCTTTATTTTGTTAGGACTAGTCATGGTTATTAGCCAAATTCGCATTGGTACTGATCTGAATGAGAAAGTGGTTTGCTGAAGAAGCACTAATGGGTTCACAATATACTTGTCCACTCCAAGAGAGTCCATTCCCCTAGAGTTTTCTTCTATGTCTATTGACTTAGTTTTGGAGAACAAAAACCGTCATAATAAATTAGGCTTTCTTCCCCCTACCATCTTATTTCTGCACCTATTCACCATGCTCAACCCTTTGTGACACCCAAGCAAGCAAAACCATTTTGTTTGTATTCTGTTTTGAAGAGATTCTGAATGTTAGAAACACTTTTCTCATTGGTAAGGTACAGTGGAGAGTATAATGAGGCAGCTATTATGCAAATTTTAGAAACAAGCTATGGAAATGTCAAATCCTCTATGACTTTTTTTTCTTCCCATAAATGATAAAACCAATGGAGTGGAAGATGCTTGCATGACTTCCTTCAGAGTTAATTACTGTCAAAATTATGCTTTCTGAGAAGGCTAGAAAGTGGTAACAGTGTCTTTACATTTTGAATGTAGGAATATGCAAGGGATACAGAAAGATTAAATTGTTCCAAGCGTATCTTTGACAGCACAGTTAGGTGAACTGTTATTTTACCTGCAAAAGCAAATTATCAAAACACACTGTGTGTCAGAGAGGGGGACTGTAGGTTAGAATTATCCTTGTCATCTCAATGTTCAGAGCGCTTTCCACTTTTCCTCTTATGCTGTTTACAGTGAAAGTGAAGAAAAAAAAAAAAAAAAACAAAACGCTGAATTTAAGGTATTGACTAAACAAAACACAATGAATGAGGGCTGTAACTCTATAGTAGTCAGTGAAATTGTCAGTCACTCATCAACCACAGTATGGATTATAGAAGAATAATGGCTTCTAAGTCTCTTGTGTTTTAAATGGGAATTATTTTGAGTGGATTCATATATCTGAATACATAGCTGGTGTTTTTTTAATCCTGAGGCAATTATAGAAAGAACCTCTAGGGATGCTCTGAAAAAATTTCATTTAACTTTTCAATTTTAGAATTCCCTTTACACACTTAAGAGAACCAGCTATATTTTCTGTGGTAAACTGCAGTAAAACTAGGGGTTTTTTCTTAATTATTATTTCTGTTTCCAAAATTGTCTTAAATTCCGAGTATACACTTCCAGTGCTGGGATATTCCCTCCTCCTATGTCTCTACTCTGTTTTCTCCAGAAGAAAGCTGTACGTATTTTGAGTTGGTGCAGAGTTGCTTTCATTTTAATCCCGGTAGCCTAGTTTATACCACAAAGAGCTAATACTTCTTTCCTTTTAATATCTCCTCTGATGTGTGTGTCATTCTCAGACAGCTGAAATGGCCCTGTAGCTATAATCTCACAATCTTATATTTTACTGGAGGAGATTCTTTAATAGCTGCTGAGTCACATTCTGAATTACATCAGGAAACAATTTCTGATTTTATCTTTTGTCTTGAAAAAAAACTTAATCCTGGATGGTAGGCAGCAATGAAATATTTGAGCTAAAAGGCTGGAAGACTGTGGACTAAGCATATGTCTCGGAGGTAAGGAGGATATGGCTTAAGTGTTCATACCAAAAGAATTTGCCTTTCCAAATTAAGAGATTGTGAAAAGTTCTGTTTTGCATTTGAATATTTATAATAATCTAATCTTAACTTGTCCTCGGAGATGAGTTTTTGCAAAAGTGAGCAGTGAATCTGATATTTAATGTCAGGAAATTCCTAGTTGTTATAACATCATCTATTTTTGTTAGTTGCTACTGTAATTTAGTTCACTTAAAAAAAAAAAAAGTCAGCAGGTCTGATCCAACTTAAGTCTGTATCGTTCAAAGGTTATACTTAATGCATAACTCACATGAACTGTACAATTTTAATTTAAATGATAGGCTAGAGTAACATTTTACTGATCTGAATTACCTATTGGTATAGCATGCTTATGCAGTGGTTGATTGCATTTCAGTAATAATATTTCAGCGTATGCTAATAAGAGTTATAGCAAAGCAATACCTGCTAGCTTCAGGAGGTTAGATTCATGCTTTGTTTTTTCACTGTATACAGTCAGGTTACTTTCTCCTTAATGTGTAGAATACTACTACATTCTTATTTAAAGATAGAGAGGAAACGATGAGGTCTGAGAATTGTAAGCACTATAACACAATATGTAGCACACTTGGTAGAGAAAACAGAATACTTGAAATAACATTTCACACTAAAATGGTTGTCTTACTGTGTAGACTCATTCAGTCAGCAGAAGTTACTTTCAGAATGCTATGGCTACGGTTGAAAGCTGTCAACATTGTTAAATGCATGCATTTTCTTCATGTTGAAATATTTACTGGTCCAAATGATACAAATGGGTAAAAGGAAACAGTTTGCGCTGCTAGAAGTACAGTGACAGCATTATGCTTCGGAATAGTACGGTACCCCAGAAACTAAGCACCTGAAGAATTTGGTATTACGTAGTGTGTTGTATTTTTACAGGTGCCTCTGATTAACGAACTTGAATCCGCAATGCACCAGCTGTACAAACAGCGAGCTTCCCGCCTTGTCCAAAGACGACAAGATGATATTAAAGATGAATCTTCGGAGTTTTCAAGCCATTCAAGTCAGTCCATCTTGAAGGTTTTTATTATTCATTAAACAACCTTGTTTACTTAGTATGGCTTAATTTAAATGTAAATTTTTAAAGTATGACTGTCTTAAAGTTTATCCTTACTCCTGAGATAGGTAGAAGCAAGTTTAGGTAAAAGTTTTCTAATCTGTTTTGTTTTAAACTCAAAGCCACTCTAACTCTGACTTCATCTCTCCTTTCTGTTGCTCTTAACTATATTTTCTCTTTCCTAGCCCTGAAAATGTATGCATGGTGGCAGTGATAGTAGTGGTAGCATGACTCCTGATTTTCCTCTTATGTCAGGACTTCTTTTTTTTTTTTTTTTTTCCTTAACCTACTTGAATCTATAAATTTCCTGTAACATCTACAGTTAACTCTGTACAAAGCCATGAAGCACTGGGTTAGAGCTGACTTCTATCTAATGCTCTATTTTGTAGGCAGCATAAGTATTTCATTTCAGATGCTTAACTGGTAAAGCTAAAGAACTGGAAGAGACTGGTGCCATTGTTAAAACTCAGACTAATACAAAGTGACCCTATATGAAATACAGCTTAAAATTAGCTGGTTAAAATACCTGCTTACTGTGAGCGTGTGGTTGGGGGATTCTCATTGAGGAGTTTTCTTGTGGTGATTACTCTTCAGTATGTAAAACTCTACAAAAGTGTAAATGTTAATTTGGATGGAAATATATGTTCCTTGGAGGAGGTTTTATTCAGCACATTAAACAACGGGTAAAATATCACATTAATAGTAGCTGTCTTTCTGCTTTGGAGAACTTCCCATTTTTAAAAATGGCTTTCTTGTCTGTCCTATTGCTGATGTAAAATCTAAAAGCAATTTCCTATTCTGTCATAGTGTGTCCAGAGATGAAATTTTATTAATACCATTAGATAGAACTTACTGAGGGTGATAAAGTGTTAGGGCATCAGAGTTTGTCATCCCTTTATGGAGTGGTTAGCATACATATTCCCTTTAGGACTTTATTTGGAGCCCCAGACATCACATGTAGGCGTTGAGTTTTACCATGAAAATGCTGTTGTGAGAACTAGAAACCTAATGTACTAGAAACTTATTTCCTCAAAGAAGCTCAGAATGGATTATTTTAGACTAGAATGTAATGGTGGGGTGGGAATAGTTGTCATTGTCAAGGCTGGGTTTTAAAAAGAGATCATACTTAGTATCTGAGAGTCTTGAGAATGAATTCCACTGTGTCTAGAAATAGTTCGGTTCTGTCCCTCAAATTATCACAGAAACTAGGAATTGATGCCAGCCTTTGATTTGATGTGTATTGTGGACATAGACGATCTGCTTTTCTTCATATAGTGTCGGAACACGAAAGGGCTAGATGTGAATTTGTCTGCCAACTTTTGCTTTACTTCTGTGTAAAGACAAGTAGCTCAGCTTTGAATAACATTTTAAAAAATTGGACAACTGATGGCTTCATCTGTATGTTAAGGCTCTTAGTAGTTCTGGTATAGAACTGGAATACTGACATAGATCATCATTAATATTTTTAATGATGGATTTATAAATAGATTTAGTTAGAACATGTAAATTGACTCATGAAATTTGGGTAGGCTTTTGTTTAAATTTTGGTGGGTAGACTTGAGCACTGGCTAACGTTCAATCCACTTTGTAAAATTTACCTGAAAAGGATGAACTGGAAGCCCTCTTGTGTCTGCCTGCTGGTTGCTGATCAGCTTCACTGGTTAGCTGTGTTGTATTCTATAATCAAGAACATCTATAATGAATTGTGGCTTAAAAAGAGATGGGAAGATGATTTATTTTCCTGTAGATTTTGAGGTGTTTTAAACTGTAGGCAATCTAAAGCATATAAACTTAGAAAACACTATGACAAGAACTCTGAAATATCATATATTCCTGCTCCGGTCACTCTTCTCTGCCTTTCTTTTTGTTCATTTTCTTTTCAAAAGATACATGGTGAACGTGTTTATGTAAGGAGCACTTTTTGTCTTGGAACATTCAATTTAAGCAATTTCTCTTAAAACTGTTGACTTTTATATAGTTGGGCACTGTTGTGAGAGGGACAAGAGTGAAGTATGGTGAAAACTATTTGACATTTAAGTGGAGATTTTTCCAAACTCCACTACTTCCTCTTTTAACCTCTACACTTGTGAATTCAGGCTTCTGGGTGAACCTTTTTGAAAACTTCGACTTTCTACTTCAAATTACACTTAGTTTAAAGTAGGTAAAAGGCTCTTATGAAACTGCCTACAACACATTTATATAATCATAGATAAGCATTTTAATTTTCATCAATGTAATTTTACAGATAAAGCACTGATGGCACCAAATCTTGAATCTTTTGGACGAGACAGAGTGATCTACCAAGAACAAGTAAAGCGTCGGACTGCAGAAAGAGAGGCTAGAAGGTAGAGTACTGAGATTTCTTGTCTGTTAGAAGCCTTTGCTTGCAGAATACAGTTGTCCTGTGTGACATACTAATGTAAGTAGCAATGTTTGCTCCTTTCCTGCAACAGGAACACTTAAGCTCATATGCTGGGCAGGGGTATTCTTATACATCCCAACTTATCACGCAAGTGTACAAAACAAGGTACCATTACATGATACTGATTTAAAATCACTAAAAGAAAGCATTGTAAACCTATTCCATATCCATATGGTCTCTGCTGGTTTCTCTTCCTTCCATTGTTTGAGGCAGCAACATAGTGGAGTGTTTGAGGTGGTGACATAGTGAAAGTTTTTTTCAACCTGGATTTCCTTGCATTAAAAATTATGACAAATGTAGGCAGATCTGTTCATTGTATAGGGGGGGAGAAAAGTAATAGCTGGTTTATACTGCTGATCCTTTTCAGAGCTCGTCGTAGACAAGCAAGAGAGCAAACTGGGAAGATGGCAGATCACCTTGAAGGCCTTTCCAGCGATGATGAGGAAACTTCAACAGATATTACAAACTTCAACATGGAGCGAGGTTAGAAAAGCTACTGAAGCTTTATGTAACGAAAAACAGAATATTTGTCAAGAAAAAAAAAGGATCCAAATGCAGCCCTGTCTGTATATTTCACCATATTTTGGAGAAAGTTTAAGAACTGTTCCTTGCTGGATCATCAATGTGACCAAAACAGTCTCTTTCGCCAACCTGTTGTGCAGCTTGCAGCTGACTAAATACCCCATCTTTAGTGAGATTCTTTTTATTTAATTCAGACATTCTTTTGCTGGCAAGCAGTAAGCTTTTGTACATTCAGTGGATGCTAAGTCTGCCTTCTAATTTATTTATCGTTCTTCAAATATCTGTTTGGTTTACATGTGAAATTCTGAAAACCTCAGTGCTTTAGAAACGGATTTTTGCTTGATAGGAAGTATTTTCTGGAGTTTTGCGTAAGCATCTAGAAATGCAATGACAAGAGTTCTGCAGACTCTTGTTACGGCCTGGCAAACTTTGCAGATGACAGAAAACAATGTTGAATGCAAACATTGCAGAAAGATCTTGTGGTACTGACTTGATTTGAAATTCATCTGCAGTTCTATGATGGTTTGCTCAAAGTAACCATTATTATGCAATTATGCATAACCCTAATTATGCAATAAGTGGGGTTGTAAGTTAAGCTAATACTTCTAAAGCACTGGGAGAACTGCAAGAAACCTGAGATTTTGGGAAGTATGGGTAGTTTGATGGAACAGTCATCTTTTACAGCAGCAGCTGAAAGGCAAACAATTCCAGTGGTTACTGTGAAACCAGTAGCGAAGAAAGCAGAACATCACTGTAGTAATCCTGTTACCTTCTCATTTTGAACCTAAGTACAATTATCATTCTCTCTGATTAAAGAGAATTTAATCAGATTAGAAGAAATGTGGAGAAGGGGAGCAGCAAGGATCACATATATAGAATTGCTTATGTTGTATGTGAGGAGGGATTAAACAGTTTTGGACTCTTCAGCTAGGAGAACCATGTTGACTTTTCGCAGTATGAGAGCTAGGGGGCATGAAATGAAGTGATAGGATAGGTTTAAAGTAAACGAGTCACTTCCCACAGAGAGTGTAATAAAAATGCCAAAGTCATTGCTGTAGGTGGTTGTGGAGACCCAAAGTATGAACAGAGTAAAAAAGCAATTAGATGAACTGTCTAGCAGTTGGATCCTTCAGAAGTGCAAACAGTTTCCACGCCTTTAGTTGCTGGCTGATTTACCAAAATTGTGGATGCAGGGAGAGCTCTTTGATAAACAAAGCAACTGTTTAGGGTTGTTACGTGCTATAATTAACTTTACTAAGTTAAATTATCTAGATGAAAAATTCAGTGTAGCTGAATTGCTCTTTGTAACTTGTCACTTTTATGTGTACAAAAGCCTTTTGGAGGAGTTTCATCAGTTTCTAAGTAAGCATAGTATTTCTAAAGCTTTTTTTTTAATCATTCATAGCTTTCATGTTAGTCCAGAATCAGCAGTGAGCTATATGGAACAGAGGGATGCACTTTGGAGCTGCTAACTTTATTTGTAGCATCTCTTCTTGATCCCAGTGTGCAAAATGTGTCTATATGGCATAATCTCATGTTCCCTCAGCCCTGTGTCTACTTGCTGTGTGTACTAGTTATGTTAGTTGTGTACAGGTTACTACTGTAACTGAACATTTGAAACTGTGGCTGCAGCAGAAATGACTGATTAAAATGAAACTAACCCCGGGAAGTAGAAAAGATGAAGGGAAAATAATACATAGAGTTTTGGACTGCATAGAATACTGCATAGAATACTGGTACTGTAAATATAAAAAATGTAAGGAAGGTGTTAAGGGCTTGTAATGGTTGCCCAGTGCTAACAGCCATGTTATGTTCAGCAGTTTAGCATGGTGTCTGCCAGGACCCATTCTGTCTGTAATGATGATTCATTTGCCTTATCTGAGACGCCCTCCTGTCCTTGCACTTGGATGAGCAGAGTTGTAGAATAATTTGGGTTGGAAGGGACCTGGAGATCAGCTGTTCCAAACTCCCATGCAGAGCAACGCCAGCTTTGAAGTTAGATCCACACTAAATACAGCTCAATACATCACCAGTCCAATGTCTGGTAACTGAAAATCATCGTAGGAAATGTTTAAAGCAAGACCTGTGATAAAACAGTATATCGGAGAGTGCTCATGTTTTTATTGCTTTGTATATTTGAGGCAGAAGTAACAGAACTTTTAAAGGTGATGTGCTTTTGGTTTTGTTTTTAGTAGTTAGCTTATGCCAGTGAGCATCAAAGTCCATCTTAAAAGAGGTATTACAGGGAATAGGTGATTAACTTATTACTCTTTCTCCCCCACCAGATCGTATATTGAAAGAATCCAGCAAAGTTTTCGAAGATGTTTTGGAAAGCTTTTACTCAATTGATTGTATTAAGTCACAGTTTGAAGCTTGGCGCTCAAAGTACTTTGCTTCTTATAAGGATGCTTATATTGGCCTCTGTTTACCAAAGCTGTTTAACCCTTTAATCAGACTTCAGCTGCTTATCTGGACTCCTTTGGAGGTAAGGGCCTCTGCAAGCAACTTCTCTGTAAGCTTCTGTATGGTGGATCTTTCACACTTCTGCAGAACAAAGTAAATTGCACCTTTGATGTGTGCCTCTCATAAACGCGTGTTCTAGGCATGTAGTTTAAAGTGGGTGTCTCTCTTGGGGTGAAGCTTTTCTGAGGAGTTTCTGGACTCGCCTGCATCACACACTCATCACACTCCCCCTGTCACACACTCCTCTGTGTTCCCAGCAGGCCAGAGTTCAGTTCAGCACATGCCAGTACCTTCTCAGTGAGTGGTGTAGACCAAAAAGCCAAACAGCTTCTTAAATAATACATTTAGGTTTTAAAACACTTAAGAGAAATTTGTGATTCTAGAGACATTGTTTCTTCAGAAGTGAAACCAAGAAGCCTGGTTTTATGTTGACTTACAACTTATGTCTCTACATTATATGACTTACTTTCTCTCACCTACACCTTCATACCCTGTAGAACTCTGGTTGGCAGTTTCCAAGTCTTCCTCATAGTACTCATTGCCCAGTTATTAGGTAGGGAACATGGGAAAAGCAGGACAGCACTGTTGCAGCCCAGTATCCCTGGCACATGTTCGTTGTCCAGCCTGCATATGTGTGCTGACATGAGTAGCCATCAGGACAAACAGTTCAGGTAGCTTTTGACTCCCACTCTCTTCTTCCTACCAGTGAAAGCTCTCGTAAGGTATTTCCACTGCAGTCAGGGGCTTATTTTCACAGTACTGGTAGGAACTTGCTTTTTTCTGCGATGTTGGCTTTTACTGGGGAATGGCAGTGGGTCAAGGCACAGAGTGAGTGCAATTGCATAAGCTTGGGGATTTTTTTTTTTTTTTAATATTTTTTTTTTTTAGGAAACTAGGCTAATAAGGCAGATTGTCTTCTTCCTTTTCAAAACTTAGCTCATCTACAGCACCATCTGCAGATGTGTCAGCCTATCTCACAAATGACTGAATCTCTCCTTTTTTCAGAAGTTTTTTTTTCTTAACTACTAAGAGAATATTTGTAGAAGGGGATCTTCTGTCGCCTCTGCTCTGATTGCAGAGGAAGGGAAGCACAAGTCTTCTTCAGAGAGCATTAGAGTATTTAATTTGAAAAAACAAAGGAAAATCTATGAAAGGTGTCCTCATTAAATTTAAAGCCGGTTTTGTACATTCTCTTTTCCCCCATGCTATTTCTATGTGAGTTCCCAGGCTGGCAAAACAAAGCTCAAGCTAGTTGGAGACATGGTACAGAATTCTCAAATCTAATCGTTTTCACTACTCTGTGTTACTGGTCCTGGTAAGCATTTTGTTAAGTTAGAAAAATTATGAGGCATCATAAAAAGAGGTTTTTAATACAGAAAGCATAATTTTATAATGCAGCACAAATTAACTATACTTCTCACTTTTACCCTAAAGCCCTTGTGGGCTTTTATTTGTCTCGGGTGTAATTAGAAGTTAAAATCCGTAGGGCAACAGCGGCCAAGAAAAACAGTCTTATTTCCATTGTTTTCACTTTCATTAGATCTAGTGATGGTGTGGTTGTAGAGTGAAATTGGTTCATTTGGCTGATTTATGGAAAATTGACCTTGTTCCCCATCCTCTCTCAGGTTTTGGTTGGGTTGGGTTGTCCACATACACTAATCTGACCTGTGATGGCATGATTAGTAGTGTCCAGGCAAAGAGGCAGAACATTTTCTTCACTTCTGAGGAATCAGGCTTGCCTATGTTTCTGAAGGAAGTAGTATCACTGCTTCAGAAGTAGGGGAGCCAAAGCAGGTGAAGTAATTTGCCTGTCCTTGTGCCAGATGAAGAGACTGTTTGGTCTTCAGGCACTAAATCTTCCTTCTTTTTTTCTTATTTCCAGTGCAGATGAGTACCTGACACATAGACAAAAAGGGCTAGATTTTCGAGTAGTTACTGTGCTCAATTGCCGCTTACCCTGCCTGTTTAGCACACTTGGTGGACTGTTTTAAAGTAGTTTTGTTCTGGTTTGTGATCATACTTGCATATATAATACTTCTTTTTTTTTTAACATGTTGACTTCAAATCTCTGTTAAGGAATCTAACCTCAATTCTTTTTTTATTAGGGCAAGTGTCGAGATTTTGAGACTATGCTGTGGTTTGAATCATTGCTGTTTTATGGCTGTGAAGAACAGGAGCAAGTGAAAGATGATGCTGATATTTCATTATTGCCTACCATTGTAGAGAGAGTTGTTCTTCCTAAATTAACAGGTATAGTCTTAGGAAGAAAATGGAGGAAAAGGAGTGTGTGTGGAAGCTGATGCTTGTTTGTGTTTTCAGATTTTACCGTTTTGTAAATTATTGCCTGGCTGTCTTAGTACCTGTGTTTGAGTATTTGCAAGTATCTGAATATTCTTTAATCTCTTACAGTGATTTCTGAAAATATATGGGATCCTTTTTCTACAACACAAACATCTAGAATGGTAGCAATTGTACAGAAACTAGTAGATGGATATCCTTCAGTGGTGAACGCAGAAAACAAAAATACACAAGTAAGTTGGTTTTTCTTAAATTTCTTGCATAAGTTAAGGAATTTGAATATATTTTTAGTACACTATATTGGAGAACACAGCATGCTTAGTGAGGAGCAAGAAAGAGAATTTTGCAGTTATTTGATACTCTGCAGCCTAGTTATGGAGAGTCAAGTACAGTAGTAAATTAGGAGGAGGAACTCAGTGAAGTCTCCCCAAAATAGATGCTAGAGATAAAAAGAGCTACCAAATGTGCTAAGACTTGTTGGTCTGCAGTTTTGCTTTAGGGGTCAGCTACAAATAGTCAGGCTTTTCTTTTTTAGATCTTTGTAACCTTCTCAAATGTATTGCCTTGAAATTTGGTTGTTTTACTTCTATGAATGTAAGAACCGATGTCATGAGTCCAGGTGCCATAGCTAATGCAATGTATTCATTGCCTTTAGAATAATGGGAGATAGGCCAAAGTGCACGTGTATGGGGAAGTTAGCAGAAGATTAAAAATGACGAAAGCCCTGACTTCACGGAAGCTAATTGTGTAGCCAAGCGTAACCGTAAAGTAATTCCATTGCCTTCAGTTTTTATTGAAAGCGCCAGATTTCATCTCTGTTAATTATTATAGGCTTCTCTAAGAGTTTATTTATATGTGTGCTTAAGTATGTATGCCTTTTACTGTTAGGGTCACGAATGTTCTTTGTTGCTTTGAAAATCAGTTTCTGAGTAGTTAACTACTGAGCAGTGCTTTGGACACCTTTAAAAAAATGTTATCTGTTTCAGATGCTTTTAAAGGCATTGTTGCTAAGAATGAGGAGAACACTAGATGATGATGTATTCATGCCCTTATATCCAAAAAAGTAAGTTTGCTTTCAACTATGGTGTTAGACCTTTATTAGCAAGTCGGTGTCTTCTGTCCGTAGTTAACAGGGGCTTTTTTCCCAGTATGGTTCACTGGCTGGATACAGGAGATCTTTCGTTATCATGCTGTGAGGATTTAGCAAAGACAAGCAGGATGGAAGGGAATATTTATAGAAATGAACTGTGTGTGGGAAGGAGGAAGCCAGCAAACTCCAGACAGAGGTGGTCTTGGTTGCTCATTAAAGAAATCTCTTACTTTCCAGCATCTTAGAAAACAAGAACTCTGGTCCATATTTGTTTTTCCAACGTCAGTTTTGGTCCTCTGTTAAGGTAAGTCAGTAAATACATCCAGTAAATCTTTGGTCTAGACAGTGTAGCAATAAAGTCCTCTTCAAATTTGTGGAAAATGGTAGATGGAAATTGCTTTAACTTTATTTGAAAGAACTCTGAATTAGGATTCTTAGTCTTTGATAATGCACTGTGCCCTCTTCAAAAGATTGCCAAGTGAAAGCACCATCATTTTAACTTGTACGTTGTGGGTTTACTTAGCATACTCAACCCAGTTTTTTTAATGTCATTGTGCTTGTCAGAATAAAACATGCTGCTTTTATTTCACTTACGCGGGAATGAGAGAGCTTGGTTTGTATTTTTTTTTTTTTATATATATATAGTGAGAGAATCTTTATGAAAATAACTTGGCCCCTTTTGGAAAGCTCACTGCTATTTGTGAAGTATAAGAGCATTTGTAATCTTAATTTAATTGAGATGCTAAAGAGTGTGAAGGAAAAAGTCTGTGTGTGGAATGTGCGATATAGAGTTTGCAAAGGTCTGTAAGAAGCTATGACTGTTGTAGTTTATTTCCAATAAAAGGCTGTGAAGAAAATTAACTCCCAGCTAAACAGGAAAGTAAAGTATGAGACCATGTTGATTGAACTGCTGATGTCCATGATCACGCAAACAGAACTCTTATCTGGAATTTTCTATTTAAATTGCAGCAGTGAGGGAGGCTGTATTCTGAATAGGTTTGCAGTCACTTTATTTGCTTAAAGTATTTGGCACGGAATTCTTTCACTTTGACATAAAAGTCAACTTAAATGCTGTCTAGAGCAAAAAATGCACACAGCTCATTTATTAAAATACCGTTGTTAAAAGTCAAACAGGTCACTTATTTAGGGCTCGTGTCTCTTTTAAGAGTGAAGTTGCCTGCTTTGGGCAATATCTGTGGGAGCCCAGGCAGTTTAGAAGTACGTATGCTGTTACCACTGTTTTATTTTAGGGAAGCATTAAAAATACAGCTCTCTTGCGCTAGCAAGTCAGTTATAGCATCACAGACAAGCAGAAATAGAAGCTGGGAGGCAAACGCTCGTTTACTGTTTCCTGATGATCTGCCTCAACAGTAAACTGCTGGCTGCGTTCATTTGTACGAGGCTGGCAGCAGCTCTCCATGGGCCATACGCCAGTGAGGAATGACAGCTGTACAGTTAGCTTAGGCAGCACTCCCCTGGGACACTTTCTGTGTCTCTTGTGTCACCGTGCCTTGGAAATAAGGGTATGCTGACAGCGTAGCTGGGGATTTCATTGACAAGGGGGTTGTGAATTTGCCCCCGTGTGGCATATGCTAGGCTTCACTTGGCTTCACATTGACATCAAATTTTGAGAACAAGATGGCTTAAAACTTCAATTATTTTTTTTCTGATTTCTTGTGCAAAACATGAGCAAAGTTGAGGTGGTGGTGGTTGTATGAGAATTCGTAATGCTCTAGGCTGGTACTTCATGGATTCTGAGCGGTTTTGAAGCTAACAGAAGGCGTATTTCCACTGCTTACCTTGGCCATGCTGTTGCATGTGAAGGGGCATGAACTTCCTGGGTTCAGTACATTTTTAAATACTTATTTTCCCTGTGTTGTATTTTCAGTTATTAGGAAACTTTCTCCAGTGGTATGGAATCCTTTCAAACAAAACTCTCCAGGAACTGTCAATAGATGGTCTGCTAAACAGATATATTCTTATGGCTTTTCAAAACTCTGAGTATGGAGAGGACAGCATTAAGAAAGCTCAAAGTGTAAGTAAAATCAAACAATGTTTAAAAGCACTTGTAAGTCACAAATTTCAACTGAAGGAAAAATGTAGTTAAAACTTGAGGTTACCTTTGAAAGCTTGGCTTTGATTTCTCAAATTTGTAATGTCAGTGAAAAATCTATTTTAGTTTAGTTTAGTTTATTTTTTAAATACACAAACTAAAGAAACAACCTTCTCTGGCTCATACCTGTAGGTAGTTTAGGTGTAGTGTAGGTTTGGGGTTTTACTGCCTGAATTTTGGACTTTTTTTTTTTTTTGGTAGGTTTCTCACTGTTTCACTCAGTTGGGCCTTGTCACTGCAGTCCTACCTGGCAGACTTCACAAATCATGTTAGATAGCTTTTAAAATTTTGTTACATTGTGTTTAACTTTCTTTTTCCTGTTATGTCTAGGTAATTGCTTGCTTTCCTAAACAGTGGTTCACTAATCTAAAAGGAGACAAGACTATTTCTCAGCTAGAAAACTTCTGTAGATACCTTGTTCATCTGGCTGATACAATTTATAGAAACAGCATTGGTTGCTCTGATGTAGAGAAAAGAAATGCACGGTAACTTACTTTGAGTTAATGTGGTTGCAATTTTTGTGCTTTGTGTTATTTTGCTGATGCATGCAAACATGGGTAAATATCTCCATACTGCTGCTTGTCTTTTGAAACTTGTTTGAATTCAAACTTTAAAAATGTTATGGTATGGTAGGTGGGGAGATTTTTAAAGTGCCTGAAAACAGAACTGCTGGAAATTTTGAAACCTTCATAATATATTCTGCACTACTGTTTAGTGTCACCGTTTCTGGCAAATTTTGTAGCTACTGGTTTTGGACTGTTCCACCTTGTGAGCCTGTTGCCGATAATGGCTTCTAAATTACAAACTGTGCTTTTGTGTACAGTACAAAAGTTCTGACTTTATTTACACAACCAACTAGGTGAACCTGTTTTCCCCTAGATCGAAGAGTCATTTTACTTGTATCTGATAACGAGCATAATTAAAACTTTGGATTAGATCCATAAATGTTACTGCTGGCCAAGTAGCCTGAAATGCTACGGGTGTGTCATTTTAAGCAATGATGAACTTAAAAACCAAATGTTGCACTGATAGGCAGGAATATAACAAGGCTGGAAGATGGTTTATTCCTGTGCTGTTGCATGAGAAGGAAAGGTTTCGAGGTCAATAGTTCTGTTGTTCCAGCAAACGTGAAACTTGGAAAGACGAACCCCCTTGCTACCTGCGTTAGTCATTCTTGATAGTTGAACTTGCTTGAGCCTTTGTTGAGTTACTCTTCAATTATTGAGGCTCTCCGGGGAGTTAGATCCTTCTCCCTTTTTGATCTTATGCATAGCACTGAAACATACAGACAGAAATTTCCCTTAAACCGTAGCAGAAAAATCTTGGTTAAGAGGGGGTTTTTTCTGGTATCAATTTTTTTTCCAGTGACCATGTTGGTTAGACCCTTTTCTGTCTTTAGAGTCACTTTTGGCTGTGGCATAGGAATTATCTCATTTTCAGAGAACACCGAGCTTTGTGCCACACTGGGTTGTGCTCAAACCACTTTTTATCCGCTCTCAGGTTATGCCTCAGAACTTTGTGTCCAAAGTATAATAGTAGTGTCACATACCAATTTAAATTTCCCCATGATTCAAATTCTAAATAGACTTGTTACTCCTTCCTTTCTAAAACCAAAATGCCTAGCCTAGCATGATACTGGAATTGAAATGAAGGAATTGAGAGAGAATCCAGTAGAGATTCAGCTTTCTCTTTTTTGGTAGCCTGTTTCTAAATTTGAAAGAACTTTCTTTACCAGCTGAAATAACAACTTGGTAAAACTTTTGTATTGGAAGAGAAACATCCCATTAATCCTTTTTTTCATAGTGAGTTCTAATTTAATTTCTTATCTTCTGTCCTCCTGCTTTTTCCTGGCATTTAACAAATCTGTTGCCATTGCCCTCATTAAGCAGATAAAATAAGTCTGCAGCAGAAATATTACTTTTTATAACTGAAGAATGTCATGTCTTTTCATATAAAACCTAGTACAGTTGTTTGAAACAAAAATGCGTTAATTTCTGCCAAGAGGGAAGTGTATCTTTACCTTTGTCTGTTGGTGCTCGTTTTCCAAATGTTGGATGCTTTTTCACAGAGCAGCTAGGTTCGTTTTTAAGATTAATTTTGAACTTCTAGTATATTTTTGAGAGACTGGTCTAAATTTCTTGTCCATCCTCCTAGCAAGATACCAAAATTGTTCTTGACAGCTGAAGAAGTACAGTCCTCCTAGCAGTTTGTTCACTCTGAGCTTCCTAGATTGACCTGAATTGTAATGCAGTTCACTGGTGGTAAACTTCATACCTTTTTAAAGCATACATTAAAGCATACTTGCTGTCTTTGGTTTTTTGGTTGTTTTTTTTTTTTTTTTTTCCTGGCTTAAACATTAGTTACCAAGAGCTGTGACTCATTGCACAGTGCCATAACTAATCCAAGACTTTTTCTTGAGATTATACTGCATCTAGTATTAAACCATATTGTATGATTAATTCCTACTCCCAAAATAAATTTTTCAGTTTCAGCACAAAGCTGATAACCAACTTCTTTTATCCAACTAAGCAAGCGGAGGAGAAGACGATGTGAAGTTATCTGAAACTGATTTGCTGTATTGATTCATAATGTAGTCTTCTATCTTCTGTTGCAATATTAATACTTGTACATGATTGTGCCTTTCCTGTATTGACTTCTCCTTCCTCTTTTTTAGGGAGCACATAAAGCAGATCATAAAGCTTCTAGCAAGTATCCGAGCACTGGATCATGCTGTGACAGTTGCGAATGATCACAATGTAAAAGAGTTAAAGATTTTAATAGAAGGAAAATAGATTTTTCCGACAACTCATTTTGAGCTTTAAAACCATTCCTGATGTGTAATTTATGTACATATGTAAAGTTTCTTAAACTGTAAAGTATTGATCTTCGTTTTAATACAAAGTGCATTCTTATATACAGCATCCTTAAAAAAAAAAATTGACTTCTTTGAAAACAAAAATGGAATCCCAAGATTGTCATCTCTCCGGAAATCAGATTTTCCTTAAAGTTTCTCAAAATCTTGTTTACAAAAATACTTTGTACCCATGATTAGTAGACATCTACTCGTGTTAATTGTTCCATGGTTAACTGGAATGTGTATAATATATTATGTGTAATACAATGTATGCATTGTACACCACCATGTTGCTTTCACACTGGATATAGAGATCTTGTACTGTTGGAATGAGCTTTTCATTTGCTAAAAAATACTTATTTTGACAATAAAATGATCATTATTGGTCAAAAGGGCTGGCAAAACATTCAAATATGTGAAAAATCATTTGAGCTAAAGAGACACTTTCAAATGGAACCTGGCCTTTAAAAAGCAGCTGTGCTGCACTCAGATTGGAATAGCTAAAAAATTATTTGCATTCAGAATATGGAACTCTTAAGACTGTTCTTAGAAACAAAACAGAAAGGAAAACTCAAATCAGTGCTTAATTATTTTTTTAATACAGGCATACAACGAGAACTTGTGATTATTGCGCAAGTATACATGACAGCACTTCCTAAGCCCCAAACACCTTTCATTTTGTAGGAGTAATAATTTACCTGTGAACTCTGGACCCTCCTTCCTTGTGCAAGTTGGTTAAATTAACTGTTTGTGTCTTTTTGGGGTTTTTTGGTGTTGGGGGCAGGGAGGGGGTTGGTTTTTTTCTTTTTTTGTAACTTCATACATGGAACCTGTTTCTTCTGATTGGTATGGCTAAAGATGTCAAGCAAAATGAAGGTGAAGACAATTTTATATCCTATGATTTGAAGTATTTATATTGTAGTAAATATTCAAATGTTACACTTCCCACTAAATACCATCTAAGAACAGTCTTGCAAAAAAACCCATTTAAGTTAAATGTGAATTAAAAAGAAAACACTTTAAAAATCTGGTGATTTCCATCAGAATGCTAGCAACTTGATTGTGGGGTCCAAGGCATGGGAACAGCTGTAGTAGCCTTGGATTAAGAGCTATTTCCAGGTGTGCCCTACTTTTTTGGGGAACTGTAGCAATAAATTGGCATACTGAATAACATAAGAAATCATTGTATTTTATGCTCATGTCATGTGGTATAAATGAGTATATTTAAAATGTGCGATTTGTAACATGCACACTTCATTTGGACACTGAACAATTGTTTTTCTGAACTGTTGGGATTGATGGGAGTACATTCAGAAATAACTGCTTTTAAAAATCGTTTCAATAAACTCGTCTGTCAAGGAGCTGTTGCAGTGCAACTTGGTAAGCTTTATTTCTTTAGGAAGGTGGTAAAGGAAATGATACGCATGCTGGCTGACTCTTTAATATGTCAGAAAGAAAAAATTGTCCTTAGAAGGTGGATTTTTAGAGTGAACAGTCGTCTCTCTACTTTGAAAATGAAATAGGATAAACACTGGAATTCATATACCTACATAAAGAGTAGTTAAGATATTTCAAAATATTATTGTGCTGTGATTTAATAGTGACAGATTTGACCTTTCATGTGCTTAAAATTTTACTGATTTTAGTATTTTGTTAGACTGAAGAGGACACAAATAATCCATGCTACCAATGTTTCTAAAACACGATTTATTTATACTCAAGTTACTTAATCATCAGAGAGATTCAAAGTTGGAGGATGTTTGGTTGAGGGAGGGAGAAGGGAGGGGTAATCAAAAATATGCAAAATGCGATTTATTTATTTTTTTTTTTTTTTTTTTTTTACAAGGAGGAACAATACTGTACAGAGACTTTTCTGCATCAACGCATGCCTGCCTTCTAGTCGCAGGATCTCCGGGGTGAGGATGCATAGTTCAGACAGCTTTTGCACAGCCTAGTTTGGCTACTCTTTCTAGTCTAGCCACTGCAGTATAAAGCTCAGTGAGGGTTAACTTCCTGGCTTTAGGATACAGGCTTTAACACAGGCTTTTATGCTACAACAAAACTCCTGCCAGTATTCAGAAGAGCTGCTACCCTTACCCCTGTGATTGTATATGTGTTTTGAGGGGGCGGGTATATTCTGTGGACAGAATAAAATATGCTCGAGCAATTCTAAGACCTGTGCTGCCAAGTTAGGTTGGTTGCCCAACTGGATAGTTAGTGTTACCGTTTGCAAATGAACGTAAACGGCTAATATTACTGCAGGGGTGAAAATGTACTTTATTTCTATTTGGATATTTTAGACAATGGAATTCCTTCAACTGAAATTACTGAAAGAGCTGCAGAAATTTAGAAACCCGTCCTCTCTGAATATATTAACATAAGCGTGCATTGTGTACTGTTGAATTCGTTCAGAATAACTGAGTAACAACCTCAAATGCCAAAGCTTTTCACTGTTTTTTCCATATCCAGAATGTTGACTGCCATCTAATACCGAAGCCACGAGGTGGCAGACTCAAAGATTTCAGCACTGGAAAATAATGAAAGTACTTGACCAGAAGGTGTCAGAGTTTGGATTTTTAATTACAAAATTTTTCAAACGCTGGGGGTAATAAAGCTAGAGAGTGCAGGAAAAGGGTTGGAGTTGACTGTTCTCTTTTGGTGCCAAGTGCCTCTGTCGAAAAAGGTGGCCTGTTCCCAAAAGGCGGCCAACAGTAGTCCGTCTGCTCTGAAAGCCACCTTCAGCCTTGCTCTGCTGTCCAGCCGGTCTCCCTGTGGTGGTGGTGGGCTGGGCTGGGCTAATAAAGCAACAGTAACTGGATTTCTTTTGGAAATCATGTTTATTCACACTCTCTACTGCCTCTCTGGGAAGAATACTTGTATTGAGTCATTCCCTTGCCCTCCCTGGCTGTAGTTCACGAAGGAGAAAAGCTATAGGTTCAAGCCATTGCCTATCGTCTCAAACTGCCTTTCTTCTCATAGTGAAAATATATATATAACTACAAAACTTAAATGCAGGTTTGTAACTGCAGTTCCAGTAGGTGTGCACACTACTAATGGAGCTCCAGACTAGTGGAGCAGCAAAGCTCAAGGCATTTATTATTAAAAATACAGGCATTTTGCTCCCACTGGGATCGTGACTAAGACTGTAAGGGAGGGAATGAGGAGAATATCTTCCCTGTAACCTCATTATAAATTATAGCTACAGAGAATCTTTTTTTCAAGATAGCCTGTAGTCATTTTCCTAATTAACTGCTGCAGAAGACCAGTTATTCATATTCATACACTTAGCCCGTCCTCCCTCTACTCTAATGACACTACGTGGCTGTGACGTCTAAGCCCTCGCACACTCAAGGAGTTTCTCCCTCCTGTCCCCATACAATGTCACATTTGGAGAACAATAGCATGAAGAAACTTGCAGCAAAGTATACTTACGGGTGATAAGTAATCTAACTTCTCATTTTGGGTAATGTGGCGCCTTTCCTATGTATAAACGGTTAGCATTGTATAGGCACGTAAAGACGTTATGTAAATAAATGTCACCCAATTTTACTTATAAACAAAATAACCACTTTCACTTCTACCACTTCACCTGTATCTCACTTACTGATGCAAATTAAATGCTAGTAGCAAAGTGGTCATACTTTATGTAATGATCTTTAAACAATGTTACACAACTGCTGCTTGGTTGAGGTATAATCCCAGGACAACTGCTTTAACATTAGCCTCCCACAGTTTACCATGTGTATCTCACTGTTCACTATCAAAATTAACAAATAATTATAACATGTTAAGAGACTGGTGTCCTAGATGATGGTGAAATCCCATGTGAGAAGGTACTAACACATGAAGTGGCATGGCAATCTTTTTTCTGCTCAGAACTCTGCAGGGACTCTTGAGAAAGTCCAATAACCTCTACAGCAGTTAGCGTTGTTTAGGAAAAGGAAAGATGTAGAACATGTAAGAAAAAATTGCATGTAAAATTGTCAGTCATTGACATTTTTATGAACAGGAGAATATATTACATAATTATTACAGTTATTTAATTATTATAATTGTTTTATTATACAGTTAAGTATGATTACAGTTATTACAGAATTACCTTCACCCTAAAGGTCACCAATAGCAGAGGGAAAACCTTGTCCTTTGCTATAAAGGAAAACAAAATGAAATCTGAAATGTGAAATGGAGAAGTTTGAGGAAAAATTGTGCGGATGCAGGGAGCCACGTGATTCCTCTTTCTCCTCCTTTCAGATACATCTCATTTTCTGCAAAAGTTTGCTAATCAGTGGTTCTGCTTTCAGTTCTCCCTAAGTTACCCTACAAAAAAGGCATTTTTTTAGAAAGAGCCCTAGATATATATAGCAGGGGAGGGGATATGCACGTCCAGTTTTGATGCCCTGTACAGCTTTGGTAGAACGACATGGTGAGGTTTGTTTTAACAGGCTGAACTGTCCTCTTATGCGTGGTGATGCTTAAAAGCAGCATCCCTGTCACCTTAGGTTTATGAGTCACCCAGTGAAAATTAAATGTCCTGCGATCAGTGCTCTAAAAGGAAATAACAATACCTGTGATCTGACCATTAGGCTTTACCTGTGAAGCCACAGGCAAACCATTCCTGCAAGAGTCAGTAGTGGCACGCACAGAAAGGAGAACTCTGAGGAGGCTTCAAAAATGGTTGTCGCAAGGAGGGAGGATGGTTGTGGTTTTTTGAGAAACTCGCTCGCAACCAACAGGATGGATCAGAGTTGAGCGGTTTTGCCCTGCATGTGGTACATCAAACATAAAACTTTGGTAGCCTTACAATTGTTAGTTGAATTAGTCTGTCTGCACAATGAAATAATGTAGGGTTTTTTTTCCCAAGAGTACTTAATTTCTGTATATAACTAAAACTCTTGCCCTAAATAAATGAATGGGGATAAAATAATTGCATGGAGACAACCTTAATAATACAGGGGCCTGCAATTTAAGGCACTGCTCCAATGACTTAGGCGTATGGTTTTGTTGAAATATGTGAACTGTCCCATTGACTTCACTTGCATTACTTTTGTGCTTCATGTGCACAGTTAAATGTTTTCGTAGAGCAGAGACCTGGAGTGAAGCACAGATGTATCTCCAAGATTTGGTGCAGTATTTTTCTTACATGCTTAAGCCCAAATTTTCATAGCCTAGATTTCATACAAGTTCTTGAGTATTGTCTGTTTACTGTCTTTTATGATACCTAGATAACAGAAAACATTAAGCGGGATGTAGGTTGTGTGACTATGGGCCTCACACACCCTGGGGACATGTGGCTTAAAATCATTGTATTGCACTTGAATTACACATTGTCATTTTACCCAAAAGCTCCAATCAGGTTAAGACATTAATTGACTTAAAGATACTAAACTTATAATGTACACACATGGTTACTACCTCAAGGAGATAGCAGTTCAGAGAAGCTGCATCTGCAAACAAGTGGTGGATAGAGCAAACTCAGCTTTAAGGATTTAATGAGCAGTAGGAGCTTGCAGGAGTAAGGCCTATGGTAAGTGCTAGGAAGGATACGGAAAGGAAATATAATTTCAAAACTTTCATTTATTTGCTGTCGATGTGCCAGTTTAGTGACGTACAGCACCACAGATGTCCCTAAGAAAATGGTGGTTTGAACACGTAGTGGAATGGGTAAAATAGCCGGTGGCCTCGCTGCCAGCGGTGCACATGCCGAAGCCTGGCAGCCCTGGGCTGCTGCTCTGCCAAGGGGAGAGGCGGGGGGTGTGAAGCTGCTGTACCGCTGAGGCTCGCTCTCTCCCCATTTTTTGCCACTGCTGTTTTTCGCACTCCTCCTCCCGCTTTTGCAGCAGGATCTGCAGGCCCAGAAACCTTCCTCTTCCCCTTTCAGGCATCCTAATTCTGCCTTTACATCTGTCCTCCCTGTGACAAACGCAGCATGGCCCTGGGCTTCCTCGCCTTTTTGATACCAAAGGTAAATGTGGTCTAGGTTGCTGAGAAGCCTTGAGCCAACTATGCTTTCAGACAGCAAAGACCTTTTAAACAGGCTCTGCTTTGAAGCCCAGTGAGGTCATGGCGGGTTGACCTTGGACTGCAGCCAGATGCCCACCCAGATGCTCTCTTGCTCCCCTCCTCAACAGGACAGGGTGAGAAAATAGGATGAAAAAGCTCGTGGGTCAAGATAGAGATGGGGAGATCATTTAACAATTACTATCATGGGAAACAAACTTGACTTGGGGAATTAATTTAATTTATTGCCAATTAAAATAGATTTGGGTACGGAGAAACAAAGATAATTAACACAACGCCTTCCCCGCCACCCCTTTATCCCAGGCTCAACTTCACTTCTTCATTCCCAACTCCTCTACCTCCTCCCTCCTCCCTGAGCTCCAGCTACAGAGCTCTCAACATTTCTATATATTTAAGGTTGGTGAGATTCTGAAATTCAGTTGGCAGGTGGGGAGAAATTACCAAAACCTTTTATTACACGAAATTGAGGAACAAATTAAATTTTGTTTGTAATATGCTTTGCTATATTATGCAGTATATTACAATGGCAATTAGAATCAAATATTCATTCTCATCTTCCATTAACTTATCAACAGCAGTATTTTCTAAAGTTAATAATAGCTTTATTAAAGCTCCCACTATTAGATAGCATTACATTTTTTAGTGTCTCAGCTGATGTAAACTGATACTGGTGGATGAAAGATTGGACATGAGCTGGCAATATGTGCTTGCAGCCCAGAAAGCCAGCTGTATCCGGGGCCTCATAACAGGAAGCGTGGCCAGCAGGTGGAGGGAGGACTATGTCCAGCTCTGGGGTCCTCAGCACAAGACAGACGTGGACCTGTTAGAGTGGGTCCAGAGGAGGGCCACAGAAACGGGGGCCTGCCATTTGGAAGAGTTGGAACACCTCTCCTAGAAAGGCTGAGAAAGTTGGGGTTGTTCAGCCTGGAGAAGAAAAGGCTCCGGGGAGACCTTATTGAGGCCTTTCAATATATAAAAGGGGCTTATAAGAAAGATGGAGAGAGACTTTTTACCAAGGCCTGTAGTGACAGGACAAGGGGCAACGGTTTTAAACTGAAAGAGGGTAGGTTTAGATTGGACATAAGGAAGATATTATTTACGATAAGGGTGGGGAGACATTGGAACAGGTTGCCCAGCCCAGAGAAGTTGTGATTGTCCCATCACTGGAAGCGTTCGAGGCCAGGCTGGATGGAGCTTTGAGCAACCTGATGTGGTAGAAGATGTCCCTGCCCGTGGCAGGGGTGGCTGGACTAGATGATCTCTGAAAGTCTCTTCCAACCCAAACCATTCTGTGATTCGATGATTCTATGATTATATTTTCAACTGATGCACTTCTCTGACACTTTGAAAAGTCACTAAGCAAATAATGGAGTAGTCCATTTTCAACTGCATAATAATGATTAGCTATTAGAAAAAAATTACCCTGAGGCAAAACATATGTGTTCGTAAGAAAACAACCACACATGCCAACTGAATCTATATTAATGGCTGAAAAAAATGGGAATAAACTCAATACATCAATTGTTTTATGCTACAATTATGTATCATTTTAGCCTTAGATGTATCTTGTAAAAAAACCTTTAAATTGCTGTCCCTGTTAATGATCTTTATGCATGGATAAAACCAGGACACACTTGCTTTGCTTCTGCAGCAGCCACATTGTCACTTTTATTTTTACATTCTCGATAGTAAAAAAGTTTCATGAGTTTCTTTTTGATGCTGTGCCAGAGATAGTTCAATTACATGTGAGCGTCTACCACGAGCAAGTGAGAAATAGCATAAGCTGTAACAAGCTGTTAGCAATTATGCATTCTAATAATTTCAAAACCCATGGAACATATCTTTAAATAGTCTTTTAAAATATGGTACTTTTATTTATCTATAGAACATTTTCACTGGGGTCGTCAAAGCGCACGTAGGAAGTTGGCCAGCTAAAAATACACAAAGATTACTTACACTGTATTTTACATCACACATACTTGCTGTGTGTTCTCTCCCACCAGTGTACTCCACTCAGCAGGTACTTAGCCTATGGTAAGTATGTGGGATAAGACCATATGTAAATATCATAAGATTATGTATACAATCTATTATTTCTTTAGAATAGACCAGAGCTATTCAGGGAATATGTATCGAGCATAACTTCTTGCGCTCCAATATAAAGTTTGTAAGAAACAAAAAAGGGTCTTTCCATTTTTAATTTTTACCCTTCGCAATGCCCACTTCTCTCCTGATTCCAGCACGCAGCGCTCAAACCTGCCTTCTGCCGTCTCCTCAGCAGCTTGCAACGTACCACCGACACGATACAGTCCAGCTCCCGCGAGGCGCCACTCCTCCTCCCCTGAACGGAAATTTCCAACGAGGTGCTTACGGTCTCTCCCTAAAACTTTCGAAGCCTGCCGGGCCGAGGCAGGCTTCAGCCCTCGCTCAGAGCTCCCACCCGACCCCAGGCACTCGGTCAGCACCTGCGCTGACAGCTTCCCCGCCCATCCCGCCGCTCCCCCGCGGGGCGGCCGGCAGCCGCTTAACGGCCGCCCTCGCGCCGCGCCTCACGCTGAGCCCGCCGCTCCCCGCTCCTCTGCCCCCGCCGCCGCCGCCCTCTACCGACTTCCGGTGGCGGGAGGCGCAATGCGGAAGGGACGGCGGGGCCGGAGCGGAAGTGAGGTCCCGCCGGCTCCCGCGGCAGGGAGCGGAGCGGAGCGGAGCGGGCGGCCGTCGGTGGCAGGTGGCGCGGCCGGTGAGGGAGGCGCTGGTACCGCTGTGGCTGGGGGGGGGGGGCGGGGAGGGCGGCGGCGGCACCGGGGGACGCTGGGCGCCTGGCAGTGCGCGGCGGAGCCGGCCCGGCTGTCGCCGTTGCGGAGCTCGGGCCGCGGGGGCGCCGCTGGCGCCAGACAAGATGGAGGCTCTGTCAGGGTCGTGGGTACCGGCGGCAGCGGGCTGTGGCGGGCGGCGGTGCGGGCTTGCCCTGTGGCGGCGGGTGGTAGCGGGGCGGGGATCTGCTGGCCCGGTGCCGGCTCCGGGGCTGCCCCTCGGCCGGGCGCTGGGAAACTCGTGGCTGCTTGGTGGCCCCTTTCCTCTGGCCCGGCGAGGGAGAGGGGCTTGGGGTGAAGGGCCGGGCCGGCGGGGCTGCGCCCGCGGGGGCTGCGCTGGAGGGCGGGGGCCGGCGGGTTCCCTACCGGCGGCGGCAAGTCCGTGTCCGCCCTGGAGGTTACTGAAGGGAAGGGAGAGGGCAGAACCCCCTGCTCCTGCCTGTCAGGAAGACTCTTCCCTCGCTGTATGCTTCCTGAGCTTAAGCCCTTAAAATCTGGCTACTCTCGCGCTTGTTTATAGTTTCTTATTGTTTGGGGTTCATTGTTGTTTTAAAGGAAGATCTTACCGCTGTGGCTCACAGGCCGTTTCACTAGTACAATACTGCAATGTTTCAGTCGTCAGCCACTGCAGGGGAGGGTTTAAATCCAAACAAAAACCTGCTTTCATTTAAAAAAGAAAACCAAAACAGGTTAACGTTTTTGTGTGATCTTTTAAAACGTCTTAACAGCTTTACTGTTTAAAATATACTGTCCTTTTGTACAAGGTCAGAATCAGTAAAAGAGATCTAAAAATTGAAGCCTACCCAGGCGTCTGGTCCTCTGCATTTGGCATTAGTTTATGATTAAGATAGCCGCCACTCTTACATATTTGTGGTGGCTAGAGAACCTTATTTTCATTCTTCTTTTTCCGAAGAAGAAATCCTATTTATTAAGTGTTGTGAAAAAAATTCTTGTTGTTTCTGAGAAGCTTTTAAATAAATCCTTTATTTTGAAAGATGTTTCTCCAGGTAATTGTGTTTTTGAAACATTGCTATGTTGTCTTTAGATAGTCCCTATATTTGTTTTGGAACACGAGATAAAATAAGTCTCATGAGGTAGAAAGATCGAGCAGGGGTTTTTTTGTTGTTGTTGTTTGTTTTTGTTAAACATGTAAAATCCCTAGGAAAGGATGCAAGTCAGACCTGCTTTGCAGAAGGTATCTGGAAGCAGAAGAAGGTTTCACTAACATCATCTTGTGTTGGACAGGACTGCCTCTGATAAAGGCAAAATGGCTTTCAGTAAAGGATACCGCGTCTATCACAAGCTGGATCCACTTCCATTCAGTGTGATAGTGGAAACCAGAAACAGAGAAGAATGTCTCATGTTTGAATCCGGAGCTGTGGCTGTCCTCTGTAAGTCGATATGTTTTGATAACTACAATGTAAAAAGTTGGCAGACTTGACATTATGTAAGCTGTTTATTTATGGAATATAAAGAAGCAACTATTCTGTTTTCTTATTTATTTCTTAATGGAGAGGCTTCTGATTTAAATGAGGGAAAAAAAAAAAGACATTTTCATATCCTCATCTGTTGAGAGAGAATTTTACACATTTAATTACATGTCATCATGCATGTATCTTTTCATGTATACTAAATTTTCTTCTTCTAATAGCTTCCAACAATATTTGCTTATTTCTTTGGTTCTGAACAACCTTCTCCTTTGAATACATGATAACTCATTGAAAAGCTAATTCTCTATGTTGTATTTCATAATAAAAATTCTACATTCTTAAATGTTATATCATCTTAATTTGTTTTTTATCTCATTTTGTATCATGATTTTTTATGGCTTTTTGATTTTTACCTTTATTTTGTCGCTGTATTTTTAACCTATTTTGAGACTCTGTATTGATTTGTCTTGTAATAAAATGAGTAGTATTTGGAGCAAGGTGTCTTGCATTGCAAAATTATTTTTACATGTTTTAAGTGACAAATACATTAAATGTTTCCCTTAAATTCTTTTTGCCCCTCCCCATTTTTTTTTTAAGTCATAGTTGAAGGAGGACACTAAAATGAGAAGTGCAGAAGAGATCCGTGAAGCCTGTAGATAGGGTTTTAAAATGTAGTTTGGTTTGTATTTTTCAGAAAGACTGAGCACCTGGCTGCACAGGGTTTCTAAGCTTCGTTTTGCCTCTTTTATAGAAAGCTTTCATACCGTAGAAGTATTTTTTTTTTTTTTTAGTCAATAACTTTTGATTAATTCATTCTGATGCCTGTTTGTGGTTTTCTAGCCTAGCTATTCTGAGCACCCAGTCAGAAAATGGGAAATTTGATTCACTGCCTGAAGTCTTGAGTGGACTCAAAAACCTGCCTTTCAGGAGGATGCTCTGGCTTTGAGACTATGGAGTAGGCTGAATGGGGAGTGTGTTCTCTGACAAGACTCAGAGCTAGAAATGTGATTTCCAAAGAAGAGTGGGACTTGAGATACATTTCCTTTCTTTGGTATTTGCAATTGGCTCTCCTATATGCGAGCATGCTCCTTGGCAGTGGCATGGTCTCTTTCTGAGGCACCTGTCTGTCACTGTGTCCCACGTAAGGTACTTACAAGTTGGGCCATAGTCTCATCTGTGCTGGACAGGCTGTATGAACAAGTGCTCTCTAGCATACAGCTTAATCCGCACCTTTAATGTGCGATTAGAACAAGCTGCCATTAACCATTAGAGGCCTAGCACTGGGACATGCCAGCATGATTGACCATATAGCTGCAATTGTATGATGATCCATGTGAAAAACAATGAGTGCTTTTTCTCCTATTTTTGAGAATTGGGTTTTTTTCTGATACAGTTTCTTCTTGCTATGTATTTAAGTAATCTCATTGACTTTGCCAGCAGTATTTGAAAGGCATTGTGTAGTGTGGATTGGGTTAGGAATAAGTGTCCAGTCAATAAAGCTAGTGAACAGGTTTAGTGAAATCCGTAGAAGGGGGAAAAAATGCTTTGAAGATTTGTGGAAAACTTTATTTTAGCATGTATTTAGTAATTACTGAACATGCCTCAGTTACTTAAATTATTTTTAATACATTGCTCCTTATTCCTGAAAGTTATGCTCAAGAAGGACAGTAAGTTAGTTGCTTTTTGTGCTGTGATACACTGCAGGCACATGGATAAACTTTCTTCTCCAAAAATTAAAAGCTGTATCAAAGTTCCTGCCCTTTTTTTATGCTTCACGTTGTTATCAAACAGAGGAAATAGAACCTGAAAGAAGTTTGAAAGCCTCTCTCCTCTTGGGTTCTGTTCTTAGTAATAGCTTGTTATTAGTCTGCAAAGGTTTGTCCTTGGTATTCTAATTGGTAGGTTGTAACATAGTAAACATTCATACTTAGCTAGAAGTAGTTATTCTGAATATTGTTTTCAATAACCTTAACCAGTGAACTGCTTACTCTTTTTCTGTCTGGTAAATGGGCATATTTTCCCAATGCATATTTAGCTGTGGCATTTTGCTTTAATTCCCTTCTTGCACCTAAACTCTTTAGGTATTGAAACATGATTCTTTTGTTAATGGTTGAAAGACCACAATCATACTCTTGAACTGACAGCAGAAAAAGCACTAGAGTTCCCTAGCTCAGGATTTTTTTCCCCTCTTTTTCTGCTTGCTGTTCGCTTCTGGTATCTATTCTTTTCAATACATATTTAAAGGAGTAGTATTATTAGTGCTCAGGGAAGATTTGTAAAGTACTACTTCTCCATCTCTCTAGTCATGCCACAGAAACCAGTCAGAAGATTCTAGTCTGTAGCCTTACAAACTTCTGGATATTGGCATCAATGTAAAAGCCAAAGTCAATGAAAGACTGTCCCTTGGGGAAGATTCCCCAGATCTGTGTAAATCTGTAAAAAATTCACACAGTAAAATCTGTGTGAATAGATAGAAAAATGGTCAGATCCAAGTATATATCAATTTAAATCCAGAACAGCATCACTTTAAACTGTTAAAAACTCGTATTTTTTGCTGATGGTGCTAACACTTTTTAGACTCCATGAAAATTGACAATGCTGATCTCAAACTGTTAGACATTTTTCAAAATACTTTAATAAATACTGAATATAAAATAAGGTGTTCAGCCCTATACCCGATCATAGTTCTTACCTGTATGTAGAATGTATAATACAGGTACAACATAGTGAAATGCACTTTACCATTAAAGGTGATTCATGTGGTTCAGTTCTGAGAGCCTCAGTGAGCTGCATCTTCTGGGGTATCCATGTATAGAAATTTGGATTTGAAATGGGCTAAGAGAAAGGAATGAAAGCTTACTGATCCTTTAAATGTCATCTTAAAGGAAGTACATCTGTCATTTTGCTGAGGGAAGGATAACGGTATTAACCTTCATCCCCTTTACATTCAGTGAAGCATTGCAAGATGATTCAGAGGGTTTCGTTAGGCCTCTGTATGAAATGCTATACAACTCATATGTTGTGTGATTTTTTTTCAGTGTGTGTTGTATGTGTTGTAACTGAATCTGTTACTTAAGTCAACAAGATGGAAGAAAGGAAGAGGGTCGAAGGGACAGTTCACGGAGGTGGCTGTTGCATAATCATTCAGTCTTAATGTGGAAGCAGCCCAAGCCACGCTTCTGCTGGAATTGTTCTACGTACTGTTTGTATCGTGGATTAGCTAGTGTTCCTGTGACCAAAACATCTGAGAAATACTTTGCTTGTCTTTATATATTTAATACCTCTTTTATCAACTCACTCCTAGTATTGGGCTAGGCCAAGATATTGAAGTCTGAGGGGATCCTGCCAGCTTGCTTCTCAAGGCCTTGTAAGAGCACTTAGTTTTAAATGTCAGCAGCTTCACTGTGGATTTGTTTAGAATTTAGTGGGAGGATGTCATAGATCTATTTTTTCTTATTTGACATATAAAATAGACAGTATATTTATTCTTTGAAATAGGACTCTCTAATGAGATATCTTACGTGTAAAGATTTCATTGACTGAGCAGGAGGGTGTTCTCTCTCCCTGTTCCTCTCTGGTGAGTCACAACGAAACGAGTGGGAAGCTGTCTTTACTCCTGTCGCCTGCGATGAGTAAAGGAGAATGTTCTGTCGTCTGGGAAAATACTGAGCCCTGAGTGGAGAGAGCAGGAGCTTCGTGCACATCCTTTGACTTCAATCGTATGGTAAAGCTGAGAAGAGAGCAGGTGTGAACAGGCAGAGGCATTATGCCCACCCTGAGCTTTCTGTAGAGATAGATAAAGTAAGAGCTGTAATAACCTGTGTGCAGCAGGCATCCTGGTATTCATAGTCATGTTTAGCAATGCTACGCTATCACCCATTCACATTCCACTTCTTTTTAAAAAGAAAATTCTTCCACACTGCATTCTTGGGTGGAGGGGGAGAAGCAGGTATGCTATTATCTATCCACAGTAGCAGATGGGATATAATACTTTTGCAAGAGATTTTAAGTTGATATGGTGCTTGAGGAAACTTAGACACCCAGAAAAGAAACATACTAACAGATACATTTGATGAGCACCTGCTGTATGTACATAATTATTAAGGAGGGTAACATTCTATATGCTCACAATCAGAGGTGGTTTTTTCTTCGGTATTTGCTGTCACCAGTAATGAACTGCCACTGAGTGATTCTCCCTACCCCCCGGATAACGTTTATACAGAGTTTTGAGTGGAACCACATCTTAACTAGGGAAGGAGAATATTTCAAAATAAATTACTACATTCTGTTTTTCATAATGGGATCCTATAAAATAAGCTTAATATAAATATTTTCCTGTTTTATATACATATATAAAGATACAATAATACGGAGAATTAAAATTCTTCAAGCAGTAATTTATCCTCTGGAAAGAGTGTCTTTATGTTAGAGAGGAAAGGCCAAATACAAGCTGTAGTAGAAACAATTTTTGAACGTATTTTGATGTAATATTATATTCATCTGAAGCCAATTTGAAGGGACCAATGTGAAGGGACTAGGATGCAAAGGCAAACAGCAATTTCATCTTCCTGTCTTTATTACTGTTTTGACTAAGTGTCGTCTTCCAGACTACGCCTTCCCATTAAACAGTATCTTAAAACGCTTAAGAAGCTGCAGGGAAGCAACAGCTATAGTGCGTGCCAAGGACAGCCGTGCTGGTGTAGGAGGCTGTAACCTGTCCTCCTGTCATCAGGTGCCTTTCCTAGGATTCCGCCAGAATTCACTGTCCTTTCAAATCTACTGGGAAGATGTTCTCCTCATTGCTTTCCAGGCATTTCCAACAAAATCACATGGCTTAACAAAGACCAGGTATGCTAGCCTAGCACACTTTGAAAAGTACAAGAAGTACCTACAGTAAGAATCTTCCCAGGAGGTGGGTGGAGGCAGGACTCTTGCCTGGCAGGACTATGACCTCTTTGAATGGCGTAGTGGATCTGCAAGAATTTGGTCCACAGTTCTGGAAATACTAAAAAGAAGTTACTTACAACAGAATCTCAAGGCTTTTTGCTTCTGAAGATAGACTAGCTTTACAGCAATAGTAAAGACTATTCTGTATGTGTACCACAGCCCCTTGCATGATTTTAACACGGGATTTCACTGGCAACAAATAATTCTTTTTATGAATGTTCCCTTTTCAATTCAGTAAATTTCCATTTCTGTGGTAGCACACATGATAGTAAAAGTCTTGGGTTTGCCCTACTGGACATCCAGTGAATGATAGCTCTTGCTAATTAAATGTCTGTTTAGAAGCCTAGTTTGCATACTTCTGGAGTTACTCAGACATGATTTAGAGAAACTAATTAGCATTTCTACATTTCAGATAATTTGGTAGCTTTTTTGCATGCTAGCACCTATTTAAATTGAAAATTTTGTGATTTTGTGAATTGACTTGTACAGGCAAAAATTGCAAGAGTTGGCTTTCATGTAAAGTAACTGTATTTTAATCAAAGCATTCAGTATTAGAAGAAAATCTTTGTAGATTATTGGTGCTATAAAGTTTTGTTTTCAACGGAGAACATGTAACTGGGTCAGAAAGCCCAAATCTGATGGAAAGGAAGTGCTTGTAGGCTGTTACGTAGGTCAGCTTTGTTTTCACACTTTTATTTCTCAGTTTGTTTTTTTTTCCCCCTCCTCAGTGGTGTTAGTTGAAGCGATACATTTTGTCAAGTAAATTTGCATAGTATTGAAAAATAGTGTTAAAGTAGCCAAGCCTTCTATTTGCTCATCTGTTACAATTTTGTTGTTGTTGTTGTTGTTCCAAACAGTGGGTTTTTTTCTGGTGTGTAGTATTTAAATGTAACTGCTAACATCTAGAGATGTCTGGGTTTTTTTTCCTTGCTGGGTAGAGGTGATTTGTTATTTGAGGGTTCCTCCCCGTAGTCTTAAGATACCTGTTGATTATGGTAACATATAAATGTCTTTGTGAAGTGAATAATGGTACTTCATCATTTGAACTAGCAAATAGAGTGGAAAAAAAAATCATCCTATTAATTCTAAGCAAGTATCATATGAGTTATGGTAGATTTAAATACCAGCTGTCGTCCAGTTTTCTGTGCATCTATTCATGTCAGCAAAGTATCAACAGTAATAAAATGGTTCTTCAGTTGGTTGATTTATAAATGAAAGTGGTGACTCCACTCTGATTTTAATGTCACCTATGTGGTAATATTAAAGTGTTAGCTTTAATTTAAATACCAAAAGTTTAACTGTCCTAATTTGACAAAAAGCTTGAAAACCTCAATCTTAAAAGCTCAAAACCAAACTATGTAAGAATAATTCATAAATTTTTTCAGATTTTAAACTTTTTGAAGTGGCAGTAGCATGAGCTTTTTCTTGTCTAACTTAAATAAGAAGTCCTGTTTCTGAAGGAACTGCACATAATTTCAGGAACACGTCTTTGTTCCCAGCTCAGTGTCCCATGTTCTAGCTGGGAATTGTAGCCGCTAACTTATATGTCTCATCATGGCACTTTGTGAACCCACCGAGAACATAACTGTAGAAAGCCTAAATGATAACTTTTAATGTGATCTTACCTTTATAATTGTTAAAATTGCAAAACTCATTTCTAATCTGCGATTAAGCAGAATACATGTTGAACCAAGTTGTCCTGAAGACAGGATTTTTAATGGGGTTCCATTTGTGTAACAATAAGAGGGCTGACATCCCTTTAAAATAATTTAACCTTTGTTAAATGAGTCAGTGATTGGTAGGGTGTGATTATTACAGATGCACACTTGTGATTTAACTTGGAACAAATGAGATGTTAACATTTAAAAATACTATGACCTATTAATTTTTAATAAAGATTGACTTTAAATTATTTTACTCTTTTTCTCTTGACACCTCAAATGAGGCTTGCTGGCTTTCTACAAGAATGCATTACAACTTGACCTGAAAACCACATTAGAAGTGCTGTGGGTTTTTTTTTTTTATTTTTTGTACTCCTAAATAGTGAGTCATTATTTCTGTTTTAGAAATTGATCAACTTGAATCTAATTAACGCAGTGGGTTAAGCAGAAGCTGCTATTAATTTCCTTTCTGCTTAACATCTGAACTGACAAAAAGTAATAGAAGAAATACAGCCTCGTAATGTTTTGTGTCCATCTTTATACACAGACATATGTATGCTTGCATTGTCTACTGTTTAGTGCTCCTCTACAGTATAATTTAAAATCTGTTAAGTCCAGTGTTGTTGGATGGAAGTTGTCATTCCAGCTGGTAATTTCTGTCTTTAGAAGTTGCATGTCTTAATTCATTCTTCTTAGCGAGTGACAGCATTTTACATTTTTTTTCAGACAGACTTAATTGTGTTTGCTTACTTCCAGCTATTTAAAGATGAATAAATAGAAAAGTCAATTTCTCGAGGAGATGAAGGTTCATTAATTTCTAGGACTTTATGTTTTTCTGAGTGCATATTTATATTAGCTACATTTTTTTTTTTTCAAGATATGGAGCTCATAAATCAAAGTCAAAAGGGTTCTCGTGGCTGCAGGCCAACCTACCATTCTGGGAAGAGATGTTCTCATTCATTAAGAATGTTACAGAGGAAATGCTCTTGGAAATGCTCTCTCCTTCTGTCAGGATTACCCTTGCCTTCCTGCGGTTTAACTTCTAAGCTGCGGTTCACCCAGTTGGTAATTTCAGCTGTTCATAGAGGAAACTGAAAGTTGGCTTTGCGTACACTGAGTATAAGATATTATAGTGATGGGGTTTTAGCCATGTGTTTTTGTAACTTCAGTGGCTCTTGCATATCCAGCTGTATCCGATGACTTTGCATGCTGAATGAAGTGAGAGAGCATAGATCTTCATGAAGCTTACTGCTTTGGTGAAGAATGAAGAGTTAAATGTGATACTTATGGGGAGAATCTGGATGGTTCCAGAGTACTTACATTGTTATTCACGCTGTTTGGTGTGGAATGATACAAAAACCTGCAAATTTAATTTTGGTATCTTCAGAAATGGGAAATGCCATGTGCAGTGGCAGTCAGTAATAGATTACACTCTGGCCTGGGTGTTTGGTTTTTTTTCTTTTAGCAGTGCTGTGGAGTTGCTCCCTTTTCTGCTATCGGTGCTACTTTTGTGACTGCTTTCTTTTTACCTCCATTTCTTAAGGAAAAGGAGGTTTACATGATAACCATTTTTTATCCGTCTGTATTGGCTAACATCAGTCATCACCAAATCTCGTAATTCTTTCAGGTTTTGTGAATGTTGATGGTTAGAGGTTCAAATGGGTGCCCTCAATGAAGGGCAATCTGCCATACGAATTTACGTTATAAGGTTGTAACTCATAGTAGGCATGATGTGCCTTATGGGAGGGTAGTAGGAGCATGTTGCAGGTAAGCTCTTCCGCGTCCCGGCTGCCTGCTGTTGGGCCTCTTAAACATACCTTGCGCTTAGGCTTGGGTTCTGCGGAGGCAGTGGCCGAAACCTGGGGGTAGGTGAGGATGGGCCAGGGCGGGATGGATGAAGTGAACCTTCTGAGGTGTGCGATGTTTGCTGTTTTCCCATGTGAACTTTGGCCTTAAGAAAAAAAAAAAAGATGGGAAAAATGCAGGCAGTGCGAGATAGAAATACTTACACGCTCACTGTGGAAAAGCTTTGCTCAGAGTTCACACTGTATTAGATCTAATGTAACGGAAAAACATGGCATGAAATGCTTTTGGTTGGTGCTTGGGTGCTTTGTTAAGAAGATAATAATTGACTAGCCGCAGTAAGTTTTTCTATTTCCATTTTGGTTTTGCTTGGTTTTGCAACCCTTTGCCGCTTTATTAGTGATGGCCTTTTTTGGTGATCTGAATTTTCAAAGCCCACGTTACTGAATTTACTTTGGGCATTTACTTATTACGGCTTAGCAAGGATAACAGGCGTTCTGTGCAACGGAAAAAGAGAATAAATCCATAGGAGACAGAAAAGCCATTGTTCTGAAATGTCATTAAATGCTGGCAGGCACCTTTAAGAAAAATCCTGCAAAAAGTTTGAAACTAAACCTCATCTTTCATTAATAATTTGAAACGTGAAAGAACAACGTGGCAGTTCTTTGGTTAAAAGTAGAGTTTAGAAGAGTATGTTGACATCATTAAATGCTTGTTGGAAAAATTGATTGAAAGAACCAGGTTTTGAAGTTTAGAAGTTGTTCTTCCCAGCCTGATGGTGATCTGGTTAAGGAAAACTTGGTTTGCTGATGCTGACAAAATCACTGCCTGTAAACAATGTGTTTAGGTTGGCTGCAAGTCTTAACACTTACTATGGGTGAGGACTTCGGAAATAATCATTCTGCTGTAACTCTTATCTTTAGCATCTGGATTACAGGAATACAGTGTATCAGTGCAAGTACTTAAGCTTTTTTAAAATGCACTGAAAACATTGAATGCGCTTAGATTTCAGGCTGAGGTTAAATGATTGTTTCATCTATATTGGAGTTTCTGATCCACTTTAATAATAGAGCTGGCAGACATTTGAGCAGAAGGGCTAGGCTTGTGCACAGGCAGGGCTATGCTAAGCTTAGGGAACGCTCATTAGAAAGATTCACAACAGTAATTCTAAAGAAAATATAGCTAATGTGAGAGAGAGCACAGCAGAATGCCAGGGCAATAGGCTTTTCTTTATGTCAAATTCTCAGTATTTTAGTGTCAAAGTGAAAATTAATTAGCAGATCATTTCTGACGAGGGAGAAGGTGCTGATCCTTGGTGACCCAGAAATCTTGATCCCTGCGGACCCAGTGGCACGGCTGGAATTGCCAGTCTTTGCGCTTCAGGTGCAGTCTCAGTCATGAGCAAAAGCTCAGGACAGGTGGGATCCAATTTCTGCTCTGCAGCATATCTCTCACCTGGCTCTGCAGTCAAGCTTGTGGCCCTGGTTTTTCGAGTGCTGGTTAAAGTTCTAAAGTATACACTAACATTAATTCCCAGGTGAATGATGGTAGATACACTTTAATTTCTTCTAAAATACTACAAATTTTTTTTTCAAAAATGTCTATGAAAATTTTGTTTTCCTAATATAAGACATGGTTTTTAAATACCATTATCTTATGGACTACAAGAGTTTTGATTTGCTTGGAATATATCTAAAACTAGTTAAAATGCACTTGTGATAATCTTGTTTACTTATCTGGAAATAATACTGCCACATCACGGTTTTATTCTTGGAGAAAAAGGATAATTTTTTTTCATGGAAAAAAAAAGCAGCATTTAGCACTACTCTAATTTTAACTAATTACAGGAGAGCATTCTCATGGAACTCATCTGCCTGTGTTTTAGATGCTTTTTATATTAGGAGATAATGATGTTAAAAATGCCAGCATTCTCCTTTTATATCACTTGGAGTTTTTGCAAGTCCTTTTTTTGTTGCCTAAAAACATAGTGTGATCATACTTTGCCATAAAATCAAATACTCATTTTCCATTATAAAATGCCATATGCTCATACATTTTGATTTCTTTCCAGAAGTTTCATGTAAGCGCTACTTTTGTAATCTCTTGGATTCTCAGTTTAGAGTGGACTCATTCTCCCTGCCATAGTGTATGGTCTTTTACATCACAAAATCTTATGTTTTCTCTCCATAGCTTCTGCAGAAAAAGACACAATCAAGAATACCTACTCCAAAGTAATGGATGCGTATGGGCTCTTGGGTGTATTAAGATTAAACCTTGGTGAGTAAAATATGCAAAACCTTAATTTTTCATTTGGGAAAGAAAATTTGCTGCTCCTGTAAAACTGCACAGCACAGGATCTTTGTAACAGGAACCGGGCTCTTTTTTCCTTTTTATTTTTTGTCTTTGTAGGGTAACTTGCAAGTTTGGAGCACTCCCAGAAATGAGGGAGTGGACAAAAATAACTTCCGTTTTCACAATCCCTGTTATTTGCAGCGTAGTTTCTCCTGTTTGCATTTCCTTTCCTTCTGTAGAACTTGAGAATGAGTTCTTGATGTTGGTTCTTTTTGTACTTTTTTCAGGCAAACTGGGGTCAGGTTGTGTGCATGTAAGCATGTAAGTACATCAACATCACACCCCACTAAGGTTCATTCTGTTCCTTTTCTTGTTTTACAGGAGACACATTATTACATTATCTGGTTCTAGTAACAGGATGCATGTCTGTGGGAAAGATTCAAGACTCTGAAGTTTTTCGAGTTACTTCCACTGAATTTGTATCGTTACGAATTGATTCAACAGATGAGGATCGTATTTCAGAAGTGCGCAAAGTTTTAAACTCGGGCAACTTTTATTTTGCGTGGTCTGCTACTGGCGTCAGTTTAGATCTTAGTCTCAATGCTCACCGCAGCATGCAGGAGCACACCACTGACAATAGATTTTTCTGGTGAGTTCATAATGCGTTTTATCAGACACTATATAGAATAATGCATGCCTGTACAAACTAATCTGTGGCAAGTTTTTATCCTTGTCTTTATCAGCTCTTAAACGTACACCTTTGTCCCACAAATGTTGATGAGAGAGAATAGTATTATTTTAACTCTAAGGACATAAGGATGTTGCTAATGATACAACGTTTCCATGGCCACTTGGAGTTTCTTAACTGGAAGGCACAGATTTTCACTGCTTATGATATTATACTTTGTGATGTTGTGTTTCAGCTTTGGTGTCTCTTAATTCTTCATCAAATGTGTCAATTTTTTAAAGTGAGTGTGGTAATGGAGCTTTAAAGAAAACTCTAATCTTTTGAACATTCTGGATTCTAAACGGTGTGGTGTTTATGTATAGTTTCCAAGTGGGTTTCCAACATCTGAAGGGGCTTTAAAAGCTTTATTACACAGGTAATTGTCATGTTGCTGATTTTGTTGAAAGCGAGCAGGTAAGCTATGCTACAGTGCACATTGCTTGGCTGCTGAATGCCCTATCTTTTTACAGAATATTTTTGAATAAAATACAGGTTTTCACACATAGAATTCTTGGTAAAAGGAATACTACTGTTTCTGCCAATAGGAAGCTTAAATAATGCCAGTGATGCATACTGTCATGTAAGAAATTCTGCTCCCACATTTTCAGCCTTTGTTAAAAATGGTGTTTATGTCCATGAACCTTGGAAGGGTCCTGAAGACTTGGCAGTATGCCGTTAGAACAGGTGAAAAGCTACATCTTCCCCCTCCTCTTCTGTCCAATATACAAGACACCAAACCAGCTCTGGCATATGTGCCAGTGCTACTCTACTCTTTGCCGCTATTTTGGTCAGATAGAGGAATATGATCAGATTGCTATATAGGACAAAACATGTGTATTAAGACAGAAAACAAGCTCTAGTCTTCAGAAACACATCTACCTTGATGTAGGTTTACAGGAGTTATAGGAACCTAGCTGTTTGTCTATCTCTGTGTCTGGAAAAAAGACTGGGCTCTCTGTTGAAAAGTCAGTATTTTAAGGCTTGAGAAATGATGATGCCTGTTGACACTGTCCAAATAAGCTTGGATGATTTTGACTGCTGTCATAAAACTTCTTAAGTCGCCTGGCTTTTTTGTCAGTAAGAATCAGTCCTCGCAGGAGGTCAATGGAATGTCCCAGATTCCAAGATCTAGAAATGTAAACACTAAAAGTCAATAACAGAAAGTATTCTGCTTATGCGCTTCAGTAAACTTTCTTGGGCTTTTTCTGTTCAAAAGTTCCAGTCTCAGATTGCCCAGGGGAAGAATGTTGTTTGCTTTCTCAGTCTCCTATTGTAATGCATCCGTATACTTTTCTGTAAAGTGAATGCATACTTGATTCACAGGATCTGAATCTTCATTAATGATTGAACTGAGGTGTTTGATAAGTTGCAGGGATTTTTTTGTTTGTGTTTTTTTTTTTTTTAATTGGAAGTTTAGAATGAAAAGGCTAAAATTCAAGTGAATAGCTTCAACCTTTTTACCAAATACGTTATTTGCAATTATGGTAGAATTTTCTGGGCGGTGACAAAACCAGCCGTCTTACTAGAGTTTACTTTTCTTTGCTATGCAGAAAACTTTGCTTCCTTTTTATACAAGTGAATGTTTCCAAAGAAGATCAAAAGCCAAGCCCCACTAGAGTGAGGTAAAACAAAAAAACTCACAAAACTCAAACTTTAGTCTTATTTACTTACTACAGTGTTGATTGGTACTACTTAATGCACAGGTATATCCAAACTGTGGATCTTTCATTTGAGCAGTAATTGGTATTAGAGAATGGGATATGTAGTATGTAATGTACCAACACTTAACCCTGATATTTACAGAAATTTGAAAATTGGTTGGCTATGAATGTATTCCTGGAAGCTTGTCTGGGCAAGTGATGTATTATGGTGAGGTATAATAGAAATAATCAATGTATGTTGACAAGAATTTTTTCTAGCTTTATTTTGTGGTGTTGTAAAATTGAATGGTGCTTTACCCATCACAAAAAGTAACCCTGTAATGGGAATTTTGGCTTGCTTTTCCCAGAGTCCGTAATCTTTGGCTTCTCAAAGCAAGGCTGAGTAGAGAAATATAAACAAGCTTGAAGTGTCGTTTTTTCCTGAGTGAAGAGCAGAGGCTATAAGGGTTATTTTTTTAAGGTCATTAAAATTCATGACTTCACCCCATATTCTTATTGTGCAAACATTTAAACTGTTCTCTTGTAAACTTTGCTATTTCAAGTATGTTTAAGTAAGAGTTGTATCATAAAACTATAACATGCATATTTTCCTTTTCTTATTTATAGTAGTGGGCATAAAATATAAGAAGTTAGTGGCTGGCTTAGCAAATTGAGCTGTATTTTATTTCCTTCCAGTTATTTTTTTGTTTGTGGTTTTTTTTTTTTCTGATAGGAACCAGTCACTGCATTTACATCTGAAGCACTATGGTGTGAACTGTGATGACTGGTTGTTACGTCTGATGTGTGGAGGAGTGGAGATAAGGACAATTTATGCGGCTCACAAGCAGGCAAAGGCTTGTCTCATTTCACGACTAAGCTGTGAACGTGCTGGCACCAGATTTAATGTCCGGGGAACAAACGACGATGGTCATGTTGCTAATTTTGTTGAAACAGAGCAGGTATGTTAGGCTACAGTGCACATGGCTTGGCTGATGAACTCAAGATTAAGCATGTGTGTGGATATGTTTTTGCCCTAAATCAACAGAGCACAAGTCAAGTCTGTAACCAACAGATATTGGCATAGTTCTTTTGCTGCTAAATAAGGATTCTAAGTAGGTTACATAATTTCATGATCTTCGTTTTTAGTGTAGCTTAGGGTAAGGGCATGAATGGGTCTGAGTTTCAATAGCTTAAGCAGCTGTTATCCATCAGCTGAACTGTTGTAGGTGGCTGTACTTCCTTTTAGCCTCCTGAGCTGTAGGTGAGTGTGTACTTCTTTTGGCCTGAGCTAATAGTAAAGTAAAAGAACTTAGAAACAAGCAAAAGACATGTTTTGCAAATACATGGCACCTTGTGGTTCAGGAAAGATAAAAGCATTCCTATGGCTACTTAACACAGCTCCTCTGAAAGGTAGTTTTTAAAGCCACTGTAATTCTGCTGCCTTTGATTGCGTATCTTTGCCCTTATTATACAGAAGTGCAAGAATCATTCTTTGCTGGCCTTTCTTTGCTCAGTTCTTACGATAACCTAGTTATCAAGTTGTTGTTCCTGCGACTGTATTCATGTGAGTAGGTGTCTTTGGTTGACTCACTGACTCTTTGCAAAGCCTAGGTGACTTCAGAAGGATTTTATCCAGGAAGGCCTCTGCTTGTGCACATCCAATTTCAGGAGTTTAGTCAGAATGCTGTTGTTACAGTTTCTCTGTCCAGGTTTCCTGGCAGGCTAATGTCACTAGATGACTGTGGCATATCATTCCACTTAAAATTTCCCTTTCTGTATACTTAATAGACCATTGTATTTTGGATTCTGATGCACAAAAATCTGTGCAGGTGCTCTGAGTAGGCTGCATTGTTATTTTCTGTGCATTGACGTCCATTTTAACTGTTCCTACAGGAAGGTCTTAACAAGTTTTTTAAAACAAGTTACTCTTAGCACAGAAGTCATTCAGGCCCAAATAATAAAAGCTTGCTGTATTTTCTTAGATGTTGTGAATCATGATTCTGCAAGGAAGCACGGGAGTGCCAGAACTTCTTTTATGAATTGTTCAGAGGGGATGGAGAAAAAAGTCTAGGGAACACAATATTTTAGCTTGTAGTGTGGAATATGTAATATGTGCATATATTTTATTTACTCTGTGCTTAGCTAAAAAACCTAAAACCTTACACTCCATAATACCTATTAATACTATGCTTTTTTTTTTTCTAAACAGGTGATATTTTTAGATGACTCTGTGTCATCTTTCATACAGATTCGAGGATCTGTTCCATTATTTTGGGAACAGCCAGGCCTGCAGGTAAGCAGGAGATAGATTAGATTATACAGATAATTCTTATTCATGTAGTTTTAAACATCTTACAGTAGCATTTAGGCTCTTCTGCACAGTTACCTGTCAGGATAAGGTTATCCTTTGGGAGCAAGTTGGTGCTATTGTTTAATTCACCAAGCCTGCTACTCTCAAGTCTGAATGCTATTTTGCACAAGATTTGAATGTCCATTGCTTTTTAGATGTTTTCTCTTTGAAGTTCTGAGTTTTTCTGTTTTAATTTAAATTGCTATTTTAAAATAGGTTATCTAAGGGCACCCAAAGAGACTGTTTTCTTCTGAATTCTTGAGGATAAGTCTTTTCAAGAAGTCAATATGGGTCAAGAGTTACTGTAATGTAATTTCATTCCAGTTTTCTTGAAAGAGAGATTGTACCAACAACTACTACTGTGATACAATTTTTATAGGGAAGATTAAAAAAAGTTCATGCCTCACAGTGACTCTAGGTTCTTTAAACCAGACATAGAAGCATTTTACAATAGAACTGCTGAAACATTTACATGCCTTTTACTCAAACCAAGAAGTAATTAGATGATATGACTAAGTATATTAAATAAAAAAAGTGGATTTTAGAAAAAAGAAAAGGAATTTAAGAAAAGCCTATAAAAAGAATGCACACCATAGCAAGCAGAACAAATTTTGGAGATTTCATTTAGAGAGCAAAATGAATTTTTAGGCCATATTTAGGATCAAAACAGGTCTTTGAAGAATGATTAATCAAATGTGTAAAGACAAATAATTTAATGTAATCTTCATGTCATAGGTGGGATCCCATCGTGTCAGAATGTCAAGGGGTTTTGAGGCGAATGCACCAGCTTTTGACAGGTGAAAGAACATCTTAATTTTTTGTTAATGCACTACAAATCTCTCATAAGTGATGCATCAGAGGGATGGGATGTGTTATTCCAAACAGGAGGCTTTGTCTATACAAATGTGTGATTCAGCAAAGCAGCAAACTGCCTGGGCGGTTTTTTCAAACTTCTACAGGATTGCTTGTGCCTTTGAGTGCTTTGTTGAAAAGTTTGAAGAACATTTAAAATAGTGAAATACTTTGTTAAATTAAAACCAAAAATTATAGCATGTTTACATTGAATAACCTATATTTGTCAGCTGCTGTATAAAAATAAAATTTATATTTTGATTTTATTCCTGCCATGACACTTCAGCTTCACAGCCTTATGGTTTTAACTAAATGTATGTTGTTAAGTCGGTGCTATTATCCTAATTAAATGGTAGTCAATGGTTGTATGCTATTATTGAGTTATATTGATTTGTTTGGACATAACATAATAAAAGGCTTGCGGCAGTTATTAGAATACCCAGCACATTTCTGCAGCATCTCAGTCAGTGTTGCAGGTGTTCATGTTAATTTTCTGCATGCCAGAAGATGAGTGTGGAATTTTTCTTCTGTTAACAGGCATTTCCAAACTCTTAAAAATTTATATGGCAAGCAAATTATTGTAAACTTACTTGGGGCAAAAGAAGGGGAGCACATGCTCAGCAAAGCTTTTCAGGTGAGTATGACAGTTCTTTCACTGTGCATATTCTTGGAATTTGCCTGTTTGCGATGAAGCTTTTATATAGCCTTCGAAAAATGAAACAGGTATGCTATGCTCTGGAGCAACTACCACTTGTGGTTAAAATTGTATTTGTCATAAAAGCACTGCTTAAGATACATAACGTGAAATGAATTTTTAAAAGCTCTATATACAATTAGTTTTCCATTATGTTCAGATTTGTTACTTTACTGAAAAATTATAACAGCAACGTAGACAATGTTGAGGGATTTTCAGTTATTTTCATATTTCATGCTTATTAGTGGCTTTTTTAAAAAATAAATCTTTTTGCACTATAAAATTGGTGAATAAATAAATGATACTTTGTGGTAGTTAATACTGTGATGTTTCTTTTAAAAATCTTTCCCTTGGAATTCCTGGATATATTCCTTAATATTAAAAAAAAAATCACAAATTAATGATCAATTTAAACATAAAAGCTGCTTCATGATTAAATAGAAATGTTTGTTCAGAAGATGTTAACTATACGTGGCCATTTTCATGAATTCCCACTTATTAGGTTAAAAATAACTGTCACATTGTAGTCCATAAATACTGACAATTTGAGAAGTTCTGTCTGAAGCCAGAGAACATGTCAATAGCCATCTGTTATTTCCCTTTCCCTTTTTCCTTTTCCCTTTGTATTATAATGATGGAATATCTTAGGCTATTCACTAGTATCTTTTCTGTATCCAGCTATCCTGGTAGGAGACATTAGTGCTCCCAGATGCATATCAATGCCCAATGCAGATCATAGCTTTGCTAACAACGATTGTGTGGACACTTCAAGATTTTTCAGGGAATATTAGGGAAAGTTTTGCTCAAACCACCCTCCACAGCAACCTAAGTAACTTGCCTGTTTTTTTCAGTAGTAGTTCATAGAGCGTTTGCTCAGTCCCTGTTGCTGGCAGGTATGTCTAAAATGGTGAGTGGTAGTGAAAGGGGCTTCCACTGAACAGCTCTTTGCAAATTAACAGTAGAAGAGGCTGTCTTGGTGACCCCTGGTATAGTAAGGAAAAAACTGACTTTGATTGTGACAAGGAAAATAAAAAACACAGGCAAAATATTAATCAGTTCTGAGTGATTTGTTGAACAATAGTAATAAAAATGGTTGCATTTTACCTAAGAGAAAGCATGTAATAAACAAGATAGCTAATAGAACAGCTTTAAAAATATTTGTAGCTTCTTATTTAGCTTGTACTACTATACATTCAGGTATTGGTATATTTATACTTTTTTCTTCTCTTTTTACAATGTCAGAGCCATTTGAAAGCATCTGAACATTCAGCTGATATAAAAATGGTGAACTTCGACTATCATCAAATGGTTAAAGGTGGAAAGGCAGAAAAACTACACAGTGTGCTTAAACCTCAAGTCCAGAAATTCTTAGAGTGTGGATTTTTTTATTTTGATGGAAAGGAAGTTAAAAGGTTTGTGTGTATAACTTCTGTAAATTTCTTCAAATTAAATTATGGTTTACCCCTTAGCAAGAAGATAAGAGAAAAAAATGTTACTTCTGTTCTTGTGTTTTTATTGTATCCAAGATGATGCTTAATAACTGAAATATGAGTCACTTATTTTACTCTATTAAAATTTTGTCTCGTTCTGAATATACTGTAAATATCTCAATGGAAAATATCTCTGAGACATTGATGGGGCATGACTTAACTTCGGGCCTTTGACCTCATGATTTTGATGAAAATGAGCAATTGTCCTTTTTCTTGGGTGCACCCACATGGTATTAAAGAATGAATATTTTTCCATCTTCCTGTATAATGTTATTCACATTTTCCTCAGCGATGGAGCATACCATTTTCTGTTTGTTATAAATGCTGATGTTCAGTTCAATCTTTTTCTAAATCTGTTTGCACCTGGATCCCCCATTTGAGAGATTCGGTTCTCCACAAAGTATGAATGGGATGCGTGTTTTCTGCCCTGCTCTGTACTTTCCAGTCCTGCTGTGCTTGTACTCTGTCCCTATTTTCCCCACCCCTTTTCCTAGAGCAAAGGCTGTGCTTATCTCAGCAGGAAAAGCGAAGCAGGGCTAGAAGTAGGCAACATTCCTGCTCTTCTCCCTTCCACACCCTTCCTCCTTTTAATTAATGCCAGAGCAAACTGCTGAATGAGTTCTCTGTGAGAAAGAGAATTGTTGAGTGAGGGGATTGAGCTACATGCAGTGGGGTTTCATCTTCTAGTGCAGTGGGAGAGGAGAAGAGGGTTCCAGTGCCACTCTGTGCTCTAACCTGGCTGTGGGATTAAATCCCCCAGGGGCAGATTTTGATAGGCTTGAATAAGATTAAATTTAGTGGGAGGGTGCTTAGGTCCCATCTCCACCTCAAAATGTCACTGACCATTCTCCAAAAAGCTTTAAAAGTGGTGTGACACTTTGTGTTGGGAGAAAACCACTTGGTCTTGATGGAGATTCAAATAATATTATCACCCATCAAAAAGACTGACAACAGAACGAAAGCAAAATAGGCTGTGGCTTGTGACAGCTTGAAGAATTGTGTTAATAAAAGATACAGTGATGATTTTTAGAAGTTCATGGACCATCTCCTTTGGAGAATATCAGGTTTTTATCTAACACAGATAGCAAGTTGCTTTGTATTTCAAATCAAATACAGAGATAGTAATGAAAAAAATGTTTTGGAGAAAGTTCTTCAAACCTTTCTACAATTTATGGTTAGATCTCCAAGTAAATGTGATGAAGCCTTACTGATTTAAGGGGACAAAGTGTGTAGTGGGAATAACAAAAGTAAGGAATAAGTGTGTATCACTGGGAGAGTCATCAGAATTTTGTACTCATAGCCAGGCAAGAAGAACATGGATGTTGCTTAATATGATCCTTCTCAGAGCTTTATAGCACGAGTTAATGGGCTTCTCTCAAAGAAAGGGGAGCAGTTCAGAGTGCCTGAGGGCCTCAAGCATCTGTCGAGCTAAGGGGGAGAGGCTTATTTTTCATTTTTATTTGGGGAGGAAAGAGAAAGTAATGAGGGGTTGAAATCGGCTTTAGTTTTATCACAAATTCTTGTTACTTTTAGTTTAGTTAAACAAATCTAAGAACTGTCCTAATATTTTTTTTTTTATTTTTGTTTTAACCAAGAGTTATTATTTCCCTCTGAGATTCTTGGGAAGTGTGTTAGTTGGATTGTTTGAAAGAAAACTTAGTCCTACATAACACTTTAACCAAGCAAGCAAGGAGAATTGAGAAAAACTGAAGAAGAAAGACTCATGTTATTTGCAGAAAATAAATTAGTTTTGTATAGTGAACACTGCTGCAAAATTCACTGCTGTTATTGGAGCTAACCCTCTATTGCTGACGCATTTATAAACATACTTGTGATCACAGTAACGTTGCACTGACAATACCCTGATTTACTATTCTGGTTCAGATCTTGATGTCCCTGTCTTTGTTGATGATATGTGTGTTAAATGAGTTATTTCAGTTGTTTTCTCTCTCTGTCTCTCGTTGTCCTTGGCACAGATCTCAAAGCGGTACTGTCAGAACAAACTGCTTGGACTGTCTGGATAGAACAAACAGCGTGCAGGCTTTCTTTGGCTTAGAGGTAGGAAAAACAGTGTCCAGATACACAACTGCTCCTGGTGCTTCTGTAGCAATTAGGCTGTAAAAGTAGCATTACCTTCCCTATGAAAGATGAATTAAAATGTTTCACAGATGGCAGTTTGATTTATAGCGTGATGCTTTTCTTGTTCTGGGGCAACCAGATCTTAGTAGCTACAGAAGCAGTGGTTGTGTAGTAGTTGTAATTAAACAGTAGTCATGCAACATTATGAAAGATGTTCAGTCTTTTTTAGGTGTCAGTTTCTTATGTCTGTTAGGGTTCAGGCTTGCAATTCTACAAGAGGTAGTAATGTCGTAGTCCTTCGCAAAAACACTTGCATTCCCAGTTACTCTATTAGATGAAGTTCTTCAGCATATAGGATTGCTGTTCTTAGCATCTGCCAGTGCTGTGTTCATATTTTCACAGCGCTGTGCTGTGAATTCTTCATGGGACGAGATCATGGTTGAGGCTTTGGCCACACTCAAATTGAGTAGTTGGAAATTAGCTGTGGGATTCAGTCCTCCTGCAAGGTTGTGCTTCAGCATATTGGCTTGCTATTGAAACAAAGGTTCTAGCCTGCAGGCTTATACAGTAGAGCTTGAACACACAAACCTGATAGGAATTGGTGGAGTAGAACACTGCTGATTGGGCTAAAAGAGTAGCTATGAAAAACTCTTGACAGGTCCACTCATCTTAAACTAAGTTTGACTCCTAAAGATAAAATCCTTAGCATGTTTAAAAGTGAAAAATTGTGGGTGCTGTAATATCAAACTAAGTAAAAGGATTAATCTTTTGGTTTGTGAATTTTATTTAAAATGCTCTTGTTTTAGCATCTATAGGAGGAATTTCTGAGAACTACAAAATCCATTGGCTGTAGAACAAACATTTCTGATTCTGGAATATGTAGTGCTTTGCTGCTGCGTTTACCAAGTGAACACTGTTGCCAGTTCGTTGGTGTTTTAGTCAAATGGCATACTGAACTGTTTACCCTCATGCAAATACTCTGAAAACTTTTCTCTTAACGTTCAACATCAGTACATACAGTAGTAGATACAACACAGTTTGAGAGATCTAATGCCTTTTTTTCTCCACTGTTTCAGGTCTGCATGTACCATAGGGGGTCACACCTTTTAATTACTAAAATTAAGAAAAATAATTCTTATTCTTTTGCAAATATTGTCTTCAACTGTTGCAGATGCTAACAAAACAACTGGAGGTATTAGGATTAGCTGAGAAGCCTCAGCTGGTTACTCGCTTTCAGGAAGTTTTCCGATCCATGTGGTCTGTGAATGGTGATTCTGTCAGTAAAATTTATGCTGGAACAGGAGCCCTTGAAGGAAAAGCTAAGGTAAAGTACATTTTATTAAAAACTTCAGCAGTATTCAGTATGGGTTTTAAAAAATTCTGTCATTAATATAACAACTATCAGATTTTTATTTTTAAAATGTGCTTTTGTTGTAATCCTAAGAAAACCAATCAGCCAACAAAAAAAAAAATTAACATAAAAAGGTTGGTTATGTTGATAACCAGATCTTTTTTCACTACATCCTTTCTTAGCCATGCCAATGCCTCCCAGATAACACCATTCTGTAGGAAAGGATGAAGCTCAAAACTTTTATTTCTTTAGATCATAATTCAGAAAAATGTATATTCAAATCAACTTTAGTTTCTTTGAATATTTTCATTTTTCTCTCTGTAACTCTGCCTCCTATTGTTTCAGTTTCATTCACTATAGCTCCTTTCTTTTAAAATGTGTTTCACTGGATGATGTTGTTCATGCTTTTAGTGTTTATTAACAGTGGTAAAATTAAACAGGTTGCAGCTGAGTGGTTTTTTGTTTGCATGTTCCTCGAGCTATTTCTTTTTAGCTTTGCAATTACTGAAAAAAAAAATAAAATTCTGTTTCTACCTTGCTTTCTAATGTTGTGATAACAATTCCATACTACATGACAGTGTAATGCTCTGTTTCTCTTCAACTTCTTTTGTCTTTGTTGATGCCTGAGTTGTTCAGATTTTCTAATGCTGTCTTTTATTTTTCTTCAATGTTGCTTTTTTTGTTTCCATAATTCTGTCTCTTATCAGGTGATACCTGTCAAGACAAACAAATGTTGAACCATAGCAATTTTTGCCCTTAGTTCCTTCAAGAATTTCTTTTCATACTGTTCTTTTTATTCAAGAATGCGCTGCTTCTTGTTCCATATTATATACTATGTACTCATAGTCAACTGTTTTATTTTTCCATCACTTGTTCATTCAACCATATCAGGGTCCTTCTCTGCACATGTACAAGGCATCACAGCAAGCTACATAAAAAGAAAATAAGTGAAATAGACTTGTTGCTTATTCTACCCTTAATTGGTGCATACAAGACACTTCATTTGGGAATTGCTTGTATTTTAGTATAGAGTGGAATTTGGTTAAACATGTTTAGTTTTATTTTCTTACAAAAATGTAACCCAGACCGTCAGGAAAACTACAGTTAAGTATTTTATGGGGTGTCTCCCCTTCTCCTGACTTTCTCATTCAACCTTACTTGTTTCTTTTCCTAAATGAATAGTTTTCAGCCATTCATTTGGCTACTTAAATCTTTTACTTTGTAAAATGTGTTACTGTATTTACACTTCCATTTTTAATATTTAAAACAAAGAGTACATTTACTCTGCTGTCTTTGTAATAATGCAGGATCCCTGCCATGGTACAACTGCTAGTGAGTACCACACCTCATCAATCAAACACAGTGTCCCTGACAGAAGTCCCTCTATTTGAAGACGATCCGTAATGCTTGCAAAGTCATACAATACTTGCCATTGTTTCAGTGAAACCTGACCAGGTCGCTACTCAATATCTTCTTGAGTACTCTAATAATATATTTTAAAATGTAGCTTTTAAGCTGTTAGTTGTATTCTTATTTCTCAAATGAAAAGTTTGATGGTTGAAATTCTTCCATTTCTTGCTCGTCAGTTTGATTCTTCAAAGTCCAAGAGTACTTAGAAGTAAAAATATGGAAATGTAGGATAGGAGAAAAAATATTTTAACCTTAAATGTGTTAATATATATTTCTATACTGAAAAACAGTCCTTTTAAAAGTATTATAATATTCATTACATCTAACTCCTTACCTACTCTTTCTTTTGCTTTCTCTGGGTTCCTTTCAATTAATTGCCTGATATGTGAATGGTGAGTGTTTTTTGGAGCATGTAAGTTATACGTTGTCTGACAGAAAGGGAGCAGCATCCTATTAAAATCCCATTGCAATAGTATGCTTCCCCACAACTCATCCACAGTGTCTTCCAAAAATCATGGTGCCAATTTACTACTACTTACCCTTGACAAAAGAGTAGTTTCCTTCTTGTTGTCTAGTACAATTCATAGAACTAAATGATGGGTTAATTTTGTAGTTTTCTTAAGCTTTTGTCTTGTTTTCTTATGCATTGACCTTCATGAACAATGCAAGCTGTAAACTTGGAGTAGTTTTTATAATATTATAATACCATGCAGCATCCGTGATGGGTTACGGTCTATATTTCATATACATGCAATAGCATGTGTTTACATACAGCTCACAGTCAAAATACACTTACGTGCATAAGACACAACCATGTAATCAAGAAAATGTCTTTGTACCTGTCATTGTCAGTGCTGTGTACAGAGATTAACACCGCTGGTTTTTGAGTCAAGTATGAGACTGCATGACATGTTGATTACATTATCCTCTAGGTGTCTGACCCACAGGGAATATCTGTAGTAGCAGTACATCTCTTGAAGATTCTTGTTTAGTTCAGGTAGTTGGACACTGTTCTTTTGGAGCACCGTTCAATCGTGCCACTTGTGTGCAGTGTGTGCAATGACAGTGTCTTCGTATGTATGTAGCCATAGATTAGTATATGTGTTCCTTCTGGGATACTGCATGAGACTTGCATGCTATTTTAAAAAGTTAGGGGGTCTTAGTAAATTGAAGCTATCTCTTTTTTGAACATGGATATTTCAGAATGTGAATTCTGAACTAATATGCTCATACGTGCATATACATACGTATTCATGTATCATGACATTTGGACTCAAGTGCTTGCTCATCTCTCACTATTTGGGGAAAAGCCCAAAATCCCATATCATGGTCTAAACATGGCACTATATCAATTTAATTTTTGAAGACCAAGGGTTTAGGGAAAAAAAAAATTATTCCCCTCCCCGCAGTATTTTGTTTAATTTAAATAATTTAAACTGGAATAATCTGGTTGTTAGATATGCCTTGAAGGTATTACTGTGTTGTTTAGCATTTGGGGGTGGAAAAAAGCACACATAGTACAGTAGGCTCAGAAAACTTTATTTAACACTTAAAGAAGGAGATTGCCTTAGATTTTAAAATCATTGATGTTACTGAATATTGCCAATGTTATTGTGAGCAGTGTCCAACATAAAATATTTTATACGTGTTCCTCCCTAACAGGCTGGAAAGCTGAAGGATGGTGCTCGTTCTGTGACCAGAACGATTCAAAATAACTTTTTTGATAGCTCCAAGCAGGAGGCCATTGATGTTTTGTTATTGGGAAATACCCTAAATAGTGATTTAGCAGATAAAGCACGGGCTCTCTTAACCACCAGCAGTTTACGCGGTATGTGTCTTTTCAGGATTTTAATCTGTCTGATAACTATTTGGTGTAAGAAAGCTGTATGGAGTCTGTTTTCAAAGCAATATTGGAAAGTATAAATGCTATTTTGTGTTCTGTTGGCTTATTAAAAGATGAAAGTTACTTCTGCTTCACTAATATTACCAAACTAACATGCTGCAGTAATTTCTTTACTGTTTATATTTTGTTGATGTCTGGTAGTATAATAGGTAAATATTTGTGGAGCATATTTGTCAGAACTTTACTGCAGATGCATGTTAGATACGTTCTGTTCAGTTCTTCAGATCCATTTGTAGCAAGTGTTAATCATGACAACTATGTGCTGAATTTGGGGAAAAAAATCCTGATTTATTGAAATATTAGGGGTTATTTATTGTTTGCTAAATGTCTTCCTTAATTTGATCTGTCATGTCAGTGAAGAAATTCTCACCATGGCGTTAAACTAGGTAGAAAGCATTTATTCTTTTCTCAAGCTTAAGAATGCTGGTATTTATCTTAATTTTGCTTTCTAAGGTACTGAGGAACAAAGGGCTTTTGGTAGTGGAAGAAAATTTAAGATAACAGGAGCTATTAGAAAATTGCTGGTGAACAATTTTTCATCACAAAATGTTTTTTTGTGAGAAGTAGTCTTTCCCAGGAACATGTACACCACAAAAGCTTGTCAGGCTGTGGGTGAAATTCTACATCAAAATGGGAGAGATTTCAATAAGAAACTCTGCTTTGGAAGAGTAGCCATGTGGGACTTGGTTGGTCTGGTTGGAGGAAGGTGGTTCACCTGATCAAACCAGGGAGCTGAACCACAGCATCCTGCATCCTCAAACAGAGGTGTAGCCTACAGGGATGGTCCCCAGGACGACAGTCATGTCCCATCCTTCTGCAGAGCTGATGGGCAGGGAAATAGTAAGTGGGCCAGGCGTAGGGCTGTGTTTAGAGTACTCTCCTGGAATATAAAAAATAGAGGAGCTAGTTCTTGGGCAAGGAAGGAACTTAAATTTCAGTCTTCTTTCCAAGATCCCAGGTAAGAGTGTCCTAAGTGGTGGGTTATTGCCATTTTTAGGGATTAATAACATTCTTAATTTTTCCTTTTTTTTTTTACCCCTTTCTTCTGGGCACTTCTCAACCTAGAACGACAAAAATGTGTCAAAGATTCAGTGCAAATCTGTGGCACAAGAAAAAAAATTCTTGCCCAGTTGTAGTCTTCATCTTGTGGGTATTTATATATATCCTACGTGGAACCTGAAAGACTGTTTTCCTCTCATTTCTTTACCACAAGACTTCGTGTTATTGTAACTTATCCTGTATCTGAAACCTGCTAAATCAGCTACACCTCAAAATTGGCTGAAAGTTGTTTTCATTTCTTCTTACTTTCTCTGCAAATGCAAGCTGTCCTTTCAATATTTGAAGCTTCTGTCAGCTGAGGAACATTTATCCCTCTTCACTGAACATAATGTCTTTGCATTGTCTGCCAGGCGGTAAATTAACTAGAGAGATACTTCATCATACAAAAATCCATTATTAATAAAGCAAGAAAAGAGAATTTGTTAGTACTGTTGTGGAACTTTTTAGATTTTGCAGCATAAAAAGATGTGCTTTAACTGATGCAAATGGTCATGTGTAATAAATAGTATATTGCAGCATGTTCGCTCACATATTGCTGGAAAATTTAAAAAAACAATTACTTATTTGACTAATATTTTTTCTTGTTTCCTTCTTACTGCATCCGTAGTTTCAGAGCAATCATTACAATCAGGTATAGTATAGTAAATTAAACTGTAACTATCTAAGCAGCTATTGTTCTTCTCTGGCTTTTTTCTTGTGCCTATTTGCATAATATTTGGTTGTGGGCTCACATTTTCCTAGTAGTGTTTGGATCTGGCATTCCTGTGCCCCAAAATCCCTTAATCCAAGAAAAGCTCTTTAACATAAGAAAAGTGAAAATGTAAGGGGTGAAAAATGTTGCAGTTGTGCTTGGGTGTGAGTTATGAAAAGAGGCAACCAATTCTTTATGGTTTATTTTTGCAAATGCTTTATTCTAGCTGTAGAGAAATTTGCTTTTTTAATCTGGTTTGGGAGCTTCTATATTTTCGTTTTGTCTAAATGTTTTGTTTAGGATAAGAGGTAAAATTCTTCAGTACAATCTGTAACTTCATCTTATTTGCAGTTAGAAGGCTCTACCTGCTTATGTTCTTGCATGAGACAGACTGATTTTGTAATATCTCCCAGCAAAGGTGAATGTTGTACTGGAATGATCTGAAATAACATGCTGACACTTGTGTTTTGTGGAGCAAAAGTACAGTCAAAACACTGAGATACAGTTACCTCTGCACATGACACAAAATTAAAGTATTAGAGCATCTATTTGGGTAAAACTCTCAGTGAAGAGAAGGCCCGAAGAGGGAACTTTATAGTTAACTCCTAGTCTTCTGCTTTGAGACATTGCAGTAATATCTTGACCAATGTCTATGATGTTGGGCTTAAAATATGCGAGGTTGGCTTCGGAGGATTCAGCAATACTGTGAACGTGAAGAAGTGATATGTAATAATAAGAATGTGTAGGGATCAGCCAGATAGAGGAAAATGACATGAAAGATCTCTTCAGTTTAAGAAGCTTATGGAAACTCTTGGTTATTATCATTGTAAGGTAGCAACATAAGCAACAAAATGCCTTTGAACTTTGTTTTCAAAATTTTCTAATTCTTAGTGGAAATTCTCCTTTTTGTTGCAACTTAAGTTGTTTACATGAAGCTGCTCTATTTGGGGAGATGTGATATATACATATTCCATATTTTTAAGGGAGAGCTGCGAGTGCTTGTCAGCTGTGCAACACTTCATCATCTCCTTGTCCCCAGAAACTATTATTTAAAATAAAATATTCCTAATGCTTGTACGTTCAGATTTTACTATGTGATGAGAAAATTTAATGACGGTTTCTGAGCTATTGCTTTAATAAGGTTCATTGTGTTACCTCTTGGAAGTAGGTTCAGTGAAACCAGATCAGATGCTTAGTTTCAGGCTGAGAGGGAAAAAGTACACTCTTAATGCCTGGGGAGATGAAGGGAGAGGAGGAGGGAAAGAAAGAAGGAAGCTCTGAATAATTGCTCAGACAAGTCTCCTGTTTTAAGATAATAGCGAAGCTGCGCACAGTATCTCCTGAACCTGTGTGCTCAGGTAGTAGCCACTAGCCCCAGGTACTGAAGATTGGCCGGGGAGGGTCCTTGGAAGAAAGCATGAGGATTTGTTGTTGGCTAGATTGTTGTTGAGATACATCTGAAGTGTTTCAAGCTTCCCCTTCCACGCCCGGGAAAACCACTTCAACTGTAATCTGTATTTTTGAGCTTTAAATGATTTTTCCCTTTCCATTTATCTCAGCTTTGCTTTTTCTGTTAGTGTTTTACTGTATCTGCTTAACTCTTACTGAGTACTTAAATAATGAAATCTGAGTCACAGGTAACATACACCTGAAATTAACTGCTTCACTGGCATTTTGTCAGTGTTAAAATCTGTTTATTGGAATAAACAGTCACATTGTCATTTACGGTGTTACCACCTAGACGATATCAGCCTAGCTTATAACTCACGACAAGTCATACATGTCAACTATTTTTTAACTTCCTGATGTAACATTTCACTGTGGGTTTCATCTGGATACAAATTGCATATATTGAAACATATCTACAGTAATTTGGATGTTGTAGTAAAATAGTTCAGTCAAGTTCAGTTGCACAGAATATTCCACCAAGATTTTTAACTTAATATTCCCTTTGTAGAATTGATTTCCAAGTGTCTGCTTGCCTAAGTATGAACAGCAGTTAAAGTATTTTTGCTGCAAAATAACAGAAAATGTAATTGATTGGATTTTTAATGTAGTAGAGAGAGAGAGACAATTTTGTTGAAAAGATAAATAGCTAGAAATGTGTAGGAAAATAATGTATGTGGGAGGCTCAGGAGCCCTGAAAAACAATTGGCTCACTCAGTATTTTGGAAAACAGATTAAAATGTCATCTTTTTTTAATTTCTTCTAATTTAGAAAAGGAGTTATTCTACAATTTAGAAAGCTTGCTAGTTTAAAGGTATGAATTTCATGTTTGTAATAAGCACGTTGTCAGTTCACTTCTAAAGTTAGATTCTATCCTGGTAAGATTTTTCACATTGGGTGTTCATGACAGTGTCAGGAGTTAAATAGGCAATAATTCAATTTTGCAGCTTTTCTTAAAAGCTGTGTGGTAACAAATATGAACTATTTAAAATTAAGCTGAAAATTGCTAAATTTCCAAGAGAGAAAGAAGGAACTGAAGTGGAGAGAATAGAAGTCCAAACTCTGCTTTTAAACTTGCTCAGAGTACTACGAAGGCTAATCTGTGCAGATCTTCAGAGCTGTCTGTGATGCTATTTTGGGTTCCTCGGGTTCAGCTAATCCTTTGGATGATTTGGGTACTTGTATGTATTGTGGCTACAACATTTCTCGGATTGGTTTCTCTTCAGTGGTCAGGTGCTTGGGTAGCTTCTGTCCTTGACCCTCAGAGGCTTTTCTGGCATTTGGTGACTGTTACCTAGTGTGTAGATACATTCAGAAGTAGACTTGGTATTTGGCTCTCACCTGAAGGTGTAAAGTATTCTGTTGGCTCCTTGCTGTTTTCTTGACTTCATTTACCTGGATTATGATAAGGAAAGCATGATCCCAAGCATGATCTGCTTGTAGTACCCCAAGGAGACACTGGTCAGTTCATTGTCTTTTAGATGTGATTAGCCCATATATATATGATTTGTTCAGCAGTGAAAGAGTTCGCAAACAACAAATACAATATATTATTTTCTTCTATTGTTTCCAGTTTGTTTCAAAACCATGAAGGCTAGAGAATCCCTGATTTTTGTTTTAACTGGGTAGCCAAGATTCTGTAGCAAATTTAAACGTCGTAAACTTAAAAAGAATAATTAAAAAGACAACAACAGCTCGCTAATCATCCTATTTTGGGGATTTGAATGAAAATATTGTGCCCAGTAGCTGACCATTTTGCAAGACAGCACACAATGAAGGGAAGAATTTTGTCTAATATTTATACAATTCTCACAGAGTCTCATAACCATAAGAGTATTCAAAATAGGTAAATTAATATCACTTAGGTAAAGTACAATGCAAACAATACTGTTTACACCTGATGCAATTCTTATTCCGCTGAAATGAAAGAAAAAAAGAAGCGTAATTTAAAAAAATACTCAGATATGTTTGTTTGCATTAGGAAATATATCTGTATGAGTGTATTATGCAGCTGATTTATGAAGGGACTTTTAAAATATCTGTAACTCTAGTGTCTGACCATTGAATAATCTTGTTTGTTTGTTTGTTTCTCACAATGCCCTTTACAGATGGGTCATTACTCTCTCTCCCATCTGGCAGATAGAAACAAGGCACAGAGAAAGGCTGGTGTGACAGAGAAATGAGTTTAATTAATTGTTTTGAATCCTAGCCTACTTTCCTCACTAAAGCAGAATTTTAGGAATTCAACTGACCTAAAAAATAATTCTGATTTGTGGCTTAAATAGACATACTCTAATATGATAAAATAACGTACCTTATCTACTTTAGTAAATGTAGTATATCAGTCATTTTTACACTTCTAGAAATTAACATATCTGTAAGTTGTTTTTGTAATGGAGATTGAATTTCATAAATTTATCTGTGAAAATGAGGTAGATATCTGTGTTGGCGTGTATGAAAAATAATCGTTTCCATAGAGAATCACAGATAGGGTGAAAGAATGGCAGATATTTATAAAACATAGAAATTATGTTTCTTTTATGTATTATTTATATATATATTACTTTGAACAAATTACTACTGTCTTTCGTTCAGTCAGTATCTTACCCAGACAAGTAATATGTCTGCAAATGTACTGTCCCTTGTGAAAAGCTGCATTCATCTTGCTTTCACAGTTTAACTTTCTATATGTCTGTGCATGGATTTGTTGCCATTTTTTTAAGGGAAAGATCTCATTGCCAAGTTTTCTGAAGAAACATTCTATATAAAAATAATATCTTTTCAAATGTTTTTGCAGCATCTGTAAAAGTGCTAAAGAGTATGTGTGAAAACTTTTATAAGTATGCAAAACCGAAAAAAATTAGAGTCTGCGTCGGGACGTGGAACGTCAACGGGGGGAAGCAGTTTCGAAGTATTGCCTTTAGAAATCAGACCCTCACTGACTGGCTTCTAGATGCACCAAAGTTAGCTGGTATTCATGAATTCCAAGGTAGGATTTGTATTCTGTCAATTTTTTCTTGAAAACTGATTTTCATAATTAGATCATAAACATTAAAATAGGTATATGAGGTCTTGGTTCTTAAGTTGATTATGAATGACAAATAGCTTTTTTAATATTTAAACGCAGATCGCAAAAGCAAGCCTGTAGACATATTTGCCATTGGATTTGAAGAAATGGTGGAGTTAAATGCGGGAAACATTGTGAATGCCAGGTAGGTGGTACAATCTATACAGTACTAGTTTAGTTGATAATCACATTTTTTGAGTAAAATGTTATTTAAAGTTTTTTTTCTCCTGTTTTGTAATGGTTGGGATTAGTCGGGCTTAATTTTTGACTGCATTCCAGTTCTCTCTGCCAGTTTCTGTGCCAGGACTGCAGACTTCATCTCAGCTTTCCTTAGCAAAGCTGTGTTCACTTAGATCATGTATAATGTAATCTCAAGGATCCAAACAGTCAGTACTTGACCATATTTTGGATTGCACCTTCAGCAGCCCCTCAACTTTTTCCTTCATTTAACACTTTGAAGGAATTTACCTCCAATGCTTGTAGTGTTCTGCAGTCTCTGTGCCTTCCTACTGCTGGGAACAAGGGGTCCTGTGGAATTCCTTCCAAAAGCATGTATTGTTGGTATGCCTTTATATAGTGTCTTGCATCAGGTTTTGATCTGTATAAAGCAAGGCTTCCTTCCATACTGTCAGTTTTCACTGTCATTCCGTGTATTACATGTATATATTATTGTGGAGTTCGGATTTTTCACCCTTAGCAGAGGGGGTTATTAAAATATATTTTTACCAGTGGTGGGTGATACCAGTGATGAAGTCTTTATGTATAGTCCTAGGATTTTATTCACCTTGTGCATTGTTTTGTCCACCTGTTTTGCCTGTTTTCTGGTGTTTGGAATGCTTTTGCTCATTGGAAAAAGCATCTAAAGCCTGTAACACTGTTAACCTTTGCACAGGCTTTTGTCTTGAGGACAAAGTGGCAGTTTGTCATCCCCTAATTTCACACTATGTCTAGTTAACACTTTTTCCAGGTCTGATGTTTTTCATTTATATTCAATGCTAGCTCTGAAAACCATAGTCTATTAGGTCTCCAAGGAAGTTTCTTCTTGATCTAAGACCATGGACATCTCTGTTTTCCAATATTGACTGAGCTCCAGGCTAGGAAGTAACTCCCCAGACAAATTCTTAGGTTTTGCTCCTCTAGTCTAGCCTCAGAAATACAGGAAAGATAGCCTTGGCTCCTAGCACTGTCTATGATGTTGAGAAAAGTGAGGCAGCATTTTATGAGGCTGAACTTGAAATGATGATGTCATGATAGTCTATAGCCTGTGTCTCTGCTAGGAGGCATTTGAGCACCACTCACAATTTGGCTTTGGCTTACTGCCCCAAGGTTTAGTTAAGGTTATTGTATGAAGTTTATTCAACTGGATCAACAGTTTAGATACCTGCCCAGTTTAATTTATTTTAAAACTGGCATTTTTATTCTCCCTGCTAGCACAACCAATCAGAAGCTCTGGGCTGCTGAACTGCAGAAGACTATATCAAGAGATTACAAGTATGTGCTGCTGGCTTCTGAGCAGTTGGTGGGCGTCTGCCTTTTTGTGTTCATCAGGCCCCAGCATGCTCCTTTTATCAGGTCAGTGAACACACAGCTGTGCCCAAGTTGGGTCACCTTCAGTTTGCTTTGTATTGCAAGCTGAGATACAAGTGTACTAAGAAGCATATGGAGCTCTGAAAGAGCTGTTCCATCTTCTGGGGAACTAGTTCCTTAGATTCTTTTATCTTAGTTTTTAAATGCCTCATCAGTTTCCAAGAAAGCTTGAAAAGCTGAAGTGTTACATTGTTACCTGCTGAATAGCTGTTGGCATTTTTTTAAAATAGCCAGTGGCTTTACTGCTAAAAGAACAATGTGGAAATGTTCTCTTACCAACATAATGTCATACTCATACTTAAAGCTGTTAACTTCTGTGCCATTGTATTTGGAGGTTTAATGGTTGTTTAACCTCTTTTAGGGATGTTGCTGTTGATACTGTAAAGACTGGCATGGGAGGAGCCACTGGTAATAAAGGTGCAGTAGCAATTCGGATGTTGTTTCATACATCCAGTCTTTGCTTTGTCTGCAGTCATTTTGCTGCAGGGCAGTCACAAGTTAAAGAGAGAAATGAAGACTTCGTAGAAATAGCTCGCAAGCTCAGTTTTCCAATGGTAAGCAACAGTGTTCAAATTCCATAATGAATGGGAAGTTAAACCCTTTGAGCTCCAGCAGTGTCATACAAAAGCTCTATTTATTTTTTTTTCCCCTCCCCAGATTCCTGTGGAAATCAAATTTCCTTGGGTTAGAGGTCTCAGAGATAATTAAGTTCCACGATTTTTATTAAAATAGATGATTGCAGAAAGGATAGACCTTTCCAGTGCAATGACTGATAGAGATGATGAAGCATGAATTCACTTGCATTAGGCATCAAGGATTTAGCATAGGAAAGAGACCTTATAGATTTCTGACATGCAGTAGAACTTTTGTAGGCACTGGAGTTAATCAATTATGAGAAAAAAAATCCATGGGAAACAGCACTATTTTCCGGACACAAGAATGATTTTTGCTGACTCATTTTAACTTCTTATTTACTCATTTTTGTCAAGTTGGATTGTACAGTTCTGTACCATATTCTCATAAAGGATTATCAAACACTAAGTAAATACTTGATAATTTTATCAGTGCAACAAAATGCTTCCTTGAGACTTAAAGCTATCTTAAATTTTGTAGTCAAACTGTCCTTTGTTAGTTTCTATGGCACTGTGCAGGAGTCTGACATCTTATTTTACAGGGTTTTTAATTTCTAAATTTGTCCCCATGGTCATGTTTCAGTTTATCTTGAAAGTACTGTATTCTTATGGTCCCCAGACACAGTTTCTTAAATGCTGCTGTTTTAATCTGCCAGTGTATCTGCTTTGATTTACTTAAGGGCAATGGAAAAATCAAAACAAAGAGGGAAGTAAAAGTTCTCACTTTAAACCCTAGGCTTTTTTTAAACTAACAGAGCCCTACTGTCTCTCCGTAGCCATGAAAATTGTATGTAACTGAAAAGTCTTCAATTAAATCTCAATAATAAAGCCCTCAATTTGCAGACTGTCTGGATATTGTGCCACAAGATCCCAGGGTAGTGTTTTGTTCTCCTTTGTGACACAGGTAGCAGTCATCATCTTAGAGCGGACTTCTAAAACAGGAGTAGAAAGATGAAGAATTTTAGAATCCAATTCAGATGATTCATGTTTCTTTAGAAGTGCAAACTACATAAGAAATGTTACTTCTTTCATATTCTATATGTGTGAACACCATAGAGTTGGCTATGTTATTCTAACCACATGAACACTAAATACTAACATGTATTCTAGAAACATGCATATTTTACAGTTAAAAACTGAACTTCTGCTCCTGGGTGTTTTTAACGTCATTGTGTGCTTCTGTTTTACAGGGAAGGATGCTCTTCTCCCATGACTATATCTTTTGGTGTGGTGACTTTAATTATCGAATAGATATTCCAAATGAGGAGGTTAAGGAGCTAATACGACAACAGAACTGGGATCCCCTTCTAGCAGGAGACCAACTTATAAATCAGAAAAATTCTGGACAGGTATCTTAAAAATATTAACCGCACTTATGAATACTTTTATTTTTCTTTTCTGAAATTTTCTCTTCTTATTTTTCTCTTTTAGAAATTTTCTGCAGTGCTTCTGTAAATCTATATGCTCAGCATGTTTTATGTATCACTTTTGTCCAGGTGGTGGTATGGAAGGGTGGGACATAGCAACATTTAGTAACTTATTCATAGTAACTGACCTGAAGAGGCAGTGATACAAATACAGCGACTAGCTGTAGGAATGAAGTTTTTCTTTCTCTCCTGAAAAAAAAAGGAAACTCTATCATCTTTTTAGAACTCTGTGTTGGAGTTTATTAATTATAATATTTTTCTTTTTATCAGGTGCAACTATTTAAAAAATATTTATAGAAGTTCTTTTGGTAATGTTGCTGTTTACTTTAAATTGCTGCAGTAATAGGTCTAATGCTGTTACTGTCATTCTGTTGGAAAAAGGAATAGTCCAAACAGTAGCCTTTTTACTTACAAAGAAAAAGAGCATGGAATAACAAAGTCTGAAGAAAGCTTCACATTTTAGATTTTTAGGGTTTCTTGGGAGGCAGCAGGTAGAAATTAAAGAAATATTTGTATTGAATCAGATTTTGTGTGAAAGTGTGTATTTTTTCTTTCCAGCTTTATGTGAGAATGCTGTAAATGATAAAATGAGAGACAATCTTCTGTTGTTAGTTTTGTCTGCTTGCCAGCATTTTGATCATAAGCAGTGTTTTTTCTGAATTAGAGTTCTCTTCCATTTTTGCTGATGTCTTATGCACCAGAACAGGAGGAAAAACACTTGATTTTTTTTTTTTTTAATAGCCCAGTTCCTAGAGAGAGATATACGTTCAAATGGGCAGACAGCATGATTGTCTGTTAATTCAGCCAAAACAAAAGAGGTGTAGAGGTCTTGGGGACACTTAACAGCAGTTATAAAGCTGGAAAGATCTGTGGAAACTACCAGAATATGAAAAAGACTCAAAGTAGCCTCCTGGCTGGGGAGAAGAAGGGGTAGTATTGCACTGTTGGGTAATATTCCATTATTTGGAAGTGCCTGGCTGGGTGGCAGGGTGTATCAGCTGACTAGCGAGGGTAGCTCCACAGTTGTTGCAAGTGGCCATTAACTGGTGTATCTGCTGTTCAGGAAGGGTGTTTACATAGCAGTTTTCTTTGTAAAAGTAGGTTAAGAAATAATTACCAAAGGCAAAGAAATTAATAAATTGTCTCAGAAGTTGTGGATCTTCTGACATTCTGACATTGAGCTTCTGACGTTGATTTTTAAATTGACTGGATTTCAATTTATATTTCCAACAAGAAAAGCAGGCTGCATCATTTGATGCAGACTTGACTGTAAGATCTAAGTTAGACTTCTATTTTACAGATTTCTGATGTGAAGTAAAACTGCCCATACAAGATTAAACTCAAGACTGGAGCTGGTTAAGTTAACTAAAGGGTTTTAGCTTATGTCTAGTTTAAACACTTAAGGAATGAGCAAATCTCCTGGCCTCCTAGGGTCTTGTGTCAGCTGGCTGTATCTGTTTATGTTGCAAAGTACCTAACGGATTTTTTGATTCCTTTCAATTGACTCTGTATCTCTAAATACCATATGTACTCTTGGCAGATAATTTCACATAATCTCTTTTTATTCTGTTTTCCTGTTTTGCTTGAGAAGAAACGGTGATATTATCTCTCTATTCTTTCAGTTCATATTGAATGTATTAAGGACTCTCTATTTTCCCTTAACTCCTATTTATTGGTGGGGCATCTTGTGCCAATTTGGGGAAATGCTTTGCATGTTCAGATAGGAACATAAAATATAAACCTTAATTCCCAGCTTTTGCTGACACATGAGCAACTAACCAACTAATTAAAGTGCTGTGGACAGCACCTGTGTTCTGGATGACCTCAAGTTCTGAATGACATTGGAAGAACAGTAGGTTGCTCATGAGCCTGGGTGTAAAGATATAAATGTTGACATAATTCTGTTTAATGATGATCTGTCTGGGGTCTGGGTCACTATTTAGTCTTAGTGGCAAATGTAGAATGTTTTCAGCAGATAAAATTTGGAGAAGGATTCATATTATCAAATGTCTTTTTTTTTTTTTTTGAGATGTATATACAGGTTTTCACTGTTAGAAAAGAGAATTCTGATGAGTTTCAAGCTGTTTCCCATCTGTTTCTGTCTTCTGGCATGACACATAACTGCTTTGTTTCTTACAGATTTTTAGGGGATTTCTGGAAGGGAAAATAAATTTTGCTCCTACATACAAATATGATCTGTTTTCTGATGACTATGACACCAGTGAAAAATGTCGCACACCGGCATGGACAGATCGTATTCTTTGGAGAAGAAGAAAATGGCCTTTTGACCGATCAGGTTTGAGCGCTTCCTTAAATTGTTTAAAATGTTCTTTTAACTGGCTTGTAGAATCCATTTAGTGACATTCACAGTGCCAGCGATTCTGAACTTCTATCCCTGACTTTGTATGAGACAGAAAGCTTACAATAGCATCTGCAATAAATACAGTGACACTGAACAGGAGGATCAAGAATCAGATACCAGTTACTGATATTTCAGTAGTTCAAAAGGAACTTCTGTTTTTTTCTGTAAAACACTTGGTTTTCATTTACTTTCTTTTTACAAATAGCTTATTTTAAAAGCATATTCTTGCAGTCACTGTGTTTTTCCCCTTTTGTTTTCATTAATGCTGAATGTAGCTGAAGACCTGGATCTTCTGAATGCTAGTTTTCACGATGACAGTAATGTCCCTTATACATGGAATCCTGGTACTTTGTTGCACTACGGAAGAGCAGAGCTGAAAACATCTGATCATAGGTTTCAGTTTTATTTTATACATTACTTCCTAATCATTGAAGATTTAATATTCATGTTATATATTTTGTTGCTAGATACTCTGCTTACAGGTTTTTCTCCTGTATTTTTTTCCAAGGCCTGTGGTTGCATTGATTGACATCGACATATTTGAAATTGAAGCAGAAGAGAGACAAAAAGTTTATAAGGAGGTGATCGCAATGCAAGGACCACCTGATGGTACTGTAATGGTCTCCATCAGAAGTTCTTCAGCAGAAGAAAACTATTTTGATGATAACTTGATTGATGATCTTCTTCAAAAATTTGCAAGCTATGGTGAAGTTATACTTATAAGGTTAAAAAAACTTTTTACTTTTAATCTCTATTCCTCTTTGTTTTTCCCGCCTATTTCCTGAATAAAGTTACTTTCTCAGTGGGCATTTCAGTTATGATCCGCTTAATTTTCAACATTTAGATTTCAACTTTAATGTCTCTACAGTTGAAAATTAGTTTTACATACCTGTATGTGTCTCAGTTTTCAGACTTAATTTTTCCAGATACTCCTTATTTTTGAGATAGCGTATCAGACAGACTTTGTCAGAAATCAGAGTTAAAATTTGTTATTTATGTAATTTTATACAAATTTTATATTCTAAAATTAGGTTAGTAGTTTTAAATGAACTGAAGATGAGAGGATCCCTGTGAATGTTGCATTTTCACTAAGCTGTTAACTGAACTATAAGTGTTATGGTATTTTGTTTGGGTTTTTTGGAGGGTTGTTTTGCTTTGTTTTTCAGAAGACTAGGAGCATAGTCCCAAGTGCATAGTGTGATGTAACGTGGAACACCTAATACAAATATCTAACCTGTAGCCACACAATTACTATTGAATGTGTAACTGTAGTCACATAATTTTTAAGAGGACAGTGCTTTTGCTGTGTGATATTTACCTGGTTCTCTTTTGCCTTTTTTTTTTTTTTTTGTTGCAAGGATACATTCAGTTAAAGTTTATTAGCCAATTATATATATTTTAATGAACTTAAAAAAATAATTCTTCCCCATCAAGTGAAATGTTGAAAAACCTTTAGATAAGAGGCTTCAAAAGTTAGTAGGTAGGATAAAGTATTTTAATTATTGTTTCCAATGGACTTTGCAGGTTCGTGGAAGACAAGATGTGGGTAACATTTTTGGAAGGAAGCTCTGCTTTGAATGTTATGAATTTGAATGGTACTGAGGTAATGTAAAAATTACTGAACTTTCGTATAGCAAGAGAAAATCCAACTTTTTAAAGAACACTTGGGTGGGTTGGGTTTTTTGTTTGGTTGGTTTTAGTTCTTAAAAGTTTTTCATGTTCCATACTAGACTGTTGCATCTAATTTTTTTTTTTTCCTTTTGATAGCCACATAGCATTATGTTGCGTTTCAAAAGCCAGCTGAGAAAAGTGCCAAACTTAATTTACTTTTAGGAGGAGGATTGTTAGAGAAATGAAGATCCCATATTGAGGGGCATCTTCATCAAATGAGGGATTTTTAACTGGTTTTTTTAATGATTTGAAAAGCAGAGTTTTTACCTTGAGTTTGTAGTATGAACCAGTTTATCATATTTATAGCCTGCAATTATTTAAAATTCAGCACTCCTGTACTGCAATCACTTAAAAAGTCAAAGTTTCAGTTCTCATTGACTTCTGTAGGGCCAGTATTTAATCTTTGTAAAAATTTTAATTTTCATGTTCAAATTTTTACTGATATATATTCCTGTTAAGACTTAGATTCTGTAATGTGATGTTTGCAGATGGATCCTTGCATCTGCTGAGAGTTTCACTAGCAGTCCATGCAGGATAGGGGCCCAGTGTCATGTGTCAGTTTGCAGAATGAAGGCCTGCTGTTTTATCAGTCTCTAACATTGACTTTATTAATGTAGTTTATAAGCAAGTCTGTTTTTCTTTACAAAGAGTAGTGTTTCTGTCGGAATAAAGAAACCAGAAGCTTTCCTATTAACTGAAAAGGAAAATCTTATGAGACAAGTTGTTAGTTTTTCTTTAGAAAAATATTAAATAGTTATTAACAGTTTAAACTACATAAATGTACTTAATTACCAAAATTAAGTGAAAAGCATAATTATTTTTGTGACATTTCACTGTCATTGTTTAGTGCTTGAAATTCTGATAACCTTACTTGTGATATTTTCAGTAATTTTTTTTTTTTTGCTTTGTAAATCTAGAATGTTGAATTTTAATGTTCCTACTCCTAACAATTTCTGTTTTGTGCATACCTTTTTGGCAATTCAGCTACTAGGAAGGATTATAAACATAAGCTTGAAAAATCCAGATTGGATCAGAAGTTTGGAAGATGAAATGAATCTAGAGAAGATTAATATTGGGCTGCCTTCATCAACAAGCTCCACTTTGCTTTGTGAAGATGCTGAGGTTACTGCAGACTATGATATGGAAGGTTTGTTGAAATAAAGTATTCCTCATTTTGAAATGCTTACAGTCCTAAATAATGTGGTTAATTTAATGCATGTATCGCTACTTTAATTTAACAAGTTTATGCCCATCTAAAACAGTTAAATTAGAAATCCCGTTATTTCCAACAGTATCTTGACAATTTGTTGAGCAGTGTCAGTTTGCACTGTATCTCTAGGTTTTACTGATTTGCTGACATTCTCTTTATTCTTCTCGCTTTATCCTGTGACCTGCCCTCTCAGGGTCACTTCATTCAGGCAACTTTTACTGTTCATGGAGACACCCTATAGGCAAGATACACACAACTGCAGAGTGCAAAGCAATTATTTTTTTTTTGCTAATACACATAATAGATTAATAGGACTAATGAGCTCCCATGCTAAGCATTAATATGCTTACCACCCCCAAGAAGACACCTGGTGAGCCTTTGACAGGCAGGCAAATATGAATCAGGCAAGGAAACCTTCAGCTTCTGTTGCTCCTTGGAACAGGCTGATCTTCAGCATTGATGAGTTGCTGTTTTCAGGTTCACTGTTTTTTGTCAATTTTGGGTTTTCCCTGAAGGGTTTTTATATCTTTTCATGGCATACTTTTCTAGCAGAATCCTCAAGTTGCTGAATATCACTGTTACAGCAATTGTGTCTCTGCATTTTTGCTTTTCTTTACTTGCATGTTTCTAATCTATGTACTTTGTCACAGCTTATTTTTTAATCTATTAATTATTTTTTATGAAAGGTCTGCTTCACTCTCTTCTCTACATTAAAATATATTCTTCTTATATCCTTGGCAAGTAAAACAGCTGTTTTTCGAACAGTAGCAAAACCCTCCCGCACACCTTACCTGCTGACACTTCCTGTGTGTATTGCATTTCCATATGCATTTTACAGGGTTGGTTTTTTGTCATTTCTTGGAACAGATATACTTTGTAGATGTAGTCATTATGTCTATATTGATTTATTCTAATTTTGAGTAGCTCATTTGCTTTGAATTTCTATCCAAGCTCCTTAGTGGCAAACACTACATTGCAGAAGTTTCAAGAAAAGAGAGGGCAGCTATGTATACTGGAAAGAGTACACTAAGGTTTTTTTGTACAGGTATTTCATAAAGGAAGATATGTTTTCGTAAGGGTACTGATATGGGAAACCTGTATGAAAAGTTGGAATTTGCGTTAGTCTCAGTGTCATAAGATACTTCATCTGTTTTCCAATGCAGGTAGGAAGCAGGACTTTAACAGTTCAGACAGCGCTGTATGATTGGTTGATTTTATTAATAGGCCTACATGAAATGGTATGATTCCCTTAAAATGTGACATCTCAAATCCTGCAAGACTCTTAAATCAGGAGTTAATATATAATTAGCAGCCTGATTCATCTGTTACTGGTGAGCAGTGCAGAGTTGAAGCTGGAACTTCTATAGAACATTGTGTGTTGTTCATGCACCTGAAGGGAGAGAAGCCTAGAAGTTATGGAAGAAAGGATTACTATGGTCTTACTGGAGTGTGATGGGATAATTGTCTATTTTAGACATTTTGAATATCAACATAAAAATATTCTAAATTGACAGTTTACTTTTTAAAGGCATGTCCATGTTGAATCTTTTTTTTTTAAAACATCATTCTACCTTTTCAAACAGAAGATATTACAAATAGCAGATATCTCGAAATCCCCTGCCCAGCCTTCTGAAGAATGATAAGTGAAGCTTGCCATCTATTGCAAACCAGGGAAATAATTTTTGCAAAGGTTTTCTTTGTAAAGCTAATTGTTTCTTAGATTAAGCAACATTACAGTTGCCACACTACTGTAATTACCTATAATATATATCTATAATATAAATTGTGCATTTGGAGTATTTTCAACTGGTTTGAATACATATGCATTCTTAATGTGTAATTTTATGATGCAAGAATCATACTTTGGTTGTTGAGCTAATTCCTTGGAACTTGAAGGCTTTTTGCAGAAAATCCCATGCCTAGAATCAGTTTATAATTTCCCCACTTTTTAAAATAAGTAACTATTGTTCCCTTTATTTTACATGCTTTTTCTTTTCTGGGATGGGGTTTGTTATTTAGGAGACATTGATGACTATAGTGCTGAAGTAGAAGAAATCCTTCCTCAGCATCTACAGCCAACTTCAAGCTCTGGTCTTGGAACCTCTCCAAGCTCTTCACCACGTTCCAGTCCCTGTCAATCCCCTACGCTGTCAGATGGACCTACGCTCCCAGTGAGACCGAGCCGAGCACCATCAAAAACTCCTGGACCACCTGTTTCCACACACAGTGTGTATTACATTGCTCGACTACTTCTATTGCTGCTATACAATCTGACAGCTGTATGGCCCGCTGGTAGAATACTACCTTACAGATTATTTTTAATAGATCTTTTAGATTGATATAAAAGGCTATTCTTGTCATTATCTAGCATTTTACACATAAGTGGCCTTGGGCACCTCATTCTTTGTGTGTCACTTTTCCTAATGGGCAGTGGAAGAGCTTTGTTTTCCTGACTCTTATTTAGTACACTGTCCACTGATCTACGCTGCTGCAAACTACCGAACTTGCTCTAGTTCTTTAGTATTTCATCATGAAAGAGACATCTCAAAAAGTTATGTGGTTAATAGGCTTTCTAAGTTGATTAGTTTAAAACCTCTGTTCAAAAAGTCAGTATAATCCTAGTTCACTTTAGTCATACTCTTCAAATACAGTCCATTTCAATTAATGCTCCTATCAGCAGTAATATGTAAATTGTAATCAGTAGATTTGTAAATTGGATGTATAATATGAAAGCCTTTTAAACACAACTTTATTTTAGTGACAAAGTGAACATTTAGAACTACAGTGTTTGGAATGGCTTCTAGAACAGTTTATTTCAATGCAATTTGGATTAACTTCACAAAGACTGCTAAAATGTCTTCAGAATTGCCCTTGTAACAATTTTTCCAGAGCGCTTACTTCACAGATAAGGGTCAAAATCAAAATCTGGAACTCTGCAATTTGTAAGAATATTCAGGATTCCATGAAAAGTATATACTGATTAAAGCATATGAGACAAAAATCTTCGTTTAGGAAATCTGCTTCTTTTCACCATTGGTTTATTCCTCTTGTTTTCCCTCTCTCTAAAACTTCTGTGTCATAGTTTCCAGGGCTGGGGACTGACTGTCCTCTCTGTGAAAATAACTTGCTATTAGAAAAGTTCTACTGTGATTAGAATGTACAAGTGATTAATTTTTGCATTGTTTTCTGTCATGATCTTCAGCTGAATTTCAGCTTGGTACCCAGCAGAAAGAGTCGTCTCAGAGCTTGGAGCCTAAGCGTCCTCCACCACCTCGCCCCGTTGCTCCTCCTGCACGCCCTGCTCCACCACAGAGGCCGCCGCCACCATCAGGTAATGCAGTGATGTCTATCAGGTGGTCAGGAATATTTTGTTTCAAGTCTGTGAGATGAACTTTGAAGTCCACACCCAAACTACATATTGTGGTGTTGTTTTGGGGCTCAGTGGAACATACAATTTTTTCACTAAAATGTTTAGTTGGTACATTTAATAGCAATAACAGCATGGGAAATAACAGCATTTTTCAGTACCATTTAAATATATTATTGTCTTTGCTTAGTGAATAAGTTTTAAAATTTTTATAAACTTATTTTCACAGTTTAAAAATGTGCACTTCTTACAGCAGCGTTTACTCAACCTTTTCATTTTTATAGCATCTTCATTTTAAAAATAAAAGATAAATAATCTTGTGCATTCATTGTTTTATATTCCTTTAATTTTGGCATCAGTATGTATGCGTTTTATCATGTCCAAGTTTTTAATGTAGAGTTCATCTGGATCATCTGAAAATGTAAACAATTGAGCACTAAGAGAAACTGGATGTTCAGAAGCATATGGGCAACATAGTTAATAACAAACTGACCCTTGTCATTTTTAACTTTCTCATTCTTTTTCTTCCCTCTTACTGTACTGATATTTTTCATTATTGCTGCATTCATTTCTTAAATACTGTAAGGCGGTAGGAGTCCTGCACCTGCTAGAAAAGAATTTGGAGGTAATGATTTTAATTGTTTTCGAATATGACTACATAGCAAAACTACTATGGTGGTCTGTTGTGGCAATACTTATGATGATGTTCAAAGGTATAAAAATGGGTAATTCTTGAATGTCAATGTAATTTCTTTCTCAGGGTTTGTATCCCCCTCTGAATTACATTTGACTTTTTAGTGAAAAAATATTTCTCCAGAAGTTGGTACATTGTAGTCAGAGAGATTAAAGTTGTTCCAGGCTTTTATTACTTTGTCCTGGTCAAAATACATGCAGCTAACTTTTCTGTGAAAGCGGAAACTTGTCTTTAGTTGTGAAAAGGCTAGCTTTTTTCCTCACAGTCCATGACGAGGAGCATTGTAAAATGGATTGTGATTGTAGCTACTTGCAGTGATTATCCATTAATTAACTGTTCAAGTTGAAACTACTGCTGGTCTGGCCCCGTTTCCCCTGGATGATCACCAGTTAACACAGAGCTCTAAATCACTGAGCTATATTTGTCTCTAAGCTGAACATTGACATATGGGTAGTTTATTTTCTGATTCCAGGTCTGAAATGTGCTCCCAAGCCCTTCCTAGAGACATGAAACATCCTTCGTAGTTCTTGGAACTAGCGTGTACTTCAGAAACACAAATTTAGCAAAGGAGTTTATTCACTTATTTTGAAGGCACTGGAGAGCTACAGGCCTTTACAAAGTAACAAAATCCTGAAATAATTCTCTCCTAATTCCTTCCCTTTTGGTAATGCTGAGGGCCTTATCAACCCTTCAGGCTAGTTTTGGTTTTTTCCAGCTTGATCTGGTTTTGCATGTAATAACGACTCACATGTTCTCAGATGTGCTTCTTCTTGAAACTAATCTTTGTCCTCCTTTGTCACACGCTTCATAGTTGAGCTGTCTGCTTGGACTAAATCAGCTCGTTAATACGTGGGGTAGAGTGAGAATAGTTAGTGGCTCTGAAATACTTTCTTAATGGCTTTTCAGACACTGCCACTCAGTTGGTAGGAAAGAAGGGTTTTTGAGAAAATAATTCAAAAGTTTTGACCAATCTCAGAAAATAAGTAAACTATTTTACATAGTATGTAAATATCAGCTTATTCTGATGTCAGGCGGAGGTGTGCATGGCTCTTAGATACAGTTGAGAGGAGGAGGTTATTATGCCAAAGGCACAGTATTTCGAATTAGTTAAAACGCTTAAGTTTTACAAAATAGCCAGTGTATACACACCGTGCAACATCTGTGAGATTTAATTCATTGTACTGCTTCAGTCCTATATAGTTTTATTTGCACTGACACAATCCTGTTTGCCTAGTTTGTCTCAATTGTGCAAGACTAGCCTTTTCTTACCTTCTTTCCCAACATAGCTTTCCATAAAGAATTGTAACTTGCATAAAACTTGCTTTTTATGCAATCTTTTTGAAGAGATTGTAGTATATTTTTTTCATATATTATTCTGACCAAAAGCTCATCCCACTTTTTCTGTCCTCTTCATTTTCCACTCATGGCATACATTTATAAGCCATAATGCTTTGCTTTTCAGCGGTACCTGAGCTCAGCTCTGAGCAAGCTAGCACAGGACTAGAAGCAGCATAAATGTCATAGTGTGTTACTATGCTTGGGGAAATGGCATCTGTTTCTCTTACCTAGAATGAAGGCTCCTAAAGCACTGTGAAAATACCCCTGTGTACTGTATAAGCGTATAAAACTTTGTTTTTAGACTTCTGTAGCACATGCGAAGTGGCATTGATCATGTCTTTAAAATGTTGTGCATTTTAAATGTTACTTTTTTTTTTTTGCTCATGTGTTTTAACCTTTTTTTCCGAGTGCTTCACTCCGTTCAATGCCCATAACATTTCCTCCAATGGCTCAGTATGCTTTGAAGATGGGAGCTGGATTTGGGCATCTAAGTTGGTTGTTTGGTTTGGTTTTTTTTTTTTTTTTTTGAGTTTGGTCATATTTTACATCAGAAGTAACTAAGAATTCAAGGAAACAAGGCTATGTACTCATTGCAGGAGTTTGCAAAGTGTAGACTTTTTGCCTGCTAATACAAAAGATTTCCACTGAGGATTTTATAAGCTCTCAGTTGTTTATAGTTAAAAATTAAAATGTTGCACTCTGTTTACCCAAGACTTTTATAATACATTACAGAGTAAATTCTTACAGAACATTAAAAATAAATTATAAAGGCTGCTAATTGTCAATTACTTGAAGTTAAAGAATAACATTTGCTTTGGGTTTTTTTTTCCCTTTAATAGTATTAGTCATACTTTTCCTGCTTAATGCAGGAAAGGCTTATAGTTGTCTTTTATCATTGGTTTAAACTGTTAAAATGGGGTTAAGATTGAGAGAATGCATAGGATTTTCAGTATATGCAATAATTTGGGTTACATTATGCATTACATTTTCACTGTGATTATCCTCCAAATAAATAAAATAAACCTAGAAAATACAGTAATAAAGTTGACATTAAAAGAAATGCAAATATGTTAAGCTATGAAAATGCATGCACCCAAGCAGCAAGTACTTATTAGCGTACACTGATATTTATAGTCACACATTAAACTTAGCCTTGCAAAAACCATTCAACATCTTTATTTTTCCCCTGCAGCTTTTTTTTTTTTTCAGAGCAGAGTTCAGGTTGTTCGGGTGTATTAGGATATGGCAGTCATTTTGAAAAAACTTTTTTTAATTGGTTTATTTTTTTTTAAATATGGGGAAGAGCACCTTTCGTCTTTTCTTGCTGAAGCAGGAATGTTCAGTAATGGAGGAAACAAGAAGCCTTATGCTAAAACGGTAAATGCATTGTTCAAGTGTAGGCAAATGGCCTAGATTTCATATATATATATACACACACACATATACACACACATGTGCCCATATATGCACATTTTACTTTATGAGAAGTTGGGGTTGCTTTATTTTCATTAAGCTAATGTGTAAATGTAATCTTTGCAAAACACGCAGTTCTGTCTGAAGGATGTCAGGGCGTAAGTTACAGGTTGTTTCTGTATAAATCCAACCCCTTTCCTTAAAATACTATTTAAAACAAGTATGTGATATCTTTACTTGCAAAATACTGTTTCAAACTGCAATAGAGATTTCAAGCTATATACAGGCTACAGTAACAGCTTAAAATGAGACCCCAAAATGTGTTTCAGGTTCAGATGTACATTTTTCACTGTCCTTAAGATTAAAATCTTCCTATAATGCCAATTGTGATAGCATTATCACAGCACCATAATTTTGCTTTATCACTGTTGAAGAGTATTATTAGTAAGTGAAATTTGGGGTATTTGACCTTTATGCCCTTTCTCTCCCATATAATGAATATTTTTAAATTTGCAAAACCTTTTAAAATCCTCCTGCACAGAAGTCTTCCTCTGTAATGGTGGACCAACATAGGAACATGTCTATGTGCTGTGGTCAAAGAGGTTCTCTGCCTTCCTTCTCCTGAAAGGAGTTGACTTCATTAATCATCTTGCATAAAACAAGATTTGCTTAACAAAAGCATCCTGAAAATACCTATTCAAAGTACAGCCGAGTTGAGCTTTGGGAGTGGAAAGTGCAGAAGATCTGTGAAATGAACAGGGTAGTTCCCTGCTCTTGGAGAGGTTTTATTGTGTCCATTTCCATTAATACTCTGAGATGAACAGTTAGCTTTGTCTCTGTAACCACAGAGGGTTCAGAGGAGTGTCCTGTACTCTATTGGGCTGCTCTCCACCTTCCTTTATATTCCTCCAGTTAGCAGGCAGGCTTCTCATAGCCTATAGGTTGCCACTTTCTTTTCTCCCCCAGGGTTCCTCTGGGTTGCATGGGAGAAGGGCAGAGCTAGTACCTGAAAGCAATGAAATGTTCTCAGGCAGTGCCCTCCTCCTGTGCCCCCTCCTTACAAACGCTCGCTCTTCATCCCTCCTCAGTGCTGCTTCTCTCACAGAGACGTTCACTGTCAGAAACTTCTGCAACAGAAATCTAATGTTAATTGGCAGAGCCTGGAACTCACCCAGAATATATAACATATGGCAGTATTTAACATCTTTGAAACAGATGTTCAGCGAAACCAGAGATCTGACATCTCTGGAGATAATCACATGCCAGCCTCATCTGCAACCTTCACTCTTCCTACTCTGAGTGACACCTCCACCCATATCTGGCAAAATTCACAGCACTCTTTCCCGATCATAGAGAGCTCCTGAGCAGATACCACACATTGGCACATGATGAGAAAGCATGAGGCTGTGTCATCGCTAAGGCAAAAGTTGCTTTTAAGGTAGGCTTCTTGAACACTGGCTCCCTTTCCTTCCTGTATACTTGAGCCACTCCGGAGTTGCCAGATATTACTGTTACTTTTTCCTATGCGCATGCCTTAAGGGCTTCTCCTTGCATACTGTCTAGTGTTATCTGTGTCCTGCCATGTTTTTACCATACAATTTTATGGACCCAGTATATGCTTGATCATATTGCAGAAATAAAATAATTCAGCATGGTTATGCATGATTGAAAATCTTCTTTCTCTCAATCTGAACTGTAACATCTACTGTGCACCAGTTGATACAGGTTTCCTAAGTACAGATTGCTGCTTGGAGATAACTTAATGATACAGTTCTGTAGGATACAATACATTATATAAAGTGGGAAACTTATTTCTTCCATAAAATTGCTTATTCAAATGTAGTCTTGGCAGAAACATACTACGTAGTATTCTCCTAAATTGCAGGAAGCAGACTTAATGTTGCAGGGTGTAACTGATGTACCTGTTTATTTTCAAGTGTTTGAGTATAGGTATGTGCTCTGCTTTAGAAGAGTTTCAAGACTGACATTTAATGTCATTCTGAATTTACAAAAGTTTGTGGAGAGTGAATACTGAAGACATGAAATTCTCTTTCAACTGTAATGTAAAATTGAAATAATAGCATATTTCTAAACATGATCATACTGGCTGATCTCTAATGCGTATCAGTCTGGTTTCCCCATGCTGCTACAGTTATCTCCTACAAGTAACTACAATCTAGCTAGGCCATTTTTAAATTATGTAAAGCTATTTCTAAACATGATCATACTGGCTGTCTCTAATGCTATCAGTCTGGTTTCCTGCTGCTACAGTTATCTCTACAAGTCTACAATCTAGCTAGGCCATTTTTAAATTATGTAAAGCTGTCTTGTGGCAGTGTTCTTTCTGGTTTTACTTTCTCAATCTACTGCTTTTCTTATGCAATGTACAGCTTCTCTTCTTTCTCTGAAAAGGTCTTGGAGCTCCTCCCAGTCCTGGGGTAGCTAGGAGAGAAGTAGAAGGTAACATAACAATTTTTGTATTCTAGAAATGGATTTCTAATTTAATACCTGAGTAATATTATTGCCCTTGTGATACTGAAGGTGGTTTCATGAAGGTATTTATTGTGTAGGATTGTTCTTTTATTTAACATAGTCTTCAGACAGCCAAGCTGCTTCCTGTTTTTCAGTGATGGTGTGAATTGTTATAGAAGGCAGTCTTCACTGATGAAAAATGAAGTGAAAACTTAGACTGCAGTAATCAAGAAGAATGCTTTCAAGGCTGACTCTCAGAGGAAGCTGTAGCTGACATTGCTAGAGTACATACTATACCTGTAACTAAATCAGGAATCTAGGAAGCCTAATTTTTCATAAAGAACTACATACGTTTATATATTTTGGGGAGAGAAATTGCCATTTAAATAATTTAGTCTATAATTTAATATTTTCTTTCTAAAGAGCACAGTGTAGGTATTTTGATTCTGATACCTAAATGTATGTGACATACATCTATGAGAAGTATTTCTCTTGCATTATTCTAGTTGGAGTATGTGCGTATAGTGCTGAATGGGTCCTGTTTTAGCCCTGCCAGCAGAGTCATATTTTTGGGTTTCTTCCTGTCCCCTCAGGAACGTATCCCTTTGTAGCAAATATAGGTATGGCAATAAAAGTCCTATTATAGTCACAGTCAAGATATCCTCCTCTATACTACAATTAATTTTGGCTGTATTGCTGGTTCATTTTTCTAAATTGGCAAAATCACTATATGCATAGAATAGTTCAGGTTGGAAGGGACCTCTGGTGGTTATCTAGTCCAACCTCCTGCTCACAGTAGGGTAAACTGGCGCCAGGTTGCTCAGGGTACGAGTTGCATTACTGAGAACTGTACCCAGAAACCCATTCTAACCGGTTCTAAGAAAGCAGGGTTGTCTGACAACTGGAAGCCGATTTGATAAACTAAGTGTCTTATGTACCACAGAGTATTCCTTCCAGTTACTGTAACTGACATGGTGATTTTACCTTCCTGGGAAATAGGCAACAGAAACACAAGCCAGAATCCTAAACCTCTTTGCCTGTTAGAAATTGTGCACTTGTCTGAGGTAAAGGTAATTTTTTCATATCTCGCACTTCACAACTTGAATGTTGCATACAAGGTTGTCATTAGCATCAGCATGTAAATGTTGAGGTTGGTGCTGTAATATATTTGTTCCATAAACAAAGAGAGTAGGTTCAGAAACTTTGCTGTAGACCCTGTAGATTGCTGAACCGTGTATAATTACAGATATACTCTTCTGATCGCATGATTTTTTGAATCAGCATGTTACATAAGTTCTTGTTGTTTCAAAGACTGCTGTTAGAATATTTGCAGAATATACTACAAAAGAAAACAACTTCTTCTAGCACAATAGAGAACACAGGGTACCTGTACAAGTGGGCATCTTTAGCTTGCAACAAATAAGAGGTGATTTGACTTAATTTGTAATTAGAAGGGTCAAATTACTTCACATGTGCCATGGGGTAAGAGTGTGCTAGAGTAACAGCTTAGCTGATGGATAGACTTTAATATGTAACAACTTTAAAAAAAATCACTAATGTCTTTTTGCTCCCATTTCCATTAGTGATAATGTACTGTTGCCGTATAATACCCATTTGGAGCTTATCTAACAAAGATAATCTAATTTTTTTTCCATGCTTCAAAGCACAAAAAAGTCCTGGAACACAAAGAAAAGATAACTTAGGTAATACAGATACATGCTTTGTACTAATTATACTACAGAAAGAAGTAGATTTTGAAATACGTTCTAAGTCAGCAATCTCTAATATCTGTTCCAGTTCGTAATCAGCCTCCACCTTCCACTGGAATTTCAAGCGCAGGAACTGCTGGATATGGTACAACCAGACCGGTAGGTATTCTGTCTTAAAATAATTTTCCTCCTAAGTTTCTACAGTTTATTACGCTGGTGGTGGGTTTTTGTAAGTCATAACAGATGTAAGAAAATGGCAAAATTGACTAGTCATTTTACAGCTTATATGAGTTAATTCCCTCAGCAATTCTTGTCTGTTGACTAAAAATACTTCAGAATATATATACTGGACATGACTTTATTGTTTTGCACTCTATGCAGACATTTTATGTCCGCTTCCAAGTAACTGCAAAGTGCAAAGTTATTCTTTGTATTATATATTCCTGTTGACTATGTTGGTGATTTGGTATGATAAAATGTATTATCTTCTGTGCTGAAATGTATATCCTGATGGCAGTTAATTGCTTGCAGGCAGTTAATGCTTTATATAGGCAGTTGATGTATTATATTGCTGATTACTTGATATGTAATGGAATCTTGTACCTTGTTTTAAAAATTAATTTTTATAAGAGTCTTCATGTAGAAGTGAAACATTCAACTATTTCAACAAAACATTCAACAAGCATTAGTTCTGCATTTCATTCTTTATTTCTGGAACTGAACTGAAGGAACTGAATGAAGGATTTATGGGTGCTTGAATGCTTCACTACACACAAGAAATCAAGAGATGGAAGACATCTGCCTTATTTCTCCTAACAGCAGCAAGTAGGAGCCTTGCATTAGGGAAGGAGAAAATGTTTTAATAGCTATAGGTCTTCTTAAAGAAGTACTAAGAAATGGTATTGTTTGTTGATAGTTCTTTAGACTTTGCAGCATATTTCAGAGAGAATCATTGCAGCAGCATTGAAGGGCTTTTCTTTTCTTTCTACATATACAGCAACCACAGTCTTTGTGCTTACTTTGTTCCTTCTGTTGTGGCAGTTCCAGGCTTTTTAACTTAGATCATACCTCTTTATACCTGGACGTTTTATAGACTAAAAAGCAGCAAAAGGTGGCTCTTTCTTATCAGTTTCTTGGTCATTAGAGAACTTTGTTTTCCTTCTCTAAGGCATTTCGCTCTTCTCATTGGGATAATGTTCACAATGACGCTGACAGGATGGAAAGCACAGATATGAGTCTTTAGTAAAGCTAAAAAGCATTCTGCTTGCATAAATGTCAGTGGGATAGATACTGATGAGGTTTTTGACCTATCTACAAATATGGCATCTCTTCTTTAATGCCGTATCTTTCTTTCAGGTGAAGTGGTAGACCAATTGTTGCAAAAGAGACAGAGAAAGTATAAAGAAGCCATTAAAATAAAGATGCAGCTAACCGCAATATTTTAAGTTAAATCCATATAAATTTGTTTTATAAAAGGTTGTAGAGTCCTTTTCCACCTTTTAAGTGATCAAGAAACAAAAGAACGCTGTCAGCTGTGCAGAGATATCAGAGTTCTTGTAGAGCTTAAAGGAGTTGTACCTTACTGGGATTGCATTTCTATCGTACTTTTGTACAATATTGAAACCACTGAGAACTACTGTTGAAAGCCACCATTGGAATCACTTTTTGCTGATTTGTTTTTCTCAAAGAGATTGATTCTCACAGTGAACAGTTCTTGATCTTTGCACTTTTTAGTTATTTTCCCAGAAATGTAAAATGCCCTCTTCTAAAATTTGGATAAAGACGACCTGCTATGCACAGGAAAGAATGTATTCATTTATCACTATGTGCCTCACCTTTTTTTTTTTTTTTTTTTTTTTTTTGTAATCTGGAGCCAGCACAGGATTTGCCATTTCTAAGTCAAAATAATTCAATAAAAAAAAATGGGTGTACAGAAGAGACTCCACCAGTATCTTGGAATTGGCATAAGTGCAAGAATTTTTGTTCATATGAGCAAGATGGAAAAAAAGTAGTACTGTTCTCTTGTGCTGTGCTTCTCAACACCCAGGCTGGACGACAGTTAGAGCTGCTTGCCCGTTTCCAGAAAGGACCACAGTACTGCAATTGCCAGCGTAATTTGACAAGACAAAGCTGACTGCATTTCTGCTTTTGCAGACATTGAGACTTTCTTTAAAAAACACCTAAGCAAACCAAACCAAAAAAAATCCACAACAAACAAAACAAACAAATGTAATAGAAGGTCTGAAAAAACATTTCCTAAGATCTGCTTGGCTTTTCAGGCCTTAGCTCAACCCTCGTTTGGATTTCCTAACTGATACTGCTTCTTTCCTTTTTCACCGTTTGTTTTTTGGGCAGCATTTCATTTCAAGGATTTCAGGACCAGGGACAGTAGCCACGGCGGGCGCCGCTCCCCACCGAGTGGTCCTGAGGATTATGTCAGACTTCCTTTCTGTTCCTTTTCTGTTCCTTTTTGATGTATCTCTTTTTTTTTTAATACATTTTGGCATTTAATCCAACCAGCCTTCTGCCTGCTTTCAGAATATTCAAAGAAATGACAAAAAGCATCTTGGCAATTAAAGGGAAGGCGGATATTTCGGAGGTTAGGTGGTTTATAGCATTTAGAAAGTGGTTAAACAGACTCAGCCAAGCATAATGAATCAGATGTTATACAAAGTCTTCAAAGTAGAGTATATACGTCTAGTAAAAGTAAGACTAAGGATGATACTTGTTTTGCAGTGGTGACATTTATTTGCTTGTTTTTAAATCATGTTTGTGTAGAGAGCTGTGTAATGGGGTTTGCTCTGAAAACCATTTCTAGAACATCCACTGTTATTAAGATTTTGTTGGAATGTACCAAGTACACAAAATTTTAGAGGAAACAAATCTTTAAAATGATCTTGCCTCATGATATTTCTTTTTTCCCCTGAAATCTAGCATTTTTGTTCTAACACTTTACATTCAGCTTTCAGATGTGGTGTTTGTAATTCATTCAGCTTCAGTTGTAATCTGGAATAGTTTCCTATTTCTCTTTAAATACTGATGTAGACTTTTTAATTTTGCTTTATGAGAGCAATTCCATTCCCAGCATATTAACTTCTATTCCAGCAAGTTTGGGAAGACTCCAGCCTTCAGATGAGGCAGAATGTGTGTTTCATTAATACTGTTTGCTGAGGAACAGGAGTAACTGCCTCACAGTTAGCAAACATAAGTTTCAGAGAAAAGAACTAAGCATGGTCTTTTATGCATATCTTGGACTTTCACTGTATAAAATTGACTGTAGCTGTTGTTTGCAAATGACAGGCTATATTTATAGCCTAAAAGGTAGAAGGTGTCTGCAGTCTGCATTGACAGTGGGTTATCAATGTGTCCTTACAAGATCACCAAATAAAGTAGTTGTTGTTGGTTTTGTGGCTTACAACAATTCACAGACTTAGGTAAAATTAACTTGCTAATACTAACAAAATAACAACTGTTTCAAACATTGTTGCACAGGTAAATATTTATATAAAGCTGAAAACTGTTGTAAAAGTCCTTTGCTTTGAATGGAACCCTCATAATGTTTTGAGAATATATTCTTTGCTTTTATATGTGCATAAAAAATTAGCTCAGCAACTCTTATCGAAGAATTTATTTTTCACAGAGTCCTAATTATCCTGAATCATTTAACAGTAGATGACTACAGATTCAAAGTAGAACTAAAATAATTTCTTTTTACCAATTATTATGTCAGACTGTTCCACCTCGAGCTGGAGTTATTAGTGCACCACAAAGCCATGTCCGTCCCTCTGGGGGAAGACCAGGACCTGAAACTCAAACCAAGCCAGCTGAACCACCAAGGGGTAAGTGCACTTCAGACATCAAATACAAATGTCACTGTTCAGTCAAGAGGTACTGTCTCTGGTTTGAATGCTTTGTTTTCAACAGATGTCTTTGTTTTTCACTAGAGATTAAGATTCCCAAAGGTAGTAACAGTTGGCAGTTTCTGTTAGTGTTGATCACCCAGTACTTATCAGATAATAGGCAGCAGTCAGAGGAGATCTAGACCCATGGAGTTCACACCGTAAAGAGAAACTTTAATCAGATTGCTGTGTTCTGGTCTGGGCACGTTGGTGTGTCCTATCATAGGTGTTGATCACTGGATCGTTCTCTGCAGCAGTTGCTCCGTAATCATAATATTTGGAATAGTGTTTATGTTTGACTCTCAAAGCCACTTCCTAAACGTAAAGATAAAGGTTTTTTTTTAAATTGTATTAATATCAAAATATGCGTTTTATAATAGTGACTTCCAAAATACTTTTAAATACAACTGAAGTACACTTAAGAATGATATGGTTTCTGGTTCTCTGTTTTGTATCTATAGTAATAATTTTTAATGGAGATATGCTGAGCTTTTGATGACTTCTAATCTAGTTGCCATGAACACCTGCCATTCTTACAGCCCCTTCTTCTGCAGTTCTGTCTGGTGCTTCCACAGCCATGTGTTCTCTCATTCATGCCATTAAGATTTCTGTTACAATTCTTTACAGTGAAAAACACTGCAAATATACTTGCAGGCTCACCATTGCTTCCTGAACCACTAAAGCCTCAGGCTGCTGGACCTGCTCAGCCCACCACTCAGCCACTGCCTGTGCTAAGGATGCAGGAGCCTCTGATACCTGTGGCATCGCATCCATCTCAAGCAAGTGCCCCACAAAGTCTGGAACCCCCACAACCGCCTCCTCGTAGCCGATCATCTCACAGTTTGCCTTCTGAATCTGCTCCTTCACAGCAGCAAGTAAGTAAAAAAACCTTGTATATGTGTTTTTTCATTATGTAAATTAACACAGCTTGTACTGAATGCTGTAGATTTGTGAGAAACTCCTAAAGCAAGCAAACAAACAAAAATAATGGTCAAAAGATTGGATTCAAAGATCATTAGGCTCTAGTAGGATAATACTTAATTGCTTGTGTATTGTCCATGAATAACTAACATCTCAAATACTAAACATTTAAGGTAAGATTTTGTACGACAGACATAACTTATGAACAGCTTGTTCTTAAAATTACGTTGTCATTTGACAACTTTGTATGGAAAAATACTTAGCCTAAGAAATTTAATTTTATAATGACACACGCATGACTTAAACTGTATAGTAACTAGCTAACACAGGTTTTGATTATAAAGTAAGCTTTATGGATCGCATGATGTGGTGCTTTATGTTGATGATAATTCATTGCAGGAAGATGATACTGATAGATACTTAATAGAAATACATTTCTCCCATTTGCCAGTGTCAATTAAAATATAGAAACATATCAAAACAATCTGAAAATTTAATACTGTAACATAAATATTCTGTTCTGTGGGACCATTTAGAGTGTTGTTTTCAAAAAAACCCCTTTTTCTAGGAAAAGCCATAGTTTCTTACTGCTGTTTAAAAAATGCAGAAGTGGGTTTTCAGTGTCATTTATGTATACATAAGGCTAAACTTCTTCACTAAAGGCCAGTGCTGTTAGTTTTTACAGTATCAGGTGCTAGGCCAGATAATACACTACTTGAATAAAAGCATAAATTTGTTGAAGCTGATGGATTTGTGCCCAGTTCTTACCAAGAGTAAATTCGTGGTTTTGTTTTCTGGTGTTTGGGTTTTTTTAAACATAAACTTAGCTGTGGATATTTATGTAAGTTTTCATCAGTATTTTAGATTTTTACCTTATCCCTACATCTGAAGCCTGCTTTCACTGATGCAGTTAGTTAATACCTATTTTGTACCACAGTGAAGCAGCCAAATTCAGTCCTCAGTGAGTTGATTTTGAATTCTAATTGAAAAATCTTTAAATGTTCTTCCTTTCTTTCTGCTGAACCTCTCTCTCTACCCGTTAATATTTTTTCATTTTGGAAACTTAGGCCAAAAAACAAAGGATATTTTTGAATATACAGGTAAAATATCAGGACTTTTTGTAGTTTGATAGAAAGTATGAAGTGTTGCCAGCAGAGAATATACATGGAGGCATAAGGTACTTGAGAACGTACCAATTTTGTGAATAGAAACAGACTGCATTGTGTCACTTTTGAAAGCCTCACACCTAAATGTCGTTTTACCCCTGATCATTTTGTGAAAGAGGTACAAGCAGTTCTTTCAAAATTATTACGAAAATTACATTTATCTGTGAGTATACACAGCAATCAACAATATGCTCAAGAACACTGTAAACAGGTTTTTGAGCTGTATAATGCTGTGCCTATATTGTTAACAATATCCAAGCCAGATCGTTTAAGGCCAGTTCAAGGAGCTATAATTTTCTCTGCAGTCAGATTTATTTGATTAACACAGGTTGTGCAATCCCAAGGCAGGCCCAATTTGAGCTTCATTTATTGCATTCAGCTTAGGTTTTTTTTTTTTATTTCAGTTTCCTTTTTTTCCTTTTTTGTTTTAGTTAAATGATGTTTATTTTATTTCTTGATCATCATTTGTAAATATGAAGTTTTCTGAAAATAGGTCTTTAAATAAATACAAAGTCTTTTGAGAGGTAGTGGATTCCAAGCCCACCCTTTGATTCAAAGCTTGATTGTGATATTTGAGAACCTAAATCTCTCCTTATAAAAATAATTGCTTGTATACAGTGTGAATATTCAGGACTATAGATTACCAAGCAATACATTAAAAAAGAAAAGTAGTTATTGTAAATAGTTTTATTTATTGTAAATTAAGGAGATTTTGTTTTTTGATTGAATGAGAAGTCTTACTTTTTTTTCAGCTTGAAAAACTATTACTCTAGATGAGTGACTATACCAACACATTTCCCAGAATGAGGGCTGTAGTGCTTTTCATGTTAATAGATGGTTAGAATTAGGCCATCAATAGTCAAATCCTTATAATAAGTCTTCAAAAAATAGCAGTCAGCTGCACAATGAATGTCTGTATGGAAATAACATTGGAATTGGCTTGAGCTGGTTTTTTTGACTCTTAATGGTAGAGCTTGTAAGTCTTACAATAGAATACAGCAGAAATTTAAAATTTAGTATGTAATAAATATTTTTGGTTTGTATTCATAATCTCAAAAAATGGCTTTGTGAAAACTTAAAGTATTTTTAACATGAGGTTGCTTTGTTACTTGGATTTTCTTCCTAATTTTCTTTCCTTTGATGTCTGTTTCTCTTTCACAAGCAGGAGCAACCATCAGGGTAACAGGTATCTGACTATTTACCAATCTTGTATGTGGTCTCCATCTATTCAAGCAGAAAAGATGTATGAATCTTGTTTTCATACATCTGCAGTCCCATCCACATTAAAAATCACCTGTCCACATTAATGAATTGACTGTCATACCATAGTTTGCTTTTTCCTTTCATAATGCAATTAAAATTGGTACTGTTAACTGTATTTATTAGCGCCGTAGCAAATATTTTGCTTCATCATCTTTTATGAAACGATTGGAACCTCACGTATGTTGCTTAGTCACTGCTGAATCTCCTGGTCTCAGTCTATTTGGAAAAAAATGAGTAGGTGTTGGAGTTAACATTTCTCTTTAATACAAATAAATCCTGATGCAATTGCACTGCCAAAGTTTTTTTCAAAATAAACCCCATATTTCACATTTCTCAAAGAACAGAGAACTTACTATTACCCAAAGTAAAATATACTGTTTGTTACAATTTTAAAAGCATTTGGTTCCAGAATTATTCAGAGGAAATTTTTACTTACAATAAAGAGCAACTGGGATTCATAGTTTCTTTGGGATCTTGTACTTTTTGATGATAACTTGGTTAATGAACACAGAATTTAACCAGCTGGTGCCAAGCTGCATTTGATTTATATTCTTTCTACAGTTCAATTTTTCACGTTTCCCCCCTCAGTTACTTGATGCCTTTGTTTTAATAGTATTTTCCAAAACATTTACTATATACCTGTAAAAATACCAATATTGAACTACTCTATTTATGGTTTGATAACATTAGGCCTCACCTATTTTAGAAACTCTCTGACATAGTACCAGGGATGCATGTAACCGACACTGTAACTTACAATATTATTCCTGAGAGTCTCTAAAGCCTGTAGACTAATTTTTCATAGCTGCTCAGGCAGTGGATACGCAGAGACATGCTTCAAACTATTCACAATAAATCCAGTAAAAACAAGATGTTTAAAGATTGAGCTTAGGCTATAATAATATTGTATTTTAGTTGGTAGTTTAGCTCGCGTCCTAGTTCAACAAGACATTAGTTAACAGAATTTTCATGCTAAATATCCAAACTATTTGGGTATGTTAAGGTGATGTGTTAAAATGACAAATTTGTTTGTGAAATTTGAATTCTCAGAAGCTGTTTTAACTTAAGCTTAATTCTTTGCATTTATTTAATTCTTTGCATTTGTTTAATAAGGGGAAGCTCCAAAATCTGGACAGTTGTTACAAGGTATAAAAGTTGGATTGTTGTTTGAAGAAATTTATAAAAACAGGAATATTTTGTTTTTAAAAGATGAGAAGTTCTGTGGAGAAAACTCTGTCTTCTCCATTTGGTATTATTCTAAACAATGATAACTTGCCATTTTAAAATATCACAAACTGATGATCATACCTTCACATGTCAAGAAGCACTGGAGATGCCTACAGACACATATGTCTACATAGAAATGTCTGAAGTGCATATACTAACAACACTAATTTTTCCTTTCATTGTGATGCTTAAATATTGCTTGTAACATCAGTGTTATAAACTCTCAAACAATGAAACCTTGAGCTTTTTGTTTCATATTTGTGCTGGGTTATCACTTGTTTAGAATACAGCATCATTTCCCAAGTTTCTTAAAGATTTTCTTAGACAATGTCCACTAGTGCTTTTCGCTAGGATTCTGACCTGCATGAAGTAGATTCAAGGTGCATCAACCAACAAGGGGGAAAATTGTGTTTACCAACTAGTAGGCTTTTCTTCAGAGAAGAGGTTAAGGGTTATCGTTTTCCAGAAAAGAAGCAATCGTTCTACTACAAGTGCATTGTACAAGTTACAACCAAATTGTATTGAAATTTCAGTTTAAGCCCAAGAGCTTCTTTTCTTCTCATAGAAGAGTGAGAAATGGGGAGTTAGTAATAATCTTAAAACAGACAGCCACGTGATTACTAAGCACCTTGTTTTCTTTCCAGATTAAAACAAATGGAACATACGGCACTAAACTTGAAACACAGTTAGACAGTGACCCTTTTGAAGATTTGTCATTTAAGCTGCTTGTGTCAAAGATGCAGACGTCTGTTCGAACATCACCTGTTCCGACTTTAAACCAAAAGGAGTTGATACAGTTGCCTTCAGCAACACAAAGAAATGCTGATATTTTGAATACTGTAAATTGCATGCCAGCAATGCCTCCTATTCCAACCTTCAACACGTCCCAGGAACATATGCGCAGCTCTCCAAATCCGTTTATTACTGGACTGAACTGCACAAATCCATTCACTGAAAGAACTCCTAATGCTGGAAACCCATTTAGAACAGAAACACAAGAGTCTAAAATAACTTCACATTACTAGAAGGACGTGCCGCTTGCAATCCTTTCCCTTCTCTAAATCCCCCCAGTTGTAATACAAGCAAGCCTGTATTTTCTGTTGATGCATCTGAAAACACTTTTTGCTTGCGAAGTAAATCTCTCATGGTAAAAAATGTACAGCCAAAAGGATGGGTAACGTTTGATGATGAGGAGGAGAATTTCAATGTAAAGCTAAAGCCATCTAAAAGTGTTCCAGATTTTAAGCGAATCAGTTCCAGGAAGTCAGCTGGATCTCCAGATTTGCTGGGCACTGAACAAAGTACTTTTCTTGGTTCAGACTTTAACTTTGATAATGACTGGAATAAAAGTTCTACTGATTGCTTCTACACAATGCCAGCAAGAAGACCACCTGCACCTCCTGTACCATCAAGAATAACCAGCAACAGATCCCCCACAGATCCTTACACTTCTTTGGCACCTAAGGTGTCACCAACGCAAGATTTTACAGAAAGATAGATGTTCAAAATATAAGAGGTTATATTTGTTGCTACATTTATCCAGTAGAATAATTGGGCATTTGAGATTATTCTGTGTGCAATAATTAATTGTCAAATGCACTGAGACTTAACTTTACTCGTAAACAGCCACTATTGTTTGTGTATAAATTTTGGATATGTATATATGGTAGAGCACAAAAAAATTGTCTGAAATTTATTAAAATCCTGATGTAATAGTATTTGAGTAGACAGAGAAAAGAAGGATGAGCTACTAATCTCATTAAAATATACCAGTCTTGGATATAGTTTTTGCTTAGGGAGCTCTCTCATTTCTGTTCCCCTTCGTGGAATTTAAAAAAAAAAGAGGCTCCCTGCTGGAAGCCTCCTCACTCCCTTTTTACTGTTTTGTTAATTGATATTTATAAGTATTTACCAAAGAGCTGCCAAAGTTTATTGAGATTTGAATGTTGACAAGTATTGTTTAGAAGTTCGTTTAATTTATAACAGAGGCTATGGATATTTGTAAGGCTTATATTTGAATTTGAGGCACAACAAAAATAGTTTAATTTCAAAATACAAACAAAACTTTGCATATTAATATATTCAATATTTGACTTTAATTTTCTGTGTCAGTACATTTCACCTATTAAATATTATCGTGACATATATGCACTCGCATTACTTCAGAATAATCGTTCCATATCATCCATTTATTCATTGCTATTTTAAAGATACTTTTTTCCACAAATTGGAAACAACTGATACAACAAGTTTTCCCTCAATCTCTGGAAAAAAATTCCCCTTGGGTTTTGAGATACAAAGCAGTCTACCCGTTGCAGACAACATATTGGAGTTGCCTTGTCCCCCTCTCCTCTTTTGCACATTGGAAGTGCTTTCTTGTCCTGTAGAAAGACCTGAGTGAGGGAATGGGCAGCCATGTTACAAGATCAGCAGAGGAGAGAGTCATCTTAATGTGATTGGGCTGTCTGCTCTAGATATCTCCTAGACTTACTGCTGTGTTTTTAAAATCTTACTTTCAAAGAAAACAGGAGAACAGTAATTCTCTGAGCTGAACAATATCATTCTGTCACTTTTGCAGTTGAAATGAGTGACTCTTCCTCGCCCAGAGACAGTGACCATCCTCTGCGTGGTGCTGCTTTCGGGCTAGTGAAGGCTGTGTCACAGTTCTACGTATCATGCTATAGAAACGCAACTCTTTGTGCTTTTATGATTTTCTAAAGCTCCCATGAGATTACATAAAATATGGTATTTTGTTATCTTGAAGCAATTTAAAATAACTGATTTCCTTAGCTCCATTTATTTATGCTATAAAACCTTGCAGTTCTCCTTACAATTTGCAGTGGCTTAGGAGGTAACTCGTATACGCAGCTGCGTGCTTTCATCCAAAGCCGAATGTGTCACCATGTTGTCATCTCTTGGGGGACCGCAAATACGTGCCCACACGCGTCAGCTTACTCGCGAACAAACTGTACTGGTTCTGCAAAACCAGGGACTGAAACACAACGCACTAGCATTATATTTATAGTAGCAAAATACACGACGACAGTACCTTTTTTTTAAATTCTCAAATGCTATCAAAGCATTATTTATCAAATAATCCGCTCTTCCTTTAAACAGTATATGGTTAGCCATGAGCTGCAGTGGGATAGAGGAGTGACGATAGTGAGTTTTATATTGTGCTTTTTTCTGTTCAGGTCATTAAACAGTACTTGCACATTTTAAACAGCAGTGGTACTATACTCTTTGTGCTTCGGTATGTGAATTACCTTGTTTTAAACTGTTGCTATAAACATCTGTGTGATCGGTGTTTTGGTATATTCTTACATTAGCAAAACAAATTTTTGGGGGAAACTTTTTGCTAGTGGGAGTTACGTGATAAATATGTTCTTTGTTGACTATTTAATTACAGTGATTACAAACTACCGTCTAAAATGGACCTGGTATACAGCACCTCTACACTTAACAGGATTACGGAGATTGACAGCGAAGTACTGCAAAGATCACAAGAAATGCTCCAAAAATATAGTGTGTAGATACATAGCTAACCGCTGTAACGTGTATTAACGAAGATAATTACTAGCAGAAGTTCTGAAAATACTAAGAATTAAAATTAGAGCCGCTCAACACGTTTTCATGAATTCTGTGTTCCCTGTGGTAAATTGCTCTGTTAAATGTAACGGTTTTCTTGCTTGTGGCACACAACTATTTATGGCTGTATCCTTTCCAGCGCTGCAGTATTGAAACTCAGTGGCGTACGACATTCCGTAGCTACCCTGTGGAAGGCGGTGGTGTATTCATGAAATAAACATACCTGCCCTTAAGCGATGTTAGCTTCTTTCGCTCGCTTTCTACCTCAGGTGCCTCCCCGCTCCCCTCTTTACGTCGCCACCTCTGCGCTTACGGTTACCGCTAGGAGGGGTAGCGCGCACCCCGGAAGCGCCGCCGATGACGACAGCGGGGGGGCCGGAAGCGGAAGCGCCGGGTGGGAGGCACCGCGGCTCCGGCGGGCGGGCGGTAGCGGGGCGGGCGGCGCCGCGCCCTCAGGGCGGCCCGGAGGCGGCGGGCGCGGCCGTTCCTCCCCCCCCGCGCTCCCCTCCCGCCGCCGGTATCCAGGGACGCGGATCCGTTGCTGTGGGGAGGGAGGGGAGACAGGCAGCGGCTGCAACGGCAGTAACGGCCGCCCCCTCTCCCCGCACAGGCCCCGCCATGGTGCGGCTCCACGTGAAGCGCGGCGACGAGAGCCAGTTCCTGCTGGAGGCGGCCGGCGGCGCCCGCCTGGCCGACCTGGCGCCCCTCGTCGCCCGCATCTACAACGGGAGGCTGAAGGTGCAGCGCCTCTGCTCAGGTACCGGCCGGCCCCGCGTAGGCAGGGCTGGGCTCGCCGCCTGCCCGGGCCTGGCCGCCCCTCCGGCGGGTGCGGAGCTCTGAGGCGGGGGGACGGGCTGCTTTCGGAGCGAGGGGCGGGCGGCTGCCCTGGCCTGGAGCACCCCTCCGCCTCCGCGCTGTTCGCGCCCCGCTGGCGCACGGGCGGGGAGCTGAGGGGCGGCTCTGGGAGGTTGCTCGGCTGCAGCCTCGCAGGAGCTCTGTGCTGGCAGGCATTAAGAAATACCTCTCAAATCCCAGCTTAGCAGCACCAGCCATCCTCTCCTACATCTAAGAGGACAGCAAATCCCCACCAGAGTTGCTAGGCTACACACGGATTCCCACTTTCTGGTATTTTAGTGGTCCTTATGTTTTGGAGACCGTTTGGAGCTCTGAGCTTCCCACTGTACGTGGCTGAAAAGTCATCCGTTGCATGACTGAGCTGCAGCGTGTCCTGTCCCACAGAGGCTGCATAAATCCTTTGTGACCATAGGTGTACCCGATACGGGAATGAAATTCTCGTGTTGCCTAGTGCATGTGTGGTGCGAGGCATCTACTTGCCATGTGATGGAGAGTCACTGGCTGTGTCTAAATTAGTGCTTTAGTTCAATTCAGGAGTCTGCTTTTGAAAAATATTTACTGTTTGTCCTTGCTGACCATGCTTTGGCTTGCTTTGTGGATCAGCCTGGGAACACATGAACTGGGATTCCCTTCAGACGAGACTGACCTGAGGGATGTGTGTCTACACCTAACGTGCTCCAGCCTCAAATATGTTTGTAGTGTATGAGGCCATACTGAGGATAATCTGAAATAAAAAAATGCCACAATCCAGACACTGTGGTGTCCTGGTTTCAGCTGGGATAGAGTTAATTTTCTTCCTAGTAGCTGGTGTAGTGCTGTGTTTTGGATTTAGCATGAGAATGATGTTGATAACACACTGATGTTTTAGCTGTTGCTAAGGAGTGCTTACACTGGTCATGGGCTTTTCAGCTTCCCATGCCCTGCCAGCAAGAAGCTGGGAGGGAGCACAGCCAGGACGGCTGACCCAGACTGGCCAAGGGGCTATGCCGTACGACATGAGGTCATGCTCAGTATATAAACTGGGGGAAGCTGGCTAGGGGGCAGTGATCACTGCTCGGGGATGTGCTGGGTATCTTCTATAATATAATAATAATAATTATAAATATATATAAATAAATACATATGTATTATGTAAATAAATATATATATATAAAAATGTATGCTGGCTGGGGTTAAACCACAACACGTGGTTACCGTATTTTCAGCATTCACTCTTTCCACAGATCTGCTGCTGTTGCTCCACAGTACTTGCTAATTTGGTCTTAGTCTTTATGTTGTCATGTGTGTGCCTATATTCACAGCCATGGGAACAGAATTGCCATTTCTTGGGACTTGGCGTACTTCTGGTGTGTCTGTTGTGATTGATATGCTTTAATTAATGTGGTGCTGTGAAGTGGGCTGACAGCTGGATAAATTGTTCTGGGGGAAAGTAGTGAGTGTAGCTTGCAGGCCACGGATCAGATGCGACAGACTAGACAAAAGAGTTAGGAAGCTGAATCCACGCACTGTCTACTCTTGCTGCGTGAGACTATGTATTGGTAACCAGCATTTGCACCTCTCTGTTGTCTCAGCTAGAATTACCCTGTACCATTGTTTCTTGATTAGACATAAATTATCATAGAGACTTTTTTATTTCATACTGGGTGTGAATCTGACCCCTTGGGTTGGATGTTGCATGGACAAAGCTATAGGTAGTCCAGTTACATATTTTCTGAACTGCAAAGAAATTTATTACTTTATAACAATAAAATTTTTTCCATTTCAAAAGAAGTTGCCTTCCCAGAAGTACTTAAAAAAAGGAATATACAGTCAGCTAAAGCTGACTAAGGAAATACCAAAAAGAAAAAGTTTATGGCCATCAAGTATTGTCTAGGTTTGCATACCTGCACTGTGTCATTTGTTACATTGTTTCATATATATGTGAAATATATGAATTATAATGTAATTACAGCACATATAGCTATATATTTGTGTGTATATATATACACATCTTATTATTTATTCCATATACTTAGCTCTTTAGAAACTGAAGGCTAGGAGTAAGTTTTGCCTGCGTGTACGTAATGTGAAAGGCTTTTGTAAATTATATGTTCTCAATAACACAGATTTCTAATCTTGCTCTCTAAACACTTTAAAGAGATGGAGGAGCTGGCAGAGCATGGTGTTTTCTTGCCTTATAATATGCAAGGACTGACAGATGAGCAAATCGAAGAACTGAAGTTAAAGGATGAGTGGGCAGAAAAGTGTGTACCAAGTGGTGGAAGTGTCTTCAAGAAGGATGAAATTGGGCGAAGAAATGGACATGGTAAATTAATCATAAATGTTTGTTTCTTTCCCTGCAGACATAGATAAGCTATAATATAATGAGGAACATGAAAACCATAATTCTGGACCTGTCACTTTTACCTCACTGTCCTGGAAGATGGAAAAAAGTTATTAGATATTAAGTATACATATTTCAGGCCAGCATGTTAGCTGGCTCTTGTTTGTTTGCTAATTATAAAAATAATCCTTATAAAAATAAGTAGTAGCTATTTCAAGAGCCTGCTTTCACAATAGATGAGGTAAAACATCAGTTGCGTCGGCAAGTCTTCTGTCTTGGATTAGGGCCTGGTGTAATGTTGATTTAAAAGCCTAAGTAGCAGTATATCTCTTCAGCACATATGTTATTTAACTGTGCAACTGTAGTACTTGGAAGTAAACTCCAAAGATAAGTAAACAATTAATCAGAAGCAAGTTTTACTGTTTCACTTTAATTTATTCTCCCCATTTGCAAATGGATACTTGTGTACTGTTTTTCTCCAGAGGCTCCAAGATACATTAACAGGTTGTTTTTCTAATATTTCTCCTTTTTTCTCATTCGCTGTGACTCAGACTTACTAAACTCACTCCAGTCACTTTTTCTTTCTGCAACTCTAGCCAAGTGTTTTTGCCGTAGCACTTGGTATGTGTATTGAGCGCCACTTCAGAGCTGAGAGCAGGAGGACTGATTGCACAGAAGAGACACTGATTGTCTTCTTGCTGTCTGTCCATGTACTCCTGAGATCACAACTGCCCTTGTCGGGTCAGCCGCCCTTTAGATGTTCATGGCAGGGCAGTTCAGTTAAGGAGTTGTCTTTGGATTAGTAGTCTTAACTTGTCATACGCAAACAACTTACTCCAAGTGTCTTATTTTGGGGAAAATAATTCTAACACATCGCATTGCCCCATCGAATTTAAGCCTTTGCTGAACTTGATTAAGGGCTTATATTATAGCAAAATGTTTTCCTTCCTAACTGCGTTCTCAGAAATAGCTGAGTGTCTTGTACGTGGGCACATGGACAAAGCCTGTCTTGTTTGGCGTGGGTGTGAGCAGTGTCAGGCCTTGCAGTAAAAATTTACAAGCAATGTTAACAGAAGGACAGTACCACTTGTAGTTGTACTTGGGCATTTATTTGTTAGTGGGAGGACAGCTTTGTAATATTAACAAAGTTATAATATTGAACAGCATGGAAATGTGGGCCAAACTAAATAGCATCAAATGATGCATTTAAATGTTCAGCTGTGAATGAGTATGATTTCATTGGATTTTTGTTTTTGAGGAGAGGCTTTTTATAACAATTAAAATAGGTAACTGTAATATGAAATGCACATTGTATTTGCAAAACTGCATTTGCTGTTAGATTGAAATTTTAATTAGAAAAAAGTCAGAAAATTCCAAGCTCTTGTCCCCTTTTCTGCACATCTGCCAGCACAGCCCACAATAGTCATAAGTATGGCATGGGAAAGAGAGTCTTGGTTTTGGTTGTGGTGAGTATGAGATTATGGCTGTTGCTTTCTACTCAGTATTTTTGTCCCAAATGAAGTTCCAAATACCAATCAAATGTCCCTGTGGAAAAGTAAGTTTGGGTCTCCCAGGACAAATACTATTTTGTTTCTTAAGTTAGTAAGAAATATGGCAGTGAACTAGCAAACTCGTTTAATTTGCTTACAGGAGAGAATAACCGGGACTAGTTGTTTGCTTGGTTTCTTTATAGTAAGTGTAGACTATTAAATATCTGTTTCTACTTTTTAGCTCCAAATGAAAAAATGCAGCAAGTTATAAAGAAGACGATAGAGGAAGCTAAGGCATTAATCTCTAAGGTAAGCTTCCTTGAAATAGCATGTGGTATGTGGGACTTTCATAATAGGTGCTATGTAGTTGGGCAGCTTAAGAAAAACTAGACTATTTTCAGTGCAAGGGCTAACATTTTTTGAGTAATATCATGAAGTGATGTGAACGGTCTAATAAAAACTGACATTTCTGTTAATGATTGTCTTAATGGCTTCTGGCAAGCTGGTTCAACAAGTTAAGGAATCAGGTATTAAGCACCAAGTGAATGCTGGCAGCCGAGACCACACTGAATGATTAAATCACATTTAATTTTATCCACATGCTCTTAATTTGTTGTTGATGCATTCTTTAGGCGAATGCTTGTCATGTTTTCTGGTGAAAAATTAACTGCATTCTGTGACGTTCCTGGAATAAAATACTTTTTGCTCATTAACATAGTCTTTTGAGTTTTATGTATAATTAATTGAAAAATGTGTTCTAATCTCTTAGATTAGGCCTTGGTTTTACAAGCACTTGGACTCATGCTCAGTCCCAATGAGTTTGTATGTTTAAAGATAAGTGTGAGGGTTTGCCCTGATGGGACTGTGGTCTCAATGATTCAGTTTCACTTTACCAAATCTGTAGATGCTCTGTATTGTTTCTCAGCTTTCATATGATGTTGAAACACAAATTAAGTAATATTTATTATCAGGTTGCTTTTTTATAAACATCTGCAAGTAATTTTCTTCTCCCTACCCCTACAGTTCTGTGAATTAGTATGTGTGGAACTTTAAAACAGCTTTAAACCAGTTACGCAAATAGATAATGTTACTGAATTTTTAGTGTTGCCTGTGCACTTAAATTGGCCTTCTTGGCTGTTTCGTTGCTGATAACAGTGTCTTATCAGTCATTTAGAGCTGTGTTTCCAAAAGCCTCATGGAGGCAAGCAGAGGAGCTGCCCTGTTGCCTGTCAGTGCTTCCAGTGTGCTGAGTTGCAGCAAACTTTTCCTGAACTGAGGCAGGATTTCAGCCAAACTGTTGAGAATCATAGCAAAATCTATGCAAAATGAGAGATGTTTCAGATTAAAGCTTCTGGACTATAAAGATTTTCTCCAGGTGGACTATTTTTTTCTGTTGGATTGCATCTCATCAACTCTATTTCTAAACAGGGAGGAAATCAGTAATATGTATTTTTACTTCTTGAGTTGAAAATATCTGCAGATCTGGTCTCCACTTTGCAGGTCTTCCTGAGTGAAACTTCCAGCTATATACCATGTTGTCATTTACAATAAAAAGTTGCAAAATTGCTGCACTGCATGCCGACTTCCTCCAGAAATCACTGCCATTCACTGGTGAATGAAGTTAAGGATAGTTTGTGAAGTGGTTTGTTAGGTTCATCACTTTGTAATGATGAAAATGAAAAAATATGCCTATGTATTTAAAAAAAAAAAAAGTTGATCATCTAAGATTGAGAAACCAATTGTACTTGCCAGTTAACTAGTTTAAGTGTGTCCACAAGGAGGCAACATTCTCTTACTCTCTTTTTTATAAAGCTTGATACTTAAAATATTGAAACTGTTAAATCCATAAGCAAAAACTTTTTCTTCTCTTCCAGATGCGTCTTGTTTTTCCTCTGTCTGTTGCAGTAGGGTTTGGAATGATGTCATGTATTTGATCTTACAGATCTCTGCATAAGCCGTGCAATATGCCAAACTTTACTCTTCTGCTCACATGTGCTCTTATTTTTTTCCTCAAGTTTTAGGCCCCTTCTCTAGCCCTCACTTGAATTCTACTGTTTTGAATCTTGTTCATGAATCACAAGTACTTGGAACAAAAGACTCCCCATCCAGTTTCTGTGTTCATATGTGTACTTACTTGAATGCCTGTATCTCACAGGTGTTTGTTGCTAAATGCCTCCTACACAATTTAGTGAAGGGTCTCTCTTCCCCTCCGCCCCCTGCCCCAGTGTAAGCAAGCTAAATGGAGGGGACAAAAGTGTAGTGATGTATTCAGAAGTCGATATTCAAATGAGAAAATTTGTGCTCCTAATAACTTTGTGCAGCCAGTTAGCTTTGCTGAAATATCCCACTGTTGAACCTTTGAACTGACTACAAAACAAAGTGTTTCTTCATATTTTTTTTAAATTATCAATGATTCCTGCCTGTATTTCAGAAACAAGTTCAGGCCAATGTGTGTGTTAATATGGAGATGGTGAAAGATGCATTGGACCAGCTCCGAGGGGCTGTGATGATTGTGTATCCAATGGGATTGCCTCCACACGATCCAGTTAGGATGGAGTTTGAAGATAAAGAAGACTTGTCGGGAACTCATGTATGCAGTAATGTATTTGGATTACATGTAGTGCCTGGGTTGAATATGTGCTATGCTGTTCTCCATTTTATCAATGAAGGCTGTTTTCATTTGCATGACACGTTTTGTTTAATATTTTTGTCTGATAGTTTATGTAAAAGCACACCAATAGCTTAACTAGAAATAAGATGAGTGAAGTTTATTTCAAATGTTACATAAAAAATTTGGGAAAGCCTGGGACTCATTTTAAATAGCTTGTCATTTCTTTCTAGTGCCAGTATTGAGAATTTATTGCCCAAAGTGTTTATGTTAGATCAAGATTGAATGGAATATGAAGGAAAATGCTGTAGATGAGTATGAGGAGACAGATGTAGCAGAAGTATAGTGTAAAATTACACTGGTCTCTCTGTTAGGAATTCCAGAAAGATTTTCTCAGAAGATTTTTCTGGTTTTGAAAAAAAGGAGGAAACATCACCCCCCCAACACTTCACCTTGTTTGTTTATTTGTCACAGGCTGGACTTGAAGTTATAGAAGAATCAGAAGCACAATTATGGTGGGCAGGAAAGGAGTTGAAAGAAACAAAGTTACTCTCTGACTATGTAGGCAAAAATGAGAAAACAACGATCATTGTCAAGATACAGAAAGTAAGTATCGCTGGGAGATTTCTTCACAAGTTATTCACCTTTGGCTGTCTAATTCTCTGTGGAAGAGAATTGTCTGTAGGTGTATAAAATGGATTAGATTAGTTCTATCTTGAGTGTCTTAAAACTGTACATCTATTTTAAGGTTTTAATTTATTATATTCTAAGATTTTCTTTAGTAATTCCTTTGCCTGTCAGTTAAATACTGTAGTTGCTATTACTTGCTCCATAGCACTTTTCGAAAGTACAGCAAAGAGGTATTTAAAAATAGATTAAATACAAACTGAAAAGTTTTAAAAAAAAAAAAAACCAAACCCTCAGCTGGCTCTCGGTTCCATCTCAGTCCAGAGCACTGAACAGACCCAGACATTCAGTCTGCCCAGTTTTTCTAATTCTGCTTGTGAATGGTTTTGTCTCCATATTCTGGCCTTTAAAGAACAGTTTTAATGTTTTGTGTGTATGTGGTGTATGGATACCTCTCATCCCCGTTTCAGTCTGTTCTGTGTCTGAAAGACAGCGTCTGTAACTCAGTAATTTCCTGCCTGTGATGTCCTGAGTTTCTTGAGCAGGTCCTCAAACTGTCTCGGTTGCCTTGGAAATGTGGACATGCATCTTCTTTGAGAGCACACGGGTTGTGGAAGAGCCTGAACTTGTGCTCTCCCAAAGCATTCAGTGAGAACTCACTGAGTGCTAGAAGGAAGAACAAGCTGCTGGGCCTGCACCACCCAGTTGTGCTCCAGCTCACCTAAAGCTCCCAGCTGACATTTTTTTTAAAGAAATGAGACTTTGCGGTTGTCAGATGTGGTGAAGCAGATGAGGCCTTCTGTGTTAGTTGTGAACACAGGTCTGAGTCATCCTCTGGAGTAATGAGCTAAAATGAGGCCAAGATGTCCTGCTGCTCCTCAGTTTTATAGACCTGATGCTTCAGGAAAAGCCAGTCATTAAGTGTATACTGGTGTCTGACACAATGGTCATGTTCTTGCAATATCAGAATTAGTACCAAGCTACTGGGATTGTTCATTATTTTTTTGGACAAAGTGATTTTGTATTAACTGCGCAGTTGTGTTTATCTCTGGTGAGAATGCCATACTCAAGGAAAGAATGTTTGGTGTTTCAGTTCACTTTCAGAGCTTTGTCAGAAGATGTTCTCGTGTGTGTGTATATATATATAAAAATTACCACGTTCAAAGGGTGCTTTTGTGGATGTCAGATGTCTCAGAGTACTTATCCATAGCTCAGAATTATTCTGGAGCTGCATTTCTCTTCCACGTCAGTGAGAGCTTCTCTGCCACAGAAAGCATTAGTGTTTATGGTAGAGGTTTTTATCTGCAGATTATCTGTTATTATCTGCAATAGAATTCCTCAAAGATCCTATCAGGGTGACTGAAAAATTGTGTGACAACTCAACAGCCATTGAAGCGTAGATTCCCCAGAAAGTTGTCTTACTGTTTAATTGGTTGATGGACCTCTCCACAGAATGCAAAGTAGTACAGCGGTTTTCTGTCTGACAAGGAATGCCTGCATTCTTGGGTTGGAGAGCTAATTTAAACCACCTCGGACCCTTTTTGTTCCAGAGAGGATTCACCATCTCCATTCAAACTGTTCTGTTTGCTATTGTTGACAATAGTTGTCATCAGCTATTTTCTGCTGTGTGCATCATTTCGTCCATGAGGAGAGTTGCCTGGAAAAAAAAAATTCTTTTATTTGTAGTGTTTTGTAACTGCCTGCCTTCCCTGCTTTACTAAGTCATATGCCATCTTGAGTCTGTATTAGCAGGGGAGCTAAAGATGGATGGGCCCATCCTGAGACATCTAGAACGGCCTTAAAGCAGAGAGATTTATGTCTTTTAGAGCAGAAGTTTAAGTAAAATAGACTCAATCCTGTTTGCAGCTTCCATTGATGTCCACAAAATTGACAGCATGATTCAGATGCTGAGATGAAAAAATAATTCTCACTTGAATGCAGAAGTTTCTCAAAATTTATTTTCCTGTCCTGAGGGACCTTACTGAGTTTGAGAAATCCTATTGTCTGAATAAAGATTTTGCTGTCTTTTCATAGCAGCTTCTCTTTCGTATGGCAAATGCTATCATAAATAAAATTTACGATTTCCCTTTCAGAAAGGACAAGGAGCTCCAGGGCGTGAACCTCTGATTAGTCATGAAGAGCAAAAACAGATGATGCTGTATTACTACAGAAAGCAGGAGGAACTTAAGGTAACGGTCTTTTTACTGTATATGAGCTGTGCTGTTGTAGGCACTAACTGCAGGTTGCATTCATTACTGCCTTCTTACCTTCTTAACCTGTCGGTTCTGTTTACAGAAACTAGAAGAGGATGACGACGACTCATTTCTAAATGCTGAGTGGGCAGACAACCATGCTTTGAAAAGGCAATTTCATGGTGTAAAAGACATCAAATGGGGGCCAAGATAAAGCTCTGCAAACACCTTTTTGCCTCTTTAAGCTGTTTGGTTGATACACTAGTTTGCAACGAGGAGTTGTGTTGTGTGCGGTAGATTCTGCTGACAAAAGCTGAAATTGTCACTTCCATAGCAGATGCCTGTTTCAGCCTTAGATTTTCAATAAATGTTTACATCTCTATGTAACTCTAGCAGCACTTGTCTCTGCAAAGAATAGAATCAATCCTGTTGAGGTTCCTTATTTTATTAGAAACTTGTAATCTGAATATTGAAATATTAAACTATTTCATAGATAATATATCTAGTAAATATGCACTAGGATGTTTGGAATTGTTGTGAGTGGTCTTTATACTTTCTTCCTGATTCTTGCATTTCTTTTAGATGGTACAGTCTGTAGAAGGTAATTTATTTTATAAGAAATCAGTTTTCCCAGGCTAATCCAGTGAAAGTTAGTGATTTTTATGTGCTTGTTTGCATCTCAACATAGCTAGTTCCAAACTGTCACTTTTAAATGAGTTGACCTCTTAACAATTGTTTAAAGGAAGTATTTTTATATAAACACAAATAACACAAAAATCCTTGTGGAATGCTTCATTTTCATTCTTTTGGTTCAGTTTTCATTGACATTGGAAGCCAACCTAGTGAACTCATTCAGTTTAACAAGCTGTTAGCCGTGATGCTAGATATGGTAGATAATTAATGTTTAGAAACACGTTGCTCAAGTTTTACGTGTTTATACTTCTGTGTCCTTAAAGGAGATGCTTTTCTATGGAGGCAGATGCGCATCCTGAGGTCACTGAGCAGGGGAGCGCCAGGGTGCCCTGAAAATTCTGTGTGAGGATCAACTGAGTGTTTTAGAAAGAGGTGAACCGATGCGGGCACTCACAGCCAACAACTAAAATGATGTCTTCATCCACACCCCAGAGCAGTTGTCCCTAGGGTAGCAGGGAGCCGAGAACACCCACATTTTCAGTTCTGCAGCGCAGAAAGGCAAGCCAGCTAAGGATGTTGGTTTTGTTGTTTGCAACAGGCTTCAGGATACCAAGTTGCCCCTGCACATGTGTGCTTCCTTTCCGCCTGAGCCAAACTAGATCACATTTGCAAACTACATCAGTCTCAAGAACAGGCAGTTGCTCATCAGCACATAGCTTAAGTCAAATTTTAATGTGAAATACTTTTTACAGGTGCCACGTTATGGCACTGTGGTGCTAGGGCTGCTCAGCAGCTCTGGAAGTCAGATGGGTTATGTTTGCTGTCTGAAGTTACACCCACATTCGACATTTTTCATTGCTAGTTTTTTTGTCTTATTCATGCCCTAATCCTCATGTCAGGAGGGTTTAGTGGCAGAGACATTTGAAAACACAAATGTCTGAGAGATTATCAACCAGGAGCTTCCTGCCTTGCCAAACCTGCCAGTGCAACAAGATGGAAGTAAATTCTGTGGTCGTTGACTATCTGCTAAAAATACCTGGCTGTGGCTCTCCAGATTCACAAATCTCAATGCTACTGGCTTAAATCTCTCTGCTTGTTTGAGTCATTGTAGAATAACAAAAAGAAAGTGTTTTGCTAGCTGTTTTTTTCCATTGCAATGACAAAGTCATCATTTTCTTTAAGTATTGGTATGGTTGAAGAGACGCGGATCAAGTTAAACTGAAGTGTTTGTTCAACTTGCAGCTGGAAGATTGAATGCAGAAAAGAGAATTAATGCCATTAACTATTAATGGTGTTTTTACTTCAATCACTGATTGTTTTAGGAAAGTTTTGTGTCTGGTAGTTTTTCTGGAATATCAACTTTACAGTAACATGTTTTTTACCCAAAAAAAAAAATAAATCAGTATGTGGGATTTTTCTAAGTTGCAAAACTTAAAATATTTTATATTTTAAAACTGCTTGGAATTATTTCAATGTGTCAAGAAAATGGAGCAGGTTTTAAAAGAATGCCTTGTTCTACCACTATGTCAGATGAAAATCAGTGTCCTGTAGAGTTCTTTGGAGGTTTTTAACCATCTATAGCTGAAGGCTTTTTTCCTAATGTGTTCCTTTGCTATCATCAAAGGGTGGAGTGAAGAAAATCTGGAAATACTTAATATCACTGGCATCAGTGCAACCCAGAGAGACATGATGAATCTTCTCAATCCATAACTGGGATTGGCAGCACTCAGTGAAATCATTATAAAATCATAAAATGCATTTATTTATTATAAAAGCTGTTAGTCACCTAGCTCCAGCTCCTGATCAGTTGTACCTGTTGTAAGAGGCCCAGGTTGCCAGAGGTGTTGCTGTGGCTTTTAAGGGGGCTTCTACAGATATAAAACCTCTCCCTCCTCTCCCCTCTCTCTTGCGATGCTCTCCTTAATGGGTTTCACGGGGATGAGTATGAATGCTGTCTGAGGTCCCAAATTTCAAAACAGGTTCAGGAAAGTAAGTATTTTTTTGGGGCAATTATATATGTCCTTCCAAAAAATCAAATGGCTATTTATAGATTAATGACTTAGGGTTGTTGCACATTTGTTTCCCTCTTTTCCAGCAATGTTCTAAAATATTTATGTCCTTTTGGCAGCCAGAAAAAAAAATGTAGCCCTGTTTATAAGCTACTAAAGCGAGTTGTGTAGCAGCCTGGCACATTTTGTGTCAAGGGGGGAGTTATAACCTGGCAGTTCCCAAACTAAATTCCTCCACGGATCACTTTGTTTGCTATGCTGCTTGCAACAACACTTCCCGCTCCCCAAAATCTCATCTTTTCGGTTTAAGAAGCCGGCTGAGGACAGCCAGCTGTGCCGTCTGGGTTTTGTACTGCCGCCCTGGGAGAGAGATTCCCGAAAGACGGACTTGCCCATAAGCTCCCTGGTCTAGAGATCTGCTCTGGGATCGGAGGTTGCATCCTGAGCTTACCTAGCGGCGCTTATTTATTGGCATTTATGCACCCCGGTACTTGTTTGCCTGCTCCTTGTCGTTTGAAAGCAGCTTTTTTTAGTTACTTTAGTTACTTACTTTAGTTTAGTCATAACTGCACTGAGATTAGTGGCCTTGGCAGGAAGCTTCCCAGATGTTTTGGATCAGTTATAATGAATGCTTGAAAATATCCAACTGAATCCCTCTTACAAATAGAGCTTTCATCTTAGATTAGTAGTATTCCGAGGAGTTTGTTATGTGAGCTCCCAGTCCTGTAAATAACCAAAGTCATCGCTGGCTTTTGGCCATTTGCTTTAATGTCCTTGATACCAGGAAAGTATTCAATAGCAGAGGAGACAAAATAACATAAACAGTAAAGTATCTATACTCCCAGGATCTCTTGTTAAACCCTGCTGCAGATCCGCGACTGCAAGTCACTGGTTTTCTGTGACAAAACCCTAACGTGATGCTAGCGCCTTCCTCCCTGCTCTGCAGCTAGCATACATGTCAGCGGAGCCCAAGAAGCTTTATTGTATTTCCAAGACTTGTTTCAGTGAAAAAGAGACTTTTAAATTACCGTTACATGGAAGATTCCAGGGGGTGTTTGAACAGGAGCTTTGATTATGGTGCTTATAATCTTGTCGTTTCCTCTCTAAAAGCGAGGGAAAATCAGGCATAGGAAGTAATTAACAGAGAAGAAACTCCATTTTATTCTATGTACTTTTGACTGCTGTTCTCTGCTGTAACTGGCCGTTTTCTTCTTTAGCAGAAAAAACAGTCCCTAGGATCAGTGCTCTTCTGAGTCCTCACAACAGCATCTGCAGATCTGCTGGATTCATTTCTTGTGGCTGAAATTGAATGACCTCGCTGGAGAAAGATGAAAGACTACAGGAACAAGGCAAAGCCTATGGATATTTATATATCTGCTCTAAAGAATTTGAGAATTAAGAGATAGGAACACCACATGTAGGTTTGCAAATCTGTGAAAGCGTTTTATCTTTCTTCTAAACTGTTCCTGGAAGTTTGATAGCAGACATGCCCTTCTAGAGGGAAAATCCATTCTCTATCAAAGGACACACACAGCGGAATGTTGCTAAAATGTTTATTTTGTGGCTGTATCACCATCCTGATTAATGGAAATTAATGTTATGTGTTGTGAGAGTTGCTAATGCCATTATAGTCCTTAACGTGCTATTGAGGTTTCTTTGAACAGGAGCCTGAGCGGAAGGAAGGCGCGGGCGCTTGGTGCTGTGTGGACGTGGCTCCCGTGCTGCTTCCCCCCCGTCAGGTCGGCTGCGCTCCCTGGGCTGCGGGGCAGGTGCTGCTCCACAGGTGCTGCTCTGCCTCAGGATGCTGATGCCGCTCCAGGCCTGCCCCACACCCGCTGGTGGGTTCTCCTGACTCCGCAAACACATTCTCCTGTTTCATTTTACCGCATGAAGGTCATGGGCAAAAACCACCGGGGAGCTGGAACTTGGCTGTTGTACTGGAAGGCCTTAGGGCAGGGTGAGCCTAATATCCACAAAGTGTTTTAAAATACTCCGGTGACATTTCCTGATTATTTTCTCTCTTCGTTCCCCTCTCCTCCACCCCACAAACCCTTGTGCTCAGTTGCGGGTTTTGCGAGTGTCAGGAGGGGCCGGCCAGCCGCATGGCTGCAGGATGAGGTGTCTGTGGTGGGCTGCCCTTGCTGCAGAGGCGACCCCGGGGGGCCGGTGAGCACCCAGTCCCCAACTCCGTGCCAGAGGTGGGGGCCCAGTGGGCGCAGGGAGCTGGAGCCGCTGCTTTCAGCAGCACTGATGTCCCGATGGGGTGCAGCTCTTGTTCCTGCTCAGCACCGACAACCGTGGGAGCCAGGAGCCTGCAAAGGTCTGGCCTGATGGGGCCAGAAAGTGGAGGACACCCATCACCATGGGCAGCAAGGTCTCCCTGCCAGCAGATGGGAGGATTTCCCAGCTGCCAGTGACCCCCTGAGCCCATGCGCTCTGGCACACCCGTCTTGGAGGAAGATGCAACGAATTGCATCCGCCTGCCTGGTTGTTGGTGTGTGAGTCGGGAGTCACCAAGAGCACAAGCTCGTGCTTTTCTTCTGGCTGTTCCCAACCTCGCCCACCATCTCAGGGTGCTGGGTGACGGGGCGGTGGTGGCCCAGGGCACCCGCGGGGCTGCCCCCTCCCTGCCACCCAGCCCCAGCTGCCCACATGTGCCGGGGGGCGACTGTGCCCTGCCCAAACCCACCTGCCCGCCTGTGTTGAGGGCCGTGCGTGTCCCCGTCCCGTGCTCCGGTGAGTACTGGCTGTACAGCAGCTACAGCGAGGTTCTGTTGAGAATGAGGAAGTTTATAGCAAAAATAGGAAATCTGGCGCTTCCTCAAGGAAAAAGAAAAGGTAATTATTGTTTTACTCCAAAGATTGTGTTTGTGAGAGCAGCTCTTGGCAAAGGCTGAGTAATAGAGCCACGTACTTATAATGTTGCAGTTAAATTGTTGTGTGGGGATTTTTTTGCCCTGCTAATCAGCATACAGCTGTCACTCCTGGTACGGTGTAAAGGTCTGGGGGCACCGCTGGGTAAGTGGTGTGTTATTTCGCACCACCTCTGCTTTGCCTCTCACCCAAGCGACAGCTCTGCAGTTGAAGGATTCAGCCCATAATGGTCCCCAGCACAGCGGCCAGTTGTGAGTTTGCAGCTCTGTTTCTTCCTGGCTCTCCCTCCCTCAGCAGCGCCCTGCGGCCTTGTTCAGAAAAGGACATTTCACCTCTTTCCTGATGAAGGATTTTTATGGAAACGCTGTTTTAAATTTTTGCTGCAGCTAGATCAGCAGGGTGGTGGAGCTGCAATGCAACCAAAAGGCTGGAGAGCGGGGGTCGTTGCAGTTCCGAAGGCTGGCTTCCAGGTGTGGTTAGAGCTGGTCACGGGCTCGTAAAACAATCTGGGTTGGGAGGACCTCTTGAGGGCTGCTGGTCCTACCATGCACTTGGAGTGGGGCCTGGTTCTGAAACAGATCCAGCTTCAGAACTAGATCATGTTGCTCAGGGTCCTGATTTTTCAAAAGAAAAACAAACAACAGGCAGCTCCCTTGTGACTGGTCCTGCGAAGGTTTCCTACGGATTTTTATCTCCTGGTTGGTTGACTCTACTGCGTGAAGAAGGTGTGAGCTCTGGCTGATGCTTTCAAGCTCTCGCCACCCCACGAGAAGAGTGACTGGGCGTTACTGTCACGTCTTCAGGTCTTAAAAATACCTGGTCTTATAAATGCAACAGTCTTAAAAAAAGAGTCTGGGGAGTTGTATAGGGCTGGGTCAGTGCTCACCCCATGGCCAGCATGCTGGTGATCCTCTACAGCCGTAATTACTGTGTAACAGGGATTGCTAATGGATAGCCATTAATGCCCTGGATGCATATTTCTCAGGTGCCCTGTGCGTTTGAAGGCACGTTCCTGGCGCCTGATGCCTGCCCAGGCTGTAACCAGGCTGTCACCAGAGCTGTTTGTAACATCAGGCTGGGATCTGTCTCTCTCCATGAGAAGCCACAAGTCCTGCCATTTTCTACAGTGCTGGAAAAGGAGTTTTTTACTACAGTACTGGGCCAACTACATGTTGGGGCTGTTTTTTTTTCTTCCAGAAATGAGAACATGAGAAAACAAATCGGGAATAGTGTGGCCAGCAGGACCAGGTTGGTGATAGTGCCCCTGTACTCGGCACTGCTGAGGCTGCACCTCGAATACTGTGTCCAGTTTTGGGCCCCTCACTACAAGAAGGACATTGAGGTGCTGGAGCGTGTCCAGAGAAGGGCAACGAAGCTGGTGAAGGGTCTGGAGCACAAGTCTTACGAGGAGCAGCTGAGGGAGCTGGGGTTGTTTAGTTTGGAGAAGAGGAGGCTGAGGGGAGACCTTATCACTCTCTACAACTACCAGCACAGCACATCGCCATCCAGCAAGTTTAGCTGTTAATGCTGGGTCATATCATTTTCATTTTATGTACCTAGCATAAACCTAATAGTCACGGCCAACAACTTGCAAGCTCTGCTTTGTAATATTTTCTTCTTAGGCTGCTTTTCTGGGCAGTTGCAGAGATTTTACTGCTGAAACTTCATCCTGCTGCCCCCCTCCCCATAATGTTGCTGCTGCCCTGTGGCACCCTCCTCAATGATATTTCTGCCCTTAGCCTGGAAATGAAGTAGATACCAGCTACGGCATTTCTGCTTCTTGTTTTTTCAGTCTACACATCCCACTAATAACCAGCCAAATCCAATTGCTTCTTGCCATCGCTCATGTTACAGTAAAGCAGACCTGCCACTGACACGAGCCTGGCTCACTGTACGCTGGTCCTCTTTAATTGGCATACACTGCGTTTTCCCATAAAATTGTGATTTGTGTGGGCTTGGGTCAGGTAAGTACATTCCCTATTAATTTTCAGGTTTCTGTGCTGGATGCTTTTTCTGCAGAGGGTGTCGTTTCAGAAAGATTGAAATAATTCAGTGTCTGTTCCTCAGGTTTTTCCTTGTTTTCACACTAACTTTCAGACCACTGTGAACGGCGAACATCTGGGAACGAGGTGAACCACTAATTGATAGCTTTCCCCAATTAGACTTGGAAAGTTTATACGAAAAGAATAAAATGGCAACCCAAACTCAGACTATAAACAATTCAGTCAAGGGAACAGCTCCTGAGTAAAGCTCGACCTCCCGCTCTGGAGCAGAAGCTGCTTTCCCTGCCCTGCCAAGTTACTCCTGGTGCTGGGGCTCATGATACGGCTTTGCCACCATGTTTGAGGATACAGTTAAGCAGACGTGTTATTAAGCACATTTTTTCCTCAAAACACGGTCCCAGAGGCTGTGAAATGCTCCATATTGGGAAGCAGGCTCTTCTCTGGCACCCGTGGAAATCTACTGCCTGCCTTGTGGCAGGAGGAAAATCAGGTCTCGTAAGTCATTTACAGGCAAATATGCAAAGGTAACAGAAAAATAAATTGCTAATCTTCACTTTAATACAAAGGATTTTTTTCCTCCAGGGTTGGAAAAGTAGAACAGAGACCTGGAAGTTGGAAAAAGTGAAGTATTATTTTGCAGTTTTTCTCCAAGGAAGAGATTAACCTCAAAATTACAGACTGGTTTCTGCTGATCTGCTGCCACTTTGGTTGCTTCATCACCAGGAATGAACACCCCTGTTTTCAGCTGGGAACCCCAAAGCAGGACAATCAAATGGAAGATGTGCATGGATGAAGTGAACAAAACGACAGGGAAAGGAGCAGTGGTGCCCAGTGGCAGGGCCAGAGGCAATGGGCACAGATTGAAACACAGGAGGGTCCCTCTGAACATCAGGAAACACTTCTTCACCGTGAGGGTGGCCGAGCGCTGGCACGGGTTGCCCAGGGAGGTTGTGGAGCCACCAGCCTTGGAGATATTCAAAAGCCATCTGGACACGGTCCTGGGCAGCCAGCTCTGGGTGGCCCTGCCTGAGCAGGGGGCTGGACCAGATGCCCTCCAGAGGGGCCTTCCAACCTCAACCCTTCTGTGATTCTGTGGCCACCCCTAGAACATGCTAATTTTACCTTGAGCAAAGTGAAAGTCTGGTGGAAAAGACCAACTCCCGCGTTTTGTTATGATGTCAGCTTCAGGACTGACTCCCCATGGAGGCTTACAAATAAAGAATGAAGAAAGAAAATACACAAATTTTAGCAAGTATAAACATTAACTGCCGGACAGCTAGCTTCCAAAATAGATCCGCTGGAGATCAGCTGGCCTCTGGGCCCCAGGCTCTTCAGGAGGGAGTTTCACTGGGGCTCAGCATTTTGGGGAGACAGCCAAAGCACGGCCCTCAGCCCTGCTCGCCGTGCACAGCCCGCTCTCTGCCATCAAATGATGGCCTCTTCTGAGGGTCAATAAGCAGAAGAGGATCCATTATTTACTGGTACGGTCTGTCAGCAGGGGGAATTGTTGGGATGTAGGTCAGTCCCCTTTCTTTCTGGCCGGGAAATGGGTGGCACCTGCCCCCATGAGTCAGGAGGAAGGAGCCAGCTCCTGACCAGAGCTGTCCCACACCTACTCATGAGGCCAGCAAAAGGAAAAACCTGCCTTCTTCCACCCTCAGGACAAAGGCGCGGGGTTTTTCCGGACCAAAACCTATTCATCAATACGGTGCAGTGGCACAGGCAATGATGACTGTCTATTGGAAAGGGGGAGAGCCGAGTCCCAGCGGGCGTGCAGCCAGGCTGCGGGGCTGCGCCGAGCATTTCATGCAATTTCCCAGTGCCGCGGGTGACCTAAGCTCTCCGTCCGCCTCTTCAGCCTCTCTTCCTTCCGCTGATAGGATGCTAATCACTGCTACGATTTTTCCAGTCGAGCACGGGATTGCGCCTTAGTCATCTGAGCAAGCTCCCTTCCTCCCTTTAAAGTTTTCCCATGCTTAATTCGACTTTGTATCAGTAGGAAATGACAAGTCATGTCAATTTTTTGCTTTCCAAGTGTTTCATGCTACTTGACTCTACCTAGACGCACAGCGTCTGAGCGGGAAAGCACAATGAACTCATGAAGTATTACCAATAGGAAGTGACATTTTTCCTCCTTTTGTTCAGTAAATTCCCTATGGACTGCAGTTAAAATATTTGAGACATTTTATTTAAAGACAGGAAGGTTGTGTTTTCAACTTAGATACATTTCTGATTTGATTTTCTGTCCAACTGAAACCAAATCTGACTAGTCTGGACAACTTTCAAGTGAAGATTGTGAACTTTTTTAAAAAAAGCTTGAGAATTTAACCTTCAGTCAAGTGCTGGCTCTAAACCGTGGTTTAATATCAGAAAAATTACCACAGCATTTCACCTAGGAAGTAAGTGTTCTTAGTATGTGTCAACGTCAAGAGTCTTATATGAAAGCAGCCAATTTCAAGCTGGTGCTTCACAAATTTGCCAGCCTGGGTAGCAGCAGAGTTACATCTCAGGCAGGTATCTTCTGATGGTTGAATGGTGACTTTTTCCTTAACGACAGGGTACCGAAGGTCTTGAACGCAGATTGATTTTTTGCCCTTACGTCCGTGCTTCAGCAGTGCTTTCCTTCCTACGGCTAGCCTTGCCTGGTGGCTACGATGCGCTTTAAAAAAGGAGCCGTAGACGCCGAGAGGTATTGTGAAATCTCCACACACCGAAGTGTGCCTGTGACATTACCATCAAGAGGCCTGCTATTAAGGAAACTAATTCTCAAACCCTGAACGTTTTCACTGAAATACCGGGCACTTCTTTGCAGCTTGCTTTCCAGACCTCCCAGCCCAGAGACGGACCCTTCTTTCATGTCTCTCTTCGAAGTAATTGCATCAGCTGGTCTCAAGCAAGCAGAATTTAACCCCCTCATAATCAGGATCACTGTCACTGGAGGAACGGGATTTATTAGGGAAAGGCTGGGTTAATGAAACAGCAGAAAAGCTTCAAGAGCCTGTGCTTAATTTTGCTTTGTCCTGCTTTCTCTATTAATAATACTCATATTTCTCAGCAATAGAGCACGTTCTCATGTAATTTATGAGCTGCAACACATTAAATGGCTACAAGCACCATGTCCTAATGCAGGTGTTTCTCCATGTTATGCTGCTTAAATCTTTCTATCCTTTTTTGATATTCCTTAACCTGCATATGGCAATTGATCCCAAATTACAGTGAAAAGTAATCCGTAACATAACTTAAAATATGGAAGCTTATAAATGTGTTTTTCACACAATGATTTATAGACAATCAAGGGTTTGAAACTCTCCTTTTATTGCATATACTTCTCCTTACTTCACAAATAATTATATGCACTGATACAAATGTTCCTTCACAGAAGGTACATTTCTTTTTAAAAAAAAAAAAAAAAAGGGCTAGGCCATCATCCAAAATAAGCCATTTATTGTTCGTTAATATAAAACGTATTCATATTTCTAGGAGGTGTGATATCCAAACCACTGTTCATCCAAATTTCTTGTATGATCTGCTCCCTGCGCTCTATCCTTTCGGCCAGTTCTGCCGCCTCTGTTGAATTATAACCCGAGTAAGAAGGTCTGTAAAGTCCTGCTATCTCATCCTGGACATCCGAATCGGAGGACTCTTCCTCCTCCTCCTCCTCGTTTTCACTGTTCTCGTACGCTCTGTCACTTTCTGGCACTAAGTGATCCTTCTTTCTGTGCAATTTCTGGAAGTCATTCGAGCACATGCGGATCACCCAAGCACACAGCATGAACGCTAATCCCACGCAAACGCTGGACATAAACAGGAAAGCAGCTCTTTCAAGGTGATCTGAAATCAGAAAGCCAGTGCTTAAACACTTTACAAACTCTACCAAAGCCTAGCTACAAAAAAAGCCAGCTGCCATGTCCGAAGCGCGCCGCATTACGTAGCCATAATGGTGGGGGGTGCTTGGGGGGACGGGGGGTGTGGGAAGGCTTTTTCTGTCATGCACTGAAACCACCCTGCACTTGCAGTCTGAATGCTGCCGTCTCCACCTCTTCAAATTACTGTGCAAAAATCCCAGCCTCTTAATAACATTTTAAAATAACAGCATTATTCCATCTTTTTATTAGCAGCTTACTAGCATTCTCAACCAGCTACCAGAAGCATACCCTTTTTTTTTTTTTTCCAGCCATCCTGCCAAAACGGGCCTTACCCTCATGAAGAGGGGGCATGGGAAGAGCAACTCTGGGCTCCCCAGAGCCACGGCAGCATCTCCAGGCCAGGCTGGGTAGGGAGCATTCGTCTTCCTTGACATAGTCCCGAGATCGCTTCCCAGTATAGCAACAAGTGAGACAGATGTGGAAATGGCCTTTCTCGATGGGTTGTAAAATGCAGCCCTGGCTGCTTGGGGTGTTGCTGGGAGGTCTCGAGGGCAGTGGGGTCTGGGGGTTTGGGGAGAGCTGCTGGGGGCAGCCGGGTGCCACCGGCAGGGACGGTCTGTCTCGCTGTGCTGGCGGGCTGCGGCTGCCCTTCGTGCTGGCAGGGGAAGCCCTTGCAAAGGCTGTGGGATGATGCTCGACAGCTGTGTGGTTGTTGGCATTTTCTAGAAGAGCAGCAATCTTAGCTCCAGAATCGCTTCTCAACGTCAGCTTTTGCTCACTTCCAAAATTCGTGACTTCTCCTGTGGTGTTAGAGATCTGGTGGTCATGAATTCATTTGCCTAAACAAAATTTGCCTTGGTGTTGCTGAGTCACAAAACCTGCCATGCCCCATACCAAAGATGGCTGGGTTTGGTGTTTGGTTTTTTTTAATGCCCCTTGATGATCCTTATATGTATGCAAACCAACATTTCCAAAAATGGATGTCTCCAGCGCTGCTCTCAGATCAGGACCAGGTTTTCAAAAATAACGAACAACCGACAGTCCCCATTGAAAATATTCATTAAAAAAAAACTTGGCTGCAGTCTCTAAAAGAGTTTGGATCCTTCAAGATGGAAAATATTCTATAAATATCAATTATGCTGCGATTGTCCCATCCACAAGACTGTGATTACATTGTAATAACTATCCCATTACTATAAATATGGGATTACTAGTTGTGACCTTCTGAGGTGATCCTCCCTTTTCCCAAAATGCCACAATCTAATGAACCGAACAATCTCAGCCTCATTTTCCTACCTCTGATGTATGCAAATGTAGCCAAGGAGTTGCTAACGAGAATTCCATCTTTCTTTGGAAGTCTTGATTCCTTTGGATCAAGGTCGACACCTGTGACATGAGGAAGGAAAGCAAATTCAATCATATCACAGACGATGAAGCTTCTAAGCTGATACTCACCCAATAACTTTTCAACTAGTAAGTCTGCCTAAAACACAGGCAGGCCAGCGCTGTGCCATAGGAAACTTGCAGAACATTAGACCAAACAGTGTTTGATAAATAAAAAAAAAAATTGAAATAAAATGTAAATAATGAAGTATTGAAAATATTGAATATCTAGAAAATGGCAAAATTATTTAAAAGAATCTATTACCAAGTGAAACCCCTTGCCTATTCCCATTAAGCTTTCTGAAATAATTTATTTCCGTTAAGCTTCACAGCTCTCAAATGGACTCGTCAGCCCCGTCACTGCAGCACACTCCCGTCACTGATGAGAGCGAATATGCATTAGCCACATCGTTCATTTGATCTGCCTTGAAGAAGAGCAGGTGTTGGCATAACTCTCAAAAGACTCTTCACCCTGAAACGACTGCAGTTTCACTTTTACTCTTCCCATGGTTCAGTCAAAGTTAGAAGACAGCCCTGGTTATGGGCGGGTCTGGACGGGTCACGCGTTTCGCAGCGGTGCTGTGACAGCAGGACCGTGCTTGGCTGGGTCCTGTCCTGCTCCCAGCCGGTCACGCTGCCCTCCCAGGGCAAGAGCAGCTATTTCAGCAGGGTTTCCATTACCCTGTCCCACCTCCCTCAGACCAAGCTCTGCAGTGGGAAAATGTCCTATTTCAATCAAAGACAAAGGAGAGCAGCAAACCATATTTTTTAATGGTACGTACCATCGTTCTGTTTGACGGAAGACTTGCTATCGGTGACCAGGGGGTTGACAGCCGTGAGGATAAATTTAGGAACTGAAAAGACGGAAGACAAAGTGTGTACTGTTAGTTTTAGGAACCAGATCCCCAGTTAATTACCAATCCCCCTGCTAACCCTGGGTTTATTAATTGGGTTTCTGATGGTGGTATTGAAGGGATCGGAGCAGGTGGCTCCACCACTCAGAGATCGGAGTGGGCAAGCGCCAGCCCTGCCGTTGTGCAAGCCTGGCCCCTGTGCTGCAGCCAGCCTGAGCTTCCTCGGTGGCCCAGAGGTGCTCCCTCACACCTGGAGGACAGGAGCGTTTGCAGAGGTGGTGCATGGTGCAGCCCCGGGCAGAGCTGTGTTGCTTATCCGCACCGTAGCAGCCCCGGCCGCGGCTGCTGCCATTGCATCGCCTTGACTTTTATTAACCTAGTAATACCCTGCTGGAGCCCCAGGAAAAGGGCTGTGCTCAGTGACACGTCCTCCTCCCTCCACCACCACCCACAGGTCTGGCACACCAGGAGGCATGGCACCGGGATGCTGTGGCATGGGACGGTGGCAAAGAGCACGCTGCTCACAGGGTTAGCACTGGCGGGGAGGAAAAGGAGGCAGGAAAGGGAATAAGGTAACTGGGAAAAAGACTGAAAGGAAGGTGGGGTGGGCAGGGAAGGGAGAAAAGGGCAAGTGCGGCAGACAGAGCGAGCCCAAGGGATGGGATGCACAGGTTGACAGTCAATAATTTTCACCTGAAGATCAGCGAAACACCAAAGGGGACAGACAATGAATGCTGTTGTCTTGCTAGAGGCTAGCAAGGGCAGCGCTGGACCTGTGACTGGATTCACACACCGGGCCCTGTGCCTGTGTGGAGCTCCAGGAACATCAATGCAGCTGCGTACAGTGGGGGGACCTGCCCCCTTCTTTTCTGCCCCCACTTTTTCCTACCCCACAAGGGGTGTGCCAACCAGTGGATAGGAGCCAAAACTGGCCAACAATTGGTCTAGAGTCAGGTGCTAAACTGTGTCTAAATACCGTTTTTCGATGAAGGTAATTCACTGTAATTCTCAGAGAAATGTTTAAAGTCCTGTGTGACATCTTCTGCGCAGCCTCTGAGACAAACGGTCATCGAGGAGGAAGGTGCTCAGGATGGGAAGAGATGCGCTGGGTGGGAGTGGGCTGTGGCCTTCTCATTCCATTAATTTTTTCCCTTGATAAGTAAGTTTTTACACTCTTCTTAAAATAATTAGAAGAGCTAAAAGCAGGTGCATCACGCAGACATCGAGAGTTCAATATTCTGCGTTAGATGAATGGGCCCTTCACATACCCAGCTCTTGGCACCTGCTCCCTGCACTATGTGAAGGCAGAGTGATTGATTTTCAGAGTGATGTGAAGTGGGGGGGGTGGAGGGGGAAGAAATTTCAAGTATGAAGCTCACCTCTATCCCACAAAGAAACATTTGCCAATAAATAGTGTTAAGGAAAGTTAAATGGAACAGAGAAGACTGAGGTTTGGGGCTTAGCATAGTTTTCATTTGAAAAACAACTAAAAATAGCACTTCTTTCTGAGCAGAACTTTTCTTTGTGTGTGGGCTCAAAGTCATAGCTGTTTCCTTTCCTGATGAAGGCATTTTTTTGGGACTCTTAGCTCCTGTTTGCAATAGAAGGCCAACAGAGATAGGGGAGAATGAGCTCATTTCTATTTTGGCTTGTACCTCATCGTAATTCTGAACTGTTTTCCAGTGGCAGAGCGTTTTTGTTGGTGCATGAAGCAGACAGTGAGCAGGCGGGTTTGTCTTCAGGCTGCACTTTGAATTTGCAGGCCTGGCTGTTATGAACAATGTGTATGTGTTATGAACAACATCCAGGAAGGACGCACCATACCCCTCACCTTTGTGTCACCTGAAGATCCTGTTGCATGGCCTGGTGCCCAGGCAGGGGCTCCTTTACCTGTGCTGATGTTCATCCTGCTCCCCTCCCAGGGGGAACTTCCCAGGGCTTTGCTTGCTACAGGACTGAATCCTTTCCCTATGTCTTCCTATTAGACTTGAACAGCTATTTAATATGCCATTCAAATACTTGTTGTAAGGGGATGCTTATTTCAAAATGGCATGGACCAAAAAAGCTCCTGACTGCTTGCATTGTTAATTTTCATTATGGCTTCATTTCAGACATGAGGACTTTAACTAGGATAGGCTGCATCAGGTCACTGAACAGAATAACTGGTACTAGCACGAGGAATTTTTATCAAGATAATCACATCTATACTACAACTTGTGCCAGCGCTGCTTTGTCAAGTAGGGTTGGAGTCAGTCACCTACCGCAAGCTGCCAAAGGCAGCCCACAGATGGATTTTGAATGGCACCCAGTGAGTGCAGATACAACACAGGGCATCAGGAGCTGTGTTTCCTGAGAGAGGCTCCTGAAGTCCAGCCTCAGCAAGAGCCAGGAGACGTCACCTCGTGCAGACACGAGATGATGCTGAGCAGGTCACTGGGGGCACCGAGACTGCGAGAAACCAGCACCTCCTGGCTCCTGCTAAGTTTTTAGTAGCAGGAATTAACTGCAAAAATGAAAATGCAGCCAGACACACTAGCCCTAAACAGTTGCTGACCACTGAGGTGGGGAGTATGATTTTTTTCACATTCCTGACCATGATGGAAATCCTTTCAGGTGTGGCCCTGCCCTCAGACAATGTGGTCTGCTCTGTTGTGCTCCTGTCACTGCAGGGGGAGGCCTGTTTCCCTTATCTGGGGAAGCACCAGGTTAGCAGGGATCTTCTAGTGAGGGGAAAGAAAGTAAAATGGCATTCTGGAATATGCCAAAACTCTTCCCATGTTCACTAGATGATCTGTAAAATGATTAGACCTGCAAATCATTGGCTAATGCTTCAGATTGCACAGCTCAGTAGGATTTGGCAGAAGAGAAAGTCTTCAAAATGCGCCAGCAACACACAAGAACACTATTTACTACCCACGTGTTTTTGCAAAACCACTTCACTAAATAACAGAATGCATAACCTCGCTGCAAACAAAGATACGCTGGTTTTCTAGTATGCAGATGTGCAAGAAAGAACGATCTGTTATAATTATCCTTACTCTAATTAAAGAGAATTCCATTAACTCATTCATAAAGTTACTACAGCATGAAGGCAACTGCACAATAATATAATGTATTAGTGGAAAGGCAGATCTCCAGCTCTCTTCAAAAATATGAAGCTGAATTACTGCAATGCCTCTCACCTGACAACTAACTCATGGGGAGACTGAAAAAGAAAATCTCACATGCCAGCAAGGACACAGCCGGGGCTCATTTTCCTCTGATCTCCAGGTACACGGTGATCTGGTAATCAATCCTACACTGCTGTTCCCAAAAGCAGGTCTCAGATAACCTGTGCCCTTTGACCACTACTCACTAGAGATGCAGCGAACGGACTCTATGATATGTCCCCGCGGAGCTACTGCTGTGACTCCCTCCAGACCAGAAAGAGCCAGAAAGGAGCAGGGCTGGCAGCTTTCCAAGCGGTGCGCAGTAAGCAGACTGGTAACTGGGTGAAAAAGCTTTTACGCATTCTCTGGTTGAAGCAGAGGCGTGTGAGAGACAGTCACCCCTGACCCTCACACTTCCACCCCACAGCTAGCCAGCAGCAGAAAGCAGAGCCTGAGGAAATCTGTTTGAGGCTTAAGAAATGTGCAGCCGTTCCTAAAAATGTACGATACCAAAACAAGTCACTACATTAAAGTTCTGCAACCACTTTTCTCTCACCTTTACTGATACGACACTTTGCTGTCCCACGGCCTTTGCTTTTAAGAAAAAGAATTGTAGGGAATTCTGCTTTCCCCTGATGTACCTATATTACTCTATGGTAAAGAATATGGAAGACTGTTCCCACTTGTCTGAGGAATGAGCTGAAGTAGGCTTCGGTCCTGCAAGGGATGTATAAGCTCAGACCTTTACTTTTAGTGAGACTTTGCCCATGAGAAAGGAAATCCCTCTGCGAGGCTGAAGGCTGTAGGTGTGCTCATGTGAATCAAATTTCAGGACTGGGCTTGTACACAGTGCTTCAATTATGCTGGACTGCTTTACCTGCACTGATGGCAGGCAATGCCAGGTTATTTTTCCTAGCTCTGTTGCAGGTGAATTCTGTAGAAGACTCTTATTTTGATAGTATTTCTCAAAATATTACAACACATACTTTGTATTTTATGGTCAATTGCATTTTTACAGGAAAAAAGAAACTTAATGCCTCAGTTTACATAAGGTGCAGCTCTGCCCATGGGACTGTTCACATATTTGGTTGTTCTTGTATGGCTATGTCACAAACTTCCTCTATTAAAAGGAAGGGGAGATTGAGGAAGCCTCTGCGTGCCCGTGTCTGTCTGTCTGTCTCCGTATGTGTGCACCATTTGGCACTGGTTTGCTTTGCAAGCAGAATGACAGCTTAAAAAGATCATGCATTTGCTCTTACCACACGCATAGCTGACGTTAAGGTATTTTGTCACTCCAGGTAGGCACGGACTTCCAAAATCCCGGCTGGTGACGATGATTTTGCATCTCTGTTTCCCGTAACACCTTTTTGATAAAACTTCTAGCGCAGCGTAAGACAAACAGTCTGAAAGAAAAATACATACCATAAATATACAAATCAGAAATGATAGCTGCTACATGCACGACTACAGATACCAATCTGCTATCGATTTCAGGCATATGTTTGCCTAAGCAGGATTTCAGAATTTAATATTAAGATTTGTCAATGCAAGGAAGTCAGCTGCAACGAGAATGTGAACTTGCAGCAAGCTACCTACCTCATGCTGACTTCCAGGTGCGTGCTCTGGTTGCAGTAAGATTCACGTCAACCTCCAAATGAGGTGCCCAGTATAAGACTTCTATGTTCCCTTCACGATCACTTGGAAAAAATAAGGACATTCAAATAGCTCTCCATCGATTCCATCTCAAGATGAGTGTGCAAATAAAGGGAGATGCAATGCTGTTTGCAGGTCTTTCTCTTGGTCCCTGGGTTATTGAGCTGATTTGACGGAATGCCTAATTTCAGTTCGAGTCAGGTGAGATCAATTTTTGTGTGTCACACCAGCTAGGGCTACAGTGAGGTTCAGAGTATTAAAGGTCGCTTTTGATTTATTTTGCCTGTCGCCGGTAGGAGCCATTCTGCCATGGCGAAGAGGTCAAAACAGGCTCAATATTTAACCAGGGAAACATTTGGCTTCTTCCTCCCATACCGAATTCCAGGCTGTTCTAGTAAGGCTGCCACCACAAGCCAAGTTTGCGTGCCTAAAGCAACCTCAATGACATCTACACCGTGCTGCCTTCATGCCCTAATTACATGAGGTAACCCGCATCATTTTCAAAGGAGCCTAAACTACCCCTGACTTTGTGCAGACAAAGAGAGGCCAGATTGCTGAACCTCTCCCTGGGGACTGAGCAAGAAGCACGTGCCACGTGTGAAAACCTGCCTTGCTAACATCTACACCTGGAGTTAGGGTTTCTTTATTCAAGACTTACGCCTTCTACCACAATTTATAAAACAATAAAACTCGATTAGCAGGATTTCACACTGAAGCTGAAATTATTTGAGTGGGGAAGTGTGTGTGTCAGACAAACTTTAAAAAACCTGCTTTAGAAAAAGAAAGAATGTCTCCAGATGTGATTAAATTCTCTGCCTCCAGTCAGCGTTACCTCACGCATTTTGTGACTTTCTGTGGATGACAGATATTTCTCACTCTAGTCTTCCGAGGTAGGGACACTCTAGAGATCTGAAAACATACTTCTCTGGGCATTAAACCAGTCCTCCCTCCTATAACAAAACTCAGATAAGGATGGCACCTTGTCACCTTCCAACTGCTGAGGCTCATTTGTGCCTCTTCAGGGGAAGGAGAAATAGTGCTCACGAAGACATTCCAAAGGTTCCCCAAATCACTCTTGTTTGGAAAGAAAGGGGAGGTTTAGGACTGGAGTTCTTGACAAAGAAGATTCACCTTTAATATGTGAAAACGGGGCAGATTTGTGATTTTTAGAGTTAATCTGTAACGTCTCCCTGGAGCCTTCTCCAGGCTGAACAACGCCAACCCTCTCAGCCTGTCTCCATAGGAGAGGTGCTCCAGCCCACTGATCATCTTTGTGGCCCTCCTCTGGACTCTCTCCAACAGGTCCACGTCCTTCTTATGTTGGGGGTCCCAAAGCTAAGCGCAGTGCTCCAGGTGGGGTCTCACGAGAGCGGAGCAGAGGGGCAGAATCACCTCCCTCGACCTGCTGGCCACGCTTCTTTTCATGCAGCTCAGGACATGGTTGGCTTTCTGGGCTGCAAGTGCACATTGCCAGGTCATGTTGAGCTTCTCATCAACCAACATCCCCAAGTCCTTCTCTTCAAGGCTGTTCTCAATCCACTCTCCGCCCAGCCTGTATTTGTGCTTGGGATGCTACTCGTCACTGGTTTCCACTTGGACATCGAGCCATTGACCACAACTCTTTGAGTGTGACCATCCAGCCAATTCCTTATCCACCCAGTGGTCCATCCGTCAAATCCATGTCTCTCCAATTTAGAGAGAAGAATGTTGTGCGGGACAGCGTCAAATACTTTGCACAGTGCAGGTAGATGACATCAGTTGCTCTTCCCTTATCCAGCAATGCTGTAACCCCGTCGTAGAAGGCCACCAAATTTGTCAGGCACAATTTGCCCCTAGTGAAGCCATGTTAGCTGTCACCAATCACCTCCTTATTTTCCATGAGCTTTAGCATAGTTTCCAGGAGGATCTGTTCCATGATCTTGCCAGGGAGAGAGGTGAGGCTGACTAGCCAGATCTTCCTTTTTTCTGTTTTTAAAAATGGAGGTTATGTTTCCCTTTTTCCAGTCAGTGGGAACTTCGCTGGACTGCCACAACTTCTCAAATGTGATGGATAGTGGCTTAGCAACTTCATCCGCCAGTTCCCTCAGGACCCGTGGATGCATCTCATCAGATCCCATGATTCATAAATGAATGGATTGGGAGCACAAGAGCAATCTGGCAAACTGAATTATGTTTTCTACAAAATTTCCTGCCCTGGGAGCTACTCACAGTGTCTTAAAAAACAGGAGGCTGTTGTGCTGATGGTTTTCTACAAATTCAGTTATACAGTGAGTACATGTTTCATTTTGCCTTTGGTAGATGTTTGCTCATGTTTCTGTGGGAGTTAATAGTTCCTTATCATCTATATTCATGTTGGATTTGGCTCTTCTACCTGAGGAGCCAGCTGTCATATGCCTGCAGGCACTTGGCAGGCCAGTTTTTGGAGAACTTCCCATGGCTTGCCTGGTGTCACAGGTGAGTAAATGCAAACGAAGGCTGTTTTGCCTTTGCAGGACAGCACAGAAGTTAACTGGAAAGACCCATAACAAAAAAAGAAAACAACCCTATTTAACAGCTTCCTGTGGTCTAACAAGATTTTGGCTTTTAGTGATACAGTCAAAAAATGTTCAATTTTTTTCTCTCTGGTTTATGTGAGTCCTTGCTATCTCCTCACTAGCTCTCCCGGCAGCTATGATGCCAGCTGAGCAATGAGTTCAGCTTGGAGGAATTCTGCATACTCAGTACTGAAGGCCACTTTTTCAATGGCTGCATCTTTGTCCGTGCAATCTCCCACAAGCAGACATTGCTGAAGCGTATCTGCATCGAAGTCAGAGGAATCAGTGTGTACCGAAGGGATAATCAAGCTAGTTTCAACCAAACTTGCTTGGGGTCTAATAGCAATCCAGCTGCAGGAATGCAGAACTCAGGTTAGGAATAACTTATCCTCCTTCTGGTCAAACACCTTACTGCAGTGTCTGAATGAGGAGAGGATTCAGTCAGTGCTGCATTTTGAGTAAACGAGTGAATAGTCCCACTGAACGGTCCCGAAGAAATCACAAATCAGGAGATGAACATAACTATGCAATGTGTCTTCTTTCTGAATATCTAAGTCATGTTTGAGCTACACTTATGTTTATGCGGCTTGCTGAATTGGTACCATGTTTACAATAAATCTGCCTCTTGAAAGGCACGTTCCCAACATGCTAGAAGGCTGGTGGCATCCATCAACAGTGGTGGAAAAGGCAGCAATGTCTGGCTGGGAAAACACTCCATTCTTCACGCCTTTCTCCCAAAGTTGCCTGCTACACACCAAGACTGCTGGTGGATCTTTTGAAACAGACACTTATATGGATGGCATGGGGATACGGGTGTCAAGAAGAGGTTCTTAATTCAGTAATAAACTATCAAATCTGACTGCAGCTATTTAACAGTTAGAGTAGAAAGCCTTGTTTCTGGAGGAAAGGCTCTTTCAGCTCCCTAATTAGCTTTGTTTAGGAAAGTTTTGGCATGCAAATGACATGCCATAAATCTTGCAGGCTTTAATGAGAAGCAATTTGTCTTCTGGTTTCTTAAAGCTTCTCTCAATTCAGACAGTAGGAGCTTTCCCTCCCTTTCTTTCCACCCTGCCACACAAGACCTGCAGGTGATGGAGCAGCGAGAGCTGGCCTGAGTGTCTTGTGCCAAGCTCTGGCAACGGCGTCCTGTCACACCCTCTCCAAACGTTACTAATTGTCGTCTTCTCCCACATCACTGTGCACAGGACGAGCCTCGAGACACGGTGGGTAGGGGATGTGTCTCAAATGTAGATCTGCATGACATAAGAAGCAACGCGCTGGTGAAGGACCAGGGCACCCAAAAGAGAAATCCCTCTACAATTTGTCACTCCAATACTGGAGCCCAGCTGCTTCTTGCTTTCATCCCAAACTGCTGGCTTATGCTGCTTTATGCTTTCTGGGCTGTGCCTACCCGCAAAAGAATAAGGAGCCTGCTTTTAAAATCAACTGAAAGCAAAGATTTCACACTACCAAATCGGGATGGCTTGTGCTTTGTGGAGCCCAAATATCAGCTCTGGGGATAAGAACTGACAAGGGGAAACTATGGAGTTGGGAGCAAGCTAAGGCTGCAGACTCCTAAAGAAAGTTACTGTAATAATATGGTAATTTATGCAAGAGCATGGCACACAGGGTCCTGCCTATGCATCAGAAAAGGGCCATTTGAACCACTGATTCTAGGAAAAACACACGATATAATCAGCAGCACTTATGAAAAGTGTTGCTGATGCCTTTATATTCCAGGTCCGAGTATTGTCAGTAAACAAGGCAGTAGGATACACTAAAAATACTACTTACTGCCAGCACAGGCCATTCCTTCGAAGTGAATACAGCACCAAGGCTTTCTGAAAAGCTGCACCCTCTCTCTCCCTCTCACTCTGGTACCTGTTGTGAGGCCCTTGTAGCCTGCATGAGATTAGCCCATTGCTTGGTTTTATTTACAAGCGGCTCCGAGTTCAGAATTCAGTCTCTAAGTATTTTGCACAAAATAACCCGCCCTGATCTTTCTCTCCTTCTTGCACATGCATATGCACAGAGCGGAGGATCCATCTGCCAGCACAAACACCAAGGGCAAGAGACAAGTGGAGCTCCTCACTCGCTGGCAGCAGCGGGAACCAGACTCCCTCTGCTCAAACGCTCGTTGCTTTGTTTTGCACCATTGGCGTCTGCATGTACACAGGCAGGAGTTCCTTGGCTTATTTTAGGCTGGAGTGCCAAGTGTACTTCTCCAAACAGTTCAAAAATCTAAGCTAGAAATAACTACACACAAGAAAACCCCTGAATTGCTAGTAAAGAAAACATTAAAGGATGAATTGATGTACACCTGAGCATGCTTCAAGCAGCTTCGAACAGCTGCTCAGCCAAATGTGACCTTCCCTGTTCATCTCAGCAGAAAGTTAACTGGACTCTAAAAATGGTGGCTGCTCTCTTCTTCCCTTCAAACAATTGCTTCTCATCCTGCCACTGCTCTGAACACCTTTTCTTTTTGGGGAGCTTTGTCTTGACAAGATTTGTTGGGGCCACGGGGTGCAATGGCTCCTACTGGCACTTTTTGGGGCCCAAAACACCTACTAAGCTTCCCAGTTTGCTCAGGCTGACACGGACAAGGAATTTTTCATATCTGATGTCTGCACAGAGAGAGCTGACTTAAGGATTTTTGTGCTGGAAGCAAAATTGAAGAATTTTATCCTTACTTTTGCACCCATAAAATTCAGTTGACTGTTGTCTCCCACACCCAAAGTGGCAAGGCACTCATGGCAGAAGCTGCAAAGGGAGATGTCAACCTACCCCACGTCCCTGAGCCCTGGTCCTGCTACCAAACAGTGCCTCTGCATCTACCCTGCTCACACCATCCCTCTGCCTTCGCGGCTGGAGCGCATTTGCTCTTTCATGGTGTCCCTGTAAGAGGTCCTATGCTCTGTTACTAAAATAACTGTTCTGCAGCCTCAGGCTTTTTCCATTCAGGAGCCTGCCAGTTGCATGACTGCCCACAGGGCTTGTGTTTGAAATCAGCCCCATAGTTAGCTAGTAAATACATGCTAAGCAGACGATGCTCAGGAATGAAAGGGCATACCCAGGCCTTGAACCAGTGATACCTGCAGTCTAGAAAGGACTTAGTCACCTTCTCTGTAGCAGCTCTGAGCTACAAGCTCTTGCTTCTTCCCCCAGCAGAGGACTGGGCTCAGTGTTTCTGTTAATTGACTAAGTGCTCCTTGAAGTGTCTGTACTTCAGTATCCAGAATTTCCTAAATTTTGGCCAACTTACATGGTTTGTGTTTTATGGCACCTAGAATCCTATAGCTAGCATGAACCTAATAACTTCAGTGTTTAACCATTTTCACATCTGCCTATAGCCGTTTGTACCTTTACTTCATTTACATCTGCTCTCAAGAGACTTATACAAAGGACTGGCTCACACTAGGAGGAGTATACATCTCTTAGTAAGAGAAAGAAACCAAAAGCTTTTCAATCACTGTTAGTGAATAAGAGATGTAGGCCCTTTGAATTGTCCACAATACTGATTAAAAAAAAAAAAAGAATCACAGTATCACAAAATATTGTTATATAACAAAATCATGACGCCTTGTGGGGCCGGAAGGAACCTACGGGATTTTGGAAATCTCTCTGTCTTGCCTTGCTAACATCCATTCTTCTTAGCTGAATGCCATTTCACTGGGAAGAGGGGATTAGGACAAAACCCAGCCCCAGGGTATGTCATGCCACGGTGCAAGCTGTGATGAGAGTGCCTGAATTCTCCACCTTCCCTCTCAACCTCCCAAAAGTGGGAACAGGTAAAAGAGAGGGCTGTGCTGGAAAGGACCCTACCTTCCAGCAATGAAGATATGCAATTCGGGGCTCTGCTGGTCATTAGTGCTCAAGGGAATGCACATCTGACCAGCCAATGCACATCCAGGTGAAATTTCTGGGAAGGACATTTTAGTGTTCTAGCTTGCAAGATGCAGCCAGAGGTGACCCACTACCAAGCCTTCTTTCAAGTATTTTCATGTATTAACAAGAGTAATTTATCATTTGGGAAGTGTTTGTTGACCTGAATCTTCTTTGTGCTCTCTATGGTAACCTGTTCTGGCACAACTCTTTAACTTGTCTTGGCCAATAAATTTTTTCTTTCCTCATGCACATGTTAGTACAAATATAAAAGAGATAATATGTCAGAAAAGGCAACAACTCACACAGAAACAAACTGCTAAAGTTTCCTGCTTTGGTGCTGGGCACAATAGATTCCCCTAAGCACAACCAACTGCTACAAAACCGCACCCAAAAAAGTTTTCGTTTTCTTGTGAAGTTTTTGATAATCTTAGTAAAACAGGGAAGTTACCTTCTGTAAATCCTGTACAGTCTTAACAGTGCTGGTCATTTGAACAGCTGCAGAAGCAGGACACTGCTTGGAGTTGTTTATTTTCCTGCAATGATCCAGAGATCTTATAATGGAAATAATTCCCTGTGCTTCAATGAACTCTGCTACTTATGATAGGAGCATACTTTGCAGAAGAAACTTTTCCTGAAGGCAAAATATCCTAAAATGCCTGAAGACAAGATTTTACACACTGTTCTTTGAAGTGGGCAATGGTGACCACTCATAGGAATGAATGGCCCTGATGACAAGTCAGAGAGCAAGACCAGAGACATGGAAAAAGACCACATTTCAGTTTGATGGTCAAAGTGATAAAAAAACAGGAAAAATGTTTTATAGTCATCTTATATGGAAACTTCACATTCTTTGACAAATCCTCCTTCTCCCACAAACTGCATGAAGCAAGATGAGTTGTTTTAAGCGCAGCTTTTTGTTTCTGGTCATTTTTAACAAAAGTAAGAGACATTTTGGAATGAAAGGTGCAAGTTATACATATAATTAGGTACCAGTCTTGGGACTGAAGTAGTGCTGTCTTATCAGCTATGGTACAATGAAAATCTGTCAGCTGATTTGATAGACTGTTCACAAAAAAGCAATGGTTCAGAATACATCTGTCTCAGTCCAACGCTGCTGTTTGTCATTAATTGCTTATCAGCTATATTACATGTAACATGAGGTCACCAAAATCTAGAGAAGTACCTGATTAATCCAATGCCCAGTACTCCTAGCAGGACCATATCAAGTGTGGATAGATGCAAAAATCTTGAGCTGAACAGAGACCTCCTAGACTTGTCATTAGGACCTACAGATGACTTCTCTTCTGCATAGTACTAAAAAAACGCCTCACAGTTTCCCTGTGATGCAGTGAAAGAAATGGAAAGGCTCAAGCACTGCCTTTAGGCTGAGATGCACAAACGTGGGTAGAAGCAACAATGGATGTGTGTTGGAGCAGATTAGGTTTTGGTGCAAACATATACAAGTACGTGGGCTCTGATTCAGGAATGAAGAGCAGCTGAAGTAAGTTTTCTAAATTGTCTCAAATCGTTAAAACCACACTGACATTCAAATTACCATTGCTTTCCCTGAGAGAAAGGTACACAGACATTAAAAAAGTCCAATCGTGCACCCACTCACATCTGTATGTGCTTAAATAACCACATAAATAAGATTTAAGCTCGAGATGGATAGATCTGGAGTCAATTGGATTTGGCTCCTAAGTGCTAAGTCTTTTGTGATAACTGAATGTGTACTCCCGAGCCACAAAGGTGCTTTTGAAAATTATACTCGCTGCAGAGGGTTACTGGTACCACGCAGGAAGAGGCCAAGCCCCTTCATTAAGTAATGGGAAATCTATACAAGGATCTACCTTCTATAGATCTACCTTGTGTTTGTCTCAGGTTTTATGCTCTCTCTCATTACCACAGTTTTAGGTTGCTTTACAGAACACAAAACCAGCAACAGCCAGGGTGTTGCTCAAGAGGTGCTCGTATGCAGGGGGTCACAGCAGAGAGTCTGTTGCTGTTGCAAATTCTTTCTCTATTTATACTGGGAAACTTTATCCAGTAAGAAGGGTTTGCAGTATTCTAATTTGTGAACTGTAAGTGCTGACATTAGAGGCAAGTAAGTGATTTCCAGAGGTGAACGAAGCCCAAGAAATAAGATGGCAGCCTTTCTCGATCAGCTGAGCTATCTCTGCTCTGCTTTGCATCATACACTACCACCACCGTGATGAAGGATGTATGGGTCTGTCAGACACCTGCTAAAATGTTTCCTCCACAAGACAGATAGGCAGAGCTAAACTCTGTGTGATGGACCACTCAAGATAGCCGGTGTGAAACACAGACCTGGCACTTTTAAATAGGTTCTTGTCTAAGAACACATTACAATTTTCAGCCAATACATTTTTAATAATATCTATAAAACTAAATAGAAACATTGGCTTGCAGACAAATGGCTTTTAAGACTAATTATTGATCTCGTCTTGATGTTCAGAGGTGCTTCTTACAGATTTCACTTGTAGCATGTTTCTTAGGAGCAAAGTTCAGCCTTTGCACAGGGCTGGCATCAGTCATATAAGTCCTTCCCTGGGTGGTATTAAGGGATGTGAACAGCACACATATCTTGTGCTGGCCTTCTCCACAGGATGAAAATTTACCTTCATACCTTCAGTGTCAACCACTGAACATATTATTCAGACAAGCATCAAGCACCCTCACAACCACATGCTACTATCAATTTAGATATTCAGCAATAAAAAGTGAGTCATAAGTCATTAAGCATACACCAGCTGAGACTATACAGTGAAGTCAATGACTGGTTATTGATGTAAACCATACAACCACTTACGATGTTTTGGGTTCTTTTACCTATTCAAAAGGGAATAGTCTGTGCCCGAAAGTGTTCACAGTCTGACCAAAGTAATATTAATATTATAGCAACATTAACATATTGTTTATAAATTAATTACTAATATAGTGACATTAATATTATATATTAATATATATATCAGGGTGCACCTGCACTAGTAAATCAGCAGCGAGAGGGCACGTTTCTGCCACTGCAATGCAGTGCTCCATTCTAGTAAGTATGGTCCCTGCGCCTGTCTGGTCCGGGCCAACAGCATCCTCTCAGCAACTCCCCATCGCAGCTGAGGAGCTAGCGCAGGCCAGGGAGCAGCCCCAAGAAGCAGCCTGCATGCAGTCATTCTGCTTTGGAGGGTAAGAGTTTAGTACTACCTACATAGGACATTCCTGCCTGCTGGGGTTGGTGCCAGAGAGAAGTCCCAGGCGCATTTAATTTTCTAGCATACTACCACAGTCTTGGAGTCTGGTCATACAACAGCATCTAAAGCAATGGACCTCGACCTATGGACCCTATCCTTACAGTCTGCATTTAAGGCAAGGAAGAGCTGGCAGAAACAGAGATCAAAGAACAACGTAACAGTAAGACAAGGTGTTGTGACGCTCGGGTTGCCTAATCATTGTCAGAAGTTGGAGGAAGAAGAGAGGCAAACAGCTGATATTTAGTATATGTCACCTAAGTTCAAGACAGCCAACAGAACTAGAGTTTTTGATGTTAATCATACTAAGGACTGATTAACTACATGAAAGTTTATTACTTTGCTGCATTTCTTACTCTATGTTTCTCCCTCATACTGGGCAATTTGTTTGAGATTCAGAACTAATCTCTGTCATGTTTCAAGCTCTGGTGCTTCCAAAATGCCATTGCTCTTGCACCTGAAGTTTTCTCCCCATCTCTGTGCACCCGTTTGGAGAAGGTCTATCAACAACATAAAAACATACCGAAGGGGGGGACGCGCTCCACTTCTGTCGAGCAGATGTTCTCCTCGTGTGCCCATCTACCATAGGTGGCAGAGTAGATGATAAGGAACTTGGACTCCTGACAGTGGAGTTTCAGCTCCTGGTTTTCACATGCTGATTTGGTTTTGTATTCAGCTAAAAGAGAAGCAAATAACAATATGGTAGCATGAGGCAATTTACTTGGCTGGACTGTTAATAGCAAATAGCAGCATGACAGAAAACAGCTTTTCTGCAAGTTCTGTTGCGAGTGATATGTGGCACTACTACAACCAGAGACAAAGCCAATAGCAAAGCGGAGTGTTTCCTCCAACTGAATTGCTCCCATATGACTATCTACAGCCTCCGGCTCCTTTTTGAAAGGAATTAAAAAGTTAACTTTTGCCCATCTCCTCTCCTAGTGGAACAGCCTCCCCCCTTCCCGCCTGATTTCCTGGCTTGCTTTCCACCGCTGCTCAGTAGGAGAAGCCTCATCCTTTCCTTTTGTCTCTCCCCGGGACAATGGTGCATTCTACGCCTACTTCAGATGCCCGCCTGAGTGCTGAGAGCCTCCAACCGCTCATCAATCATGGGGATGGCTGGCATCGCCCAGTGCCACCGCATACAGCACCGAGCGAGTGCTGAAGAATGGGAGGCACAAAGGCATGGGGACGGGCTACGTATCCTGAGCCAGACAGCACTCGGCTACATTTGCATGGCTCCACCAAGGTCAGTGGGTTTCCCTGGGCGTGACTATCCAGCATGGGCTCATTTGAAAGTTTTTCCTGACAAAGCCATGTGAATCAGGAGCCTGAGAAAAATACACCCCCTCCCTTTCTCAGCTGGCAGAGGCACACTGGCAGTGCTGTCAGCACCGAGGTGGGGAAGCCAGCGAGATCGTCTTCCAGACAGCGTGGTTTATCCCTCCTAGGGAACTGCTTAAAATCTGCCATCTGGCCAAGGAGGTCTCTTGCTGGCCTAAGCAGCTGCTCTGCTTGCAGCATTTTACCACTCAAGTCTTCCCGTTCTAGGTATGGTGGCAAACCTTTTTACTGCAGATAAGGCCAGGGAGAAGAGTTTATTCTGCTCCATTTTTTTGTCCTTCAAAAATGTGAAAACAGGAAAAGGAGGTTCCTGAGCTGAGCAGGAGAAAAGGGAAACCTTATTGTTGCTGCGTGGTATCCCTGTGAGTGGAGCGTGGGTGTTGGTGCTAGGGGAACTGGAGAGAGAAAAACCTCCTATCTATTCAATAAAGAAAACATTATTGTTTCATTTAGAACAGATTAAAAAAGTGGTTAATGTTCTTGGTAATAGTCCAGTTTCTTCCATTCAAGCTCATCAGCAGTCACAAGTTTAAGTCTAAAAAAAGTGATTTTAAAAAATACTTGACCTGCTGCAGACTGTTACTTCTGCAGAAGCACCTGCCATGCCGTACACCCATGAGGATCATGCCAAGAAAACAGAGGCTCTGACCCAAGGGCTGACAGCCTAAAGCGGGTCTCTGTGTCTGTATGGCTGTGCCCCACGGTTGCTGAAGTGGCTATGGAAGTACAGACAACAGGAAAAAAACCCACGAGTGGTATAAGACAAAGGTAAGAATACAACAGAGACCTCTGCAGAGATGCAGCAACAGAGAAAAATACAATATTTCTAAATAGATGAAAAACTAAGGGATTCAGGCAATTGCTTAAGTGCCCACTCGAAGGCAAGGAGATTATAAAATATACTAAAGGTATACTCAAGTGATTTCCTGGGTAAGGATGTTTTCCACAGCCAAGCCTAACAATATTGGTATCTTACCTACAAATATAAATTTCCTGTCCCATGAAATCATGTAACTTGCACTGGAACGGGACTATTCCTCAGTTCTCGACACAGCACTTGCTGTCAAATACACTTTTCACCAGCTTTTGTAAAATCCAGATTAGAGAGAATATTATATATTCAAAGTAGCTCATTTCTAGTGGCAAAAATATTAAGCAGCTTGTAAAAGTAACAAACAGGATCCCAGTCCACTTTAGATTAGTAAAAAGAGATTTTGAATGACACAGGCACAGCTATGATATTCAAATCCATCTACTATTAATAATGCAATAATTGTAGTATCTAAAAAAAAAAAATCTTTAAACTATAAGATAATAAAACAGATCATAAAAATGTTAAATTTCAGACATTTTTTTCCCCTGATGATTGGCCCAGTCCATCTCCCTGGGAGTTCTTGTGTCAGTGCTTTGCCAAAGGTAACACCTGCCTACTCCATTTCCATATCTCTGCTCCGACTTCAATATTCTGCATAAATTGGCCCTTCAGCTTGCTTGCCACCCCTGTTCCTATTCCACCAATGATGTCTATCTTAATGCTCTGATTAAAGAAAACCTCTTTAATGCTTTCTCCTTTAGTTGTGGGATGGTATTTCTGAGTTGACTGGTGAACCTACCCATAAATCATCATTCAACTATTTTCTTTGGGACCCGTTTCAGCCACACTGGGGATCAGCTGCCAAAAAAAGCTGAGCCTCCGGGCTACTGGGGCTTGTTCTCACATACAATAGCAGCAAGAAAAACAATTTAAAAACACCAATAAATGAAACCTCATGATGATTGTCTTAATCTTTCTTACACTTTTCTCATGTTTACAAAGGGCATTCTCTTTGAGGCAGGATTTGTCCCTTTACATACCAACGTCAATTACCTGCATAGAATACAGATGATTCTACAATGAAATTCTGTAATAAAGTTAGCCACTCATGTGTATCCTCCAGCCATTTTTCTACAAATAGGAGGTAGTAACAGAGGATCTTTGAAAGCTTTGGTCCTACCTCCTTAAGCGTTTTTGCATATTCCTTATTATCATATCTTTTTCATCATTTGGATCCTTAGCCCAAGCATCTGTTTTGCTGTTCAGCTCTGTCTTTCTAATATGACATTATCATTGCCATCTCTTTGAAAATAATTTCCAAAACATTCTTCCTTTATACTCTCATGTTTGACATCTGACCCTGCCAAACTACACTGGTCATTAAGTTGGCAGCAAGCACACTGAAGTTGTAAACACAATGGGGAGCTAAGGTAGAGCAGAAAAAAACAATTTGCTATTAATCTAAGAGTCTCAAAACTTCACATGGATTTATGCAAAGCCTTGTGCAGTGGCATTTGAACCAAAACAAACAACGAAACACACACAAAAACACATTTGCCTGATATGGATTACTTACTAGGTTTGCATTTAAAGGAGACAAGGAGGAATTTAGTGGTCCCTGGACACAGATCAGGTCCAAAAACCCGACTATTGACAAGGAGTTGGCAGGATCTCAGGTTTTGGCATTCATCCAGTACTTTCTAGAACAACGGGCAAAAAGGATAGGCTTGAAAACAAGGTATGAAGCTATACAGCAATGAGAACACTTAGTTGTACTTTCTTCTACACAGGACAGAAATCATTCCTTCACAACTTTTTGGTTATAAACATGTAAGAAACATATGTATCACTGGATTTAAGCCACAACTCTACTGGACTCTGAGTCATGGCCAAGTTTATGGGAACACATCCATCGCAACGATGCCCGTGGCAACTTAGGATGTTACCAATTTGCTGCTGTTTGTCACTTTTTCCTCTGCCCCCAGCCAGTCGGCCAGATCTCGCTGTGTGCCACCACAGCTTCCATGGTGCTTGGGACACTGGGCAGAGCCCAGAGCAAGTGGGAGCACGCTCAGCCCCCAGCCTCTTCACTGACGTGCCTGAGGCACTCACCCACTCCTGACAGCGTTTATGGGAGTGCAATGTCCAGGTGAAGCACGGTAACTCAAAAAGATGCCTTTTTAACCATTTCATCTCCATCTACTTAAGTTTACCTCATCACGCTCTGTAATATCTTCCCTTGAAAGAGTTCTAACTAATGAGTTGGTGTGCTTAGTGACACTGAGGCACAACTCCAGCTTTAAGCCATATATAGGACCTGCTTAAGGGGCACTTACTTCTTGCTTGCAGTTACACACATTATCAAGTATTTACTTGACTTGCCACTTGAACAAATTTCAGAATTGGTTTGATCAGATAGCACAGATGTGCCTGTCTATTCTAAGCCTGCTTGTCTTTTCCTTTTTTTTTTTTTAAATGCTCTTCTAAGGTCATGTCTGCCCCAGATTCTTTGGCCCAGCAATATATCGTGGTTCTTACTGTGCTGCTTCACTGGGAGTGGCATCAGGAGGACAATAAAAAAGTCAGAAGTGTTATACACAAAGGGTCACGTGGACCCTCTCGAATTTGAGAAAAAGGACTAAGTACTCCTAGTGCTCACATTGGCGTTCCCACTTCATCAGTGGTTTCGGAGCTCTAGCTATAGCAAATACGAAGACATTGCCCAAGATGAGTCCGAGTCCAGTTTTTAACACAGTCACAAGCCAAAGCACCTAAAAAAACCCAGTTCAAAAGCAGCAGTGTACTTAGGAAATTCTTATTCGCCTTCAAAGCCCAGTTTAGAGAGGGTTTTCTATATACTATTTTTGGATAGTCTGTGGTGGTGTGCCCAGGATTCCTCATGTTTAAAACCACAGCAGGCTGTGATAACGAGGGCATTGCCTCCAGGACAGTTACTCTTAATAGGAGTAACTGTAAGATACCATTCTCTGATAGTTTTAGGTACTCCTGTAAGATCTATGGGAATTTTTGCCTTGTTTCTCATCAGAAGCGGTCTCAGTCATACCAAGAAGCGAAATCACAAATTTACCACTGTGATAGCACAAGCTGCACTCTTGTTTCCAGGCTGAGAGAGTTGGCAGTGGCTGAATCTCTCCTGTCGCCCCTGGAAGCCATCCCTCCCAAGCAGAAATGATACACATTGGCAGCACATTGCAGCGATCCCATAACACTCTTGCCTTTTTGTTCCCATTGGTAGAAGAAGAGGACTTGCATCCAACAGTTTTTGAGCATTAAGTGCACTCTAAAGAGTTTAAAAGGGAAGGAAAAGCACAGCAGACTTAATTTTATCAGTCAATTCTTCTTTCACCGAGTTGCAAGTCAAACAAATAACTCCTCCTTAATTGGGATGGTTCTGGAACAGGCCAGTGAAATAGAGTTACGTCTTTAGTCAGTGGAGACAGCTGTCCCCTACTGAGTCACCTTCTGTTTGCACCTGAGCTGAATCATCTCCTGTGGATCTATTTGTATTTTCTCCTATTTAATGCAAACAGCAGTCGCATTTTCTATCATGTTGCTGTGCAAAAACACGCAATCACAAAAGCAAACAATGATACTCGTAATGAGATAGCAGTGGGCTGTTAATATCCTGAGACAGATCTAACTTTGCAGTGATCCTTTTAATAGGAGGTCACTGTAAAAAATGCCTGTTATGCTTCCTCCCGGCTGCAGGGTAGCATCATGCCCGATTATGCAGACTGCAGATGCGGTTCCAAAGGGAAGGGGAGGAGGAATGAGATCACTGGTGCTCTTTTCGAAGAAATCAGTTTACAGGATGCGTCTCTTCTCCTTGACAGAACTGGAACTCCCTGAGATGCAGAGCATTCCTATCTCTCACGTTCATGGCCTTGTCAAAATGCTTTCATGCCTTTGGTCAGTGACAGTGCCTGAAGGATGATGATAGTTTATACAACAGTTATCCCATGCTGTGTTTATTACATTCAGGGGAAAAAAATGCCCATGGAGACCTCACAAAGGCACTCAAAAGCCCAAAATAATCATTGGTGTCACCTCACTGTAGTCAGTAAAATGACATCAAGGATGCATCTGGCCTACTGTTTTTGGTGGAGAGATGTACTTTCACATGGCCCATAGGTCACATCTGGAATTTCTTTAGAAGTTGCAGTACAGCATGGGCAAGCCACACTTCTAAAACTGCCCTAATGTTGTGTCTGGAGAGAGGATATTACCGCCAAACCACTCTGTGAAACTTTTCAACTCACTAGTGGTGGGAACAGACATGCCCTGTTGTCAAGAAGCTATGTTGTTGGCTACAAGCACAAATGTTTCAAGCTTCATCAAAGCTTCTGTAGAGCATTTACAACAGCTTCACCAACAGAACATGTTGAGATTCCACTGACTCCTCATTTTTGCAATGATTTACTGAATTTGGCCTAACACTGAGCATGTTCACTATGATAAAACAAGCCTTTGACAGCAGTGTAAGTCAGACCTTCTAAGCCTCGTTACAAGTGTCTCCACAGCAGAAAGTAATAATTTATGAAGTACAAATCATTTTAAGCTATACTCAAGTGGGCCCAGCAAACAAACCATAGGATATTACTGATACAAATCATGTATTCATGGAAATGCAGATATCCGCAGAAGTGCTTAGGATCTGCTGTTTAGCTGTCACGGTGCCTTCTCAGTGAGTGAAGACAGGCATGGAACAAGCCAAATGCCAACCAGAATGCCATCTTATTCAGCAGATTTGTAACCCACCTCTGTCCAATGTTTGTATCCTCTCCTGGGGACAAGGAGGGCCTGTGTGATGGATTAAGACTGGTCTGCTCAGTCACGACCAGCCCTTGATTAGAAGGGAATTGATTATTTTAGGGAACTTTGAGAATGGGGTTTCCAAAGTAAGGCTCATCAAAACAGAAGGCAATCTACAAAGCTTTCACAATCCTATGGTAATATCCTGCTGGCCAGACAAATCCTTTCAGTTGTAATACTTTTGATGGTACACTGACATAGACATGTCATTTCATTCAACGTTGTGAACACTTGCCGTTTTTACACAGCATAGCTCACCGCATGGAAACCGTCATAAACATTATGTACATTAAGAACCTTTACAACGTGCGATACCTGCAAAGAGGTGGGTGCCACACAGTTTATGGGTTCTGTCATCCTGGTTTCAGGCTCCCGAGTACTACACATGTGGTAGTTGTGCCCGTAAAATGCTGACTGAACACTTATTGTTGAATGCCGAGGACAGTGCAGACTCAAATGCTCCCCATCGCAGGCATAGGCAGTATGATTCTGCAGAAGTTTGGTTAGGTAACCTAGAAAATATTCAGCTCTGTTACAACTAGTACAGGAAATGACAAGCTCGTTAGATAATAAGAAAACCACAATCAGTCTCTGGAAAGGGCACTGTAGTCAAGGTTATACATATGGCCCGCTGCCACACCACATGGCTCTGTGAATGGGTCAACCTTTACATGCTAGTAACGCTCAGGTCTGGAAAACAAGAGGTCGCGTGGCAGTGAGTCAGAGCCCTACCAGCACTCCAGCAGCAGCACTATGTCGGAGACGTCATTTCACAGACGACAAATGGGCTCAGGCCCTTTCCAGTCGTGGTTGCCAACAATCCCAGGGCGTGTTTGCAGAAGTCGGAAGGGCTATTGCTTCGCTTTGCCGGCTAGACTCTTGCATTCTAGCTGGCTAAGGTATTCCTCACACCTCGTCTTAAACTGATGCTTTGCACTTCTGGGCTCCTACACAACTGTGTTTCACACAAGTGATAATAAAAGTGATTCTCTCTGTATCACTGAATCAGATGCTAGGACAACAGAAGAAAGGTGGTCCATAAGTGCTGGACACCGTAGGTGCTGGACAGAAACCTAGAAGTAAGATACATAGAATTTTGTATTTGCTAGAGGGTTTGTTGGTGTTACCAGGAGAGGGAGAGGTAGGATGCGTATGCAGCTGTCCACCTGTACACTCCGTCTGCATCTTCTAATAAGTCCATGAGCAGCAGAGCTAACGACAGCTGTTTTTCTGATTTGTATTTCATCGCATATTGTCTCTTTAGCCAAGATTTCTGTTATCACCACAAATATTAATAAATTTAATCTCCTACTGCCCTTCTCTCTGTTCTGCAGAATACTTTAATGGAAACATGCAGGCTGCTTCCTTTGACCATTACAAATTAGACATTGTGATGGGAAACCATGAGGGGTCATTTAATTCAAAGACCTTCCTCACCTATACTTATGAAGCTTTGGTATCTCTACCATGCTGTCACACTTGATTGAAATCTATCTTTAAGCAGAAAAGGTTTGTGGGTGAAGGGGAAGAAGAGGCGTGAGGGACAGGAGAGAGAAAAGATACAAAATACCAGTCTACAAATAAAGCAGTATCTTTCCTCATCCCTCATCCATAAACACATAGGAATTAGACCCCAAACCACTTTTTTCTCCATGAGTTTTATGACAACCCAATATACTACAATCAAAGCAAATCTGTTTTCTAATTCTTCCACTATTAGCCAAACTTTTTATTAATGTGCATACAATAACTATATTTGAATAGTTTCCTTATTCCTATGTATGCATTAAATTCTGTATAATTCTCTGTAAAATCAATTCCCAACTTCTAGAACACCAAGTTCATCCACATTCACATCAAAAAAACCAAACAAAATTCTCCAAACCCAACATATTAAGTAATGAGAAAGCACTAAGAGCTTCCACTGATTTGAGAAAAGATTTGTAGGAGTTTTAAAACTGAGACCGTGACTACATACCTATCTTTTTAATTTCAAAAATTAATTTTCCTATCTTTGCCTCTTTTCCAAATGTATAATTGGTCTAATTAAAGACAAAACCTAGTATCTTCTCCTCAGAAGTCTTGCTTACCCCACTGGGGTGACAGCAATGTTATTACTCTTAAGTATAATAGAGGAAAAAAACCAAACCATATTTTCTTGTTTTGGTGGCTGAATCAGAACTAGAATGGCAAGGGTTTTTCTATCATTAAAACAAAAATTAGTTTTCTCAAAGAAAATATTGAAAAAGTTTGCTCATGCCATTTAATTTTTCACGCTTTTTGCCCTTTTTAAACCTTTCACCAAAGATGAGCAATTTAAAAAAAAGGGTTTTAAATAGCAATTTATGTATTCCAAGTAAACGATATGAAAATAAAATATTTCAGTTCTCCAGCATCTTTTCCAGCTCCAGCTGTGCAAATGGATAGGAAAATTTAGCTCCCCTATCAGTTACTATGCCTGGAGAAAGGAGAAGCCTGCTCCACCGTTGTCTTTGCTGCTCCTCATCTAGAGCCCGAGAGAGGACAGGAGTCAGCTAGATGCACCTTCCAGTAGAGCAGAGATGTAGGTGAGTTCCTCACCTCATTGAACTCAGTCTGGGCACTGGCACTAAACTCAGGACAGAGAGAATTTCATGCCCTGTATTTGCAGTCTAGATCTCAAGGAGACCAGCCCAGCAGAAATCCCCATAGCTTCTCACAGGCTAAAAAAACCAAAAACCAAAAAACAACGAATCCATCTCCTACATTTTCTGTGTAACTGAGATCACAAATAATTGAGCTTTCCTGCCAGAGCTGCTCCTCTGTCAGCCTGCTCCTGAAAGGTGCTGAGTAGTGCCAGGAAAATGGGCTGAATGCCCAATTGCACCCAAGCGACTTTGCTATGGTCCAATACTGCACAGGGGCCTCCAGTGGCATTTACTGCCACTGAATGCCTCTGACATTGCCATCATAGCATAAAGGGCCACAGTGTAAGAGTATTCAGCCCAACGTGAGCTGTGGGTACTCAACACCTTGAAAGATTTAGCCCGATATTTGTAATCATTTCAGTTCTTCAGGTTTTAAGTTACTTGGAGCCAAGAGTGCTGTATACAAAACAGCCCAGTATTCCCTAAAGAATATCAGCTATGTTGTGATTTGGATGAGTTCCCTGGCATCTTAACTGCTACTTTGATCCTGCAAATTCCTAATCCAGTATCTAAGCACCTTTCTCCAACAATTGCAACTATTCAATCCTTTAAAAAAATGCCTTTATAAAAAACTTGCTCTGATTCTGTATAAGCAATATGGTTCACTTGTAAAATAGCATTAGATGGACTGGGGAAAATAAGACAACATGCTCTCCGGCCTTCCAAGTGGCATTTAAAGTGACTCTGCTCTAAAATCCTTGTGTATTTGCACACAATAAAGGATAAAAATAGTAATGGAAATTGGCTGAAACCTAATGTTCTCTGATAAGAGAAGTGGTGACGTACTAGTATCTAAATTGCTCGCCTCACATGGCAGACCACATAAACCTGCATTTTTTATTACTATACACACAGACTACGTACACACAGATGGAGCGGTCAGCCTTTTGCAAAGAGCGGTGTCGACTGGGCAGCTCACAGCCCACACTGAGAAAGAATTCCCACTCGAAAAGTCACGATTTCCTCTTGTTCTTCCCTGAACAACTCCAGCTTCTTTCCTCTCCTTATGCTGGCCCTCTTCACGTACCAGGGCGCTGCCTGCCCTGCGCTCGCCAAGGGAATAAAGTGTTCTCAGCCGCTGCCACCTCTCACCTGGGTCCTGGAGTGGTGCTTGCGCAGGAGGGAGCAGTTCCCAGTTGCTTTCCCTCCTTTCCTGGGCAGCGTGGCCTTGTAGTCACCCTGCTAGAAAGCTTCGCCTTCTTGAGACCATGAGTATCCCTATATTGTTTACCAGATTCTGTACTGAAACACACTTCCCTCGAGGCAGCAAATTTAGCCAAGTGACAATGTAAGGTTAGAGGAAAAATATGTTCTTATCTCTACAATTAATAACAGCTGTGATTATCAGGAGAGAGGGCATTGTAACAGTTGAATGGGTCTGTCATTCCTTCTGAGGCACGCTTCCTTTTCTGCGTTTCTCTCAACTGGCGCAATTAAATCAGGTCATCCAAAAGAGACAGCAGGGTTGTGTCACTGTCCAAATCAGACAGCAGGATTGTGTCACTTTCAGGCACCGGCCCAGCACATCGCCTGGGCTACAGGCACTTCAGGGCGCTATTTGTTGTTCAGCATCTCTCAGTTTGTATTCGTTTAATTAATCAGTATCTGTTAGTTGTGAATTCTGAGAAAACTTTTTTTTTTTAAATACCTAATATGGGAGCTAGAGGCTGTGCCTGGACTACAACACATCTCTAAGCCGTGGTCCCCTGCGTGCTAGGGAAGCACTCGCTAGCTCCTCTCCAGCCAGCACACGAGGAGGTTCCCTTCCCCTGGAAAGCAGGGCACGGGGAGGGCTGGAGCACAACCACCGCTCGCCCCAGCGTGGATGGAGGGAGATCATGGCTGTGTGGGCACCTGGACTGGGAAACCAGAAGAGTTGTGAGTTATGGGGTTTCTTACTCCGAGCAAACAGAATCTTAAGCAGACCCTATAAAAATCCTTAGATGACTTAATGTTTAAACCTAATGTTGGGGTTTTCCTCTTTGTTTTCTGGGTTGTTGGGTGATAAAGGGGGAGGTGGTGTTTAGCTACAGCAGTCACTTTCAAGCGTGATTCTGCAATGAGGAGGACTATAGATTTCCTCTTTTTGCAAAAATAATAAATGTCACTCTTCTTTAAAACAATCTGAAACTTTATAAAAAAGTCAACTACTGTGAGAACTGTCTAAATTAGAAAAACTTGGCAATACTGCAGTGTCCCAATAACATCTCTATGCCTCTGTGTGAAAGCCCCGCTAGGAGCTTTCCCATTTATCCAAGACACATTCATAAGCAATGTATGGGGTGCTCTGCATACAAAATCACATACAAGATGTTACAGACTGGCTCAGAAGTTAAGCCTGAATCATACGGCAATAAACAGATCCCATTGATTTGAAGGCCAGAAGGTATCATCCCACCCAACTGTCTGCATAACCCAGACTACTCACTCATTGTAACTTCTTAGTGAGACTCAAAACACCAATGCAGAATGCAAGCGTAATCCTTTCTTCCAGAATTAGCCAAATTAGTCACAGCATCCACTGTGTTGACAAAGAACTTAAAACATAGCACCAGAAAAACACACAATACACTGAGGCTGAGCAGCTGAACAAAGCTTTAAGCCTTACTGATCACTTCTTGTTGCAAAGGAGGACTGATAAAACTGTGATAGCAATGACAGACAAAAATAACTGGCCTAAGAGAGTAAAGGCTGGCAATAGATACCTCTTTGTGTGAAACAGAGCTCTTAAAAGGTTATAGTTTTTATACTCAGCATTTGCCCCTGGCATTATTGCTTTGAATAGCAACAACAACGGTAGTAATGAACCTGAAGGTACAAAAATCCAGAAAGATATTTTTTTTTCTCTTAAAAACACTGAAAAACTGGGAACTGAGAAAGTTTGAGTTTAAAAAAATATGACTACCAAAAAGCCTGGAAGTGGTCAGCCAAGAGATGTTATGTCTCCCGCGTATGGCACAAGACCGTACAGGGTACTCAGATGTGCTGGATTCATTCCTTACGGTAGAGGACGCTAACACAAGGCCTTAAGGCCCTTTTTCAGTTGTCAGCATTGGAGTAAAAATGTGTATATCCTGTCCAGCCTCACTGCACTGGCATGAACCTCACCATATGGAAGCATCAAGGAGAACAGCATTTCAAGCTGTGAGTCTAATGCCTAGCACATATTAAATGCAATCTCAGCGTTGACTGATGTAATGTCTTTTTGGCAAGAGAGCAGCTTTGCAATGTAATATTTTTAGAGCCTGAAGCCGAGTAGCATGCAGCCTATGAGGATTCTGAGAAGCAGGCCTTCATATACAGATTTAGTAATATTAGTTCCTGTGCATCGTTCAATCTAGCTTAATTAGCACAGCAATTTGCTAGCTCGTTTTAAAGACATACAAATCCACTTAGATCAAAATAGATTGAAATAGCACACATATTGTTGTGGGAGTCCCAGAAGGCTAATCCATTCGGTAAATCTACATCAGCTCCCGCAGTTTTATGAAGAATTGTGCCAACAGCCATTAAAAATACACAAGCAAGTCTAGCAAGTTTGAAGGAAGAGATATCATGCGGTGATAACAGAATTGTTGATAAACTCTACTACACACACCATTAGAAGCATCAGTCTGATATTTATTGGTATTTGGGATCCAGCTGCAGTACTTCTCCAGCAATATCTTCTCCATTGGTTTGTGAAGGAAGCATTGAAGAGAAATTAACCCCTAAGTTTCCTCCCCCATCCCCTCTGCCATACCCTCCACTGGTCTTTAGAGGCAGCTACGCCCCAGACCATGCTGTTCAGGGTTACTGCATAATCACTGCTTCCAGAACCAGGCTGTGTGTGTGGATATGACAGTGCCTATTTGGCTCTGTTCACAGAAGCAAGGATCTGCCTCTCGTAATTCTCTTTAGTCTCTTACCTTGGTTGTCTGTAACTTCTTTCTGTGGTAGCTAGTTTTTAGAATTAGTATTCGTGACAGAGGGCAAAATGTTATCCAGGAAAGACACTGTTTCTAAAATTCAAAACACTATGTTTCTTGCCCCATCATTTTATTCTTTTTTTATCCAAGTGCCTTGTAAGCATACTGTTTGAGTCATTCTAGCCAGACTTGGTCTTACAGTCTTTTATCAGTAAGAAATACCCTTAGGCAGAAGCATTGTTTATTCTGTTCACTGTTCAGAAATGAGCATAACAGCTTCACTCAGCAGATACAGATAAAAATCCATACTTGCTTAATATATGCTTTCTTGCATAGTCACTAATTTGACTTAATTTCCCTCCATTGCTTGCTTTTTTCAGTGTGCCTTTTTCCACTATTCCTCCCAACACTCATGCTCTTTACAAGTGACTGCTATCCTACTAACTTAATTCTTTTGCTTGTACTGCGGAAGATGGCACGAAAAGCTGGTTTGCCATGCAAGGCAAGTAATTTTTGTATAATCACTAGATTTTTTTATCCTATTTGAACCTTTTTTATGTGGGAATAGACGCTCACTTGCAAAAAATAGTGGTAATCTAGTTTCACTGGTAAGCTAGTGACCATAAAAAACCTGTCCATTTCCAAATGTCTAGTTTGGTTTCAGAGCATCCAAGGCTGTTGCTTTTCTTAGAATCGGTCCTTGAGAGTTTTCAGTTGACCATTTCTAAAGGAGATGAAGCTTATGAGATTATGATCTCTGTCCGTCTGCCATTCCCTTACTCAACTCAACAACTTTTAAGCTCAATGGCCAGTTTCAAACCTGAGGGGTACAGGGCTCAAAGAAATAAAGTTCCTACAAGTTTCATGAAAATCAAAGCCTGAGCTGACAGGTCAAAGTAAGAACTGTCACTTCCAACTCAATCTAATTGACTAACGCTAAAAGTCAACTGGCTGCTGAAGACATAGCGTACTTATACTGGAGAGCTAATCAGCCTGCTGCTAATGGAGCAATTTGTTTTCACTGGCCTTAATGACAGATGAAGGATTAAACCTTCAATAAGAAAATGCTTAAGTTAAAAGTGAAAATGCTTTTGGGACAGTATGGCAACCAAAGCAGGCATCAGTGATGAAGATGTCAGTCAGGTTTTCCATGAACTGCTTTATCAACATGTGCGCTTTCCTAAAGAAATTGTCCTGTTTAATTTTTTCCCTCATACCTCATGGATCATAACGTGGATCATAACCACCTCATTGAACCTAACTCTCACTGTCTGATGAATCTGAGGGTCAAATTAATCAAGAGCTTGGTTCCGCTTAAGCCAGAGAAAGGACCCAGGTAACCAGCAGATAATTCAGCATAAAACCACTTTCAAACTCTAGTATGTGATCAGGGTTTATTCAGTGAGTAGCAGCACAGGCAAGAAGCCAAGCCATGAGCTCCTCTTAGAAAAACAAAACCAAGACATCATGAAGAAAGCATAGACGCCCTGCAACTTTTTGGTTATGCCAAATGGCCATTGTTTCTCCAGGAACCACATAACCTCTTCATATCCATGCCACTCAGCTCAGACTTGCAGTTATGTGTATTAAATGTTTGCAGAGCGGGAAAATCCATGAATCCTGCACTCGCAGACCAGATGCCTATTCTCTCTCACATCCCCTGCCACAGCTGTTCTCTGTTTCCTTCAGATCTACAGTTTCATATTCCCTTGTGTTGTCTCTGAGGAGTGATGCTTATTTTTGTTGTATCGCAATGGCTTTCTGAGGAAATCAGAGAGATCCCTATGCACTTCCTTTTTCTCACTCACTTTCTCTTTTTATTTCCTTCTTCCCTTCTTGTGTTAGGAACAGGCAAACTATAACTGAACTCCAAAGATTTTGGTCTGTAGTAAACCCCATGCTACAGTCAGTTATACTTCTCTCAGCTATTCCATGAAGCCATAGGGGCAAACACTTGTCCTGGGACTTAATATGGAACGATTACAGTAGAAAAGGGAGATTTTCTCCCTCCTATCCTCAGATGCTGACAAGAGGTACAACACTGTTAAGGGAGACTGTGAGGCTCTCTTCTGCCGTTGCCAAAAAATCCTTTCTTTTGACTGGAGACAGAGTTGCCTCTTCTGGTGCCATTAACAAGAAGTAACAAGAGAAAGGCTCAGCGGGCAGCATCTGCTTCTGGAGACAGAATGAGTGAATCATCATGCCCAAGAGACAGCAAAGTTATAATCTTCCCAAAGACTGCAAATAGGAGAACCTCAGGGACTAGAGGAAAATATTTCTTTGAAAACTGGGATTTATGAACTTGAACCTCCACGCAAACTTGAGAGTGGGGGCTGTTCACTGCCAGCTCCTCAGAAAACAAAGTACAGGTTTCATTTTGCAAACAGAACTCTGACTCAAACTCTGCATTTTTTGTATTCCCATTTATATTTGACACTCAAAAAAATCAGATAAATGATAGATCAGGGAATTTGCCTTTTGAATCACTAAGTCCATCCTCTGGCAGCTCACAGATCTGCAATGTTATGATGGCTTATAGTACAGCGAGTCTAAGCCAGAAGAGCAAAAAAACCCCTACCTTACCCTCACAGCCTGATGATTTTCTCTACAACATTTCATCGTCCCCAACTCATTTTTAGCCCGAAGAAATAAAAAGTCCAAAATTGCAAAATGATTCTGAAAAATTAATGCTTGTCTTGCCATCCAAGAGGAAATACAATGAAGAATAAACAGATATTTGTGGGTTGAGACCCTCATCCAAAGCCCAGTGAAATCCTTGGGAATCCTTCCAGTGACCATAGCCTTTCAATCAGGTCTTATATTATGAGTGATGTTTTAAAATTAATTCTAAATTAAGAGCCAAACATCACTGGTATTTAATTTGTTGCCAGAAGCCACACAATAGACCTTTGAAACAAAACTCTTAAAACGCATAGAAATTCAGATGAAATGACTCACCAATGCTGAACAAATAAGGCACAACCATGCCTCCTTCTGCTCTTCAGCTCCCTTTAAGACACTATTTTCTCTGTGTTTGGTAATGTATCAAAATATTTCAGTTTTAATTGTAGATTATGGTTGGCAGATGACAGAATTCTGGTAACTGGTCAGACAGTGCTTTCTCTGTCTGGGGACACTTCCATAAAAGTCTGAGTATTTATTTGGAACAGGTCTGTAACCCCTTTCTCTAATAAAGCTGAGACTGTCTGGAAACTCTGTCTTACTAAGGGGTATTGGCAGCAGATGGAATAGGAAGGCGGGAGGAGCTAATCCCTGCTATTTATTTTGAACAAAAATAACATATGATGCGTCAGGTGCCAGCAACCTGCACAGAGAGAACAAAGAGAGTTCCTGCCCCAAAAGTGTAAGAATCTGAAAGACAGACTCAAACATGTTGGTCTCCGAGCAGTGGAGCTCAGGAAGTCAGGTTTCCTATAGGTTTGTGTCTCATGCCTGAATTTCCCAACATCTGTTGTAGGGGCAGGAGCATCACACTATGCTTTAGCTCACTTCTGGAGCGCCCTCCTTTCTTGGGGATGCTAGTAGGGCCTAGCTGCTTATGCTCACAAAATGTGTAGGAACTTAATAGGACCAAAGCTTTTACTTCTCTAACAAGGATGATTAAATCTGATCAGTGGATTTAACAAAAAATATTAGGCAAAGTCCGCATCTAAAATAGGATTTCATACGCTACACTTCCTCAGGAAAGCAGAGAGAACTGCAGAGACAGGCCTGAAACAAAACCTTGGATCTCAGCACCATGATCTAAACTAAATCTCACTTCTGACACACACCTCTGTTCCACAGAACAAATCCCAGATCCAAAAACTGCTCCACTTTGAAAAACTTTAAACCAGACTTTGAGGTTTAACTCCCATATTACTGAAATGAAATATGTTTCTAAAATGAAATCTTTTTGTTTAAACAAAGCAACCAAAATTTTCATTTTACTTTTACAACGCGGTATCAAGAAGATGCATTGTTGACATCACTCCTTTTAGCACCTCTTCAAATATCCTGGTCGAAGGACAAACTCCACTTGCCACGGTGAGTCAACAAAATGAACTCAAGAAAATTTATACAGGATTTTATCTGACCAACACAAAACCAACAAAAAAACCCTCTGTATCATTGTGGTCGGTCATGATTGATCCTGCCACGTTATTACAAACAAAGCATTTGCTCGAAGCATTTGTTTGCTTTCCTTCTGCCTGGGGGAATCTGGGATGGGTGAATGCCACAGAACTTAATGGAAACTTTTAATGCAGAAAGGCCACAGGATCAGATTATATTTCTTGGGTGAACTGGTTTGCTTTTTCATTAGATCAGTTTTCTATTCTTGGGTCAGAAGATCAAGTCCATGGAGTTAAAGCAGTGCCTAGTTCTGTCTGAACTGTTCTGGAAAAAGAAAGAAAAGCTGACACCGGCGAACAAAGATTAAAAGGTTCTACCTAAGCAGTGGCTGCTTTTTCTGTTCACATCCAGAAAGTCATTCTTCAGCCCAGTTATGCAATCACACACTTACTTACTTAATTTTTGATCTTCGGTTACAGCCACGTTTCTTGAAAGCTGCCCAGAAAACCTGGCTGGGACCAAGGTAGAGACAGGGAGATTGACTGATGAAGTGAGCAAAGGAGGCCAGTTCAAGCAGAAAGCCTAAGCTCAAAGTAGCATGGAAAAAAGAAGAGGAGGAGGAAGAAAGGGGTATAAAAGAAGGTGAACGGGTGTTCCTCGGTGTTCCCAGAGAGAAGGAATTTGTCCCCAGATGGATAAGAGGTCAGTTAACTTTTTTGCAGCAGATAGGGAAAAGGTGGGAGAAGGAGCAGGGCTAGGACAGAGAGCCAAGGGGAGAGCCAAGCACTTTTCCCATTGCCAGGAAGGAGGGCAGGGGGATGAGACGAGGGAGCAGTGACTCCTGCTGTTGGGAAGGTACACGGTCCTGAGCAAATGCCACCATCTCCAGCAAAACCAACTCTCCCTCAGCAGCAGTGGTAGCAGACAGTTGGGCTTTCTATAGCACCAGTGTCGGTATGTACAGCTCCTTATTTTGCCTGTTTTGGGAACCAGTCCTTGAACACAGAGGAGCTGTGAGGAAATGGCTCTCATGTGGCCTTGATTTCTTGAAAAATGCGTCCCTCTTCACTTCTGACAGTGTCCTGGGAGTCCAGAGTATTTAGGACTTTGGCTCCCAGAGAATGGAGAACTAGCAAAATTCACAGCAGTCTACAGTCTCCTGGATTGGGACCTGATCTGAAAGGTGAAAGCTGCAAATCATCACCGAGAAAAACAATGTGAGGACAGAGCTTTGTCAAGTAGGAATGAAACTGTGGACATGAATAAATATTTTGGTGAAAAGGTATTTTAGATGTGTTTTGAAGACTAGGCATGAGGGGAAGAAAATTCTCGAGCTGTAGGATCAAACCAATACGAATGAAGATCTAAGGAAAGAACTGTGGATTACATCTCTCTTTTTCCAAACTTTCAGCTTTCCGTTTCAAATTTGGACATAAATGCTTGGATTCCACGTTTAAAAATTAATCACATAGAGGACTGCAGACCTCAGAGCAAACCTCCACTTTCAATAACCAATGCAGTTAATAAATATGTTCTTTGTTGCCACCAAACTGCTAGAGAAGAATAGATTATGCAGATCTTTAAGTATTGTGTGTATCAACATTACTTTACCTCCAATATCTCCTGTTATTAAAAGGAGAAACTAATTTTGCTTACTGACACTGAGTCCTCACAAAGTTTGATTTAGAACTGCTGCTAGAGTCTTGTTTCAGAACATTTTTCTCCCTAGAAAATACCAGTTCACATACCAATTCATAAAATGCTATTGCATAGTGAAGAAATGTCTCAAAAAAAGCGCCAAACCAAAAACCAACAACAAAAAAATTTTTTTTCATCGTTAAAAGCTAGACTGAGAAACATATGAGAACAAGAACCTGCAGCTCCATATCCTGTAAGGGCAAGAGGAATAATAAGACCACAATAGCAACTGACCTGCAATAACCGAATGAAGAGATTCTACTCACAGCCAGGGCTGCCAACCTCTCTCTTACGAAAAGGGAGGGATAAATACTGTACTAGTTTCACTGCTTCTGTTCTGTGAAGTGATCCATAAAAAATGACCACAGTTTTCTAAATGGGGAAATAAATAGCAGTCAAATATAAAAAAAAAAAAAAAAAGAATAACTCTTCCCTATCCACATACACTGTTCCCTGCTCCCCTTTCCAAAACATCAATCAGATCCCAAGAGAGGTCATCTTGGTGTTGTTAGAAGCAGGCAGCTATGTCTTGTGTTTAACAAATGGACTCTGGGCAGGTTACAATTGCTAGCACAATTTAACACATACATAAAGAGAACAACAAAGATTACACGTGCAGTTATTGCAATCTGACCGCAGTCTGGGAAGTAATTATAGAAGGCTGTCAGAAAGGGGGGGTTGGGGGGAGAGGAACAGAGTTTGGGTTGCTGAGGTAGAGATCTGATGCTGGAAACACACAGAACGGAAAAGGCAATGACCCAAAAAAGTATATACCTGATAATCTGAGTATAAAAGCCTGAAATCTGTGAAAAGGAGGAAAAGTTTAAGCAACTGGCTTTCCAGTTCTCTGTGCACTCCCGAATTCCCAGTACCAGATCAAATCATGCACAACACATCCAAGGCACAGATCTCAGTTCCTTTTGCTATGACATGGGCTGCACGTGGAAACCTATAACCTGCTGCCTGGAAGCTTTACCCTCAAAAGGGCAGGATTAGACCTGATCCTTTCCAGAAGAGTGGAAGGGCAGGCGATGGGTAAAGCTGGGGGAGCCAGCTCCCCGCTCCTCATCCCTCGGGATAATCCCCCAGGAGCTGCCTGCACCTTGGCAGCTGCAGGGTGCTGCCCCTTTAAACGGGGCAGATTTGTGTTCATGTAAATTCAACAGAGCTTATGAAAATCAAGTCGCTGTGCCCGCCGAGGGAGGGAGGGAGCAAATAAGGAAATTCAGCAACTCTAGAAGCTCAGCCTGAAGCTGCTGTTACGGAGCTTGTTGTAACTCTTTAGCAGGTATTAAACAGACTGGGGACGGCACTGCAGGGTGTCATCTTCTGTCTGACCATTCCTGGCCCACAGCACCTACTTGTGAAGTAGCTAAAAACTTCTCCGTGTGCTCTGAATACCTTTTTTAAAAGGCTCTGGTAACATTTTGGTCTTTTCTGTCATTCTGGATTAGATCTCCATGTTAAAAGTAAAATGAAAATGTGAGCAGAATTTGTTCAGGTCTGGAAACTTCCCAGTCTAGCAAGAATTTTGGAATCTGATTTCCTTTTCTACATCCTATTTACTGAATTGTCTGTGTGACATTTTTAATACTGATCTCTGGGGTGAGACAGAGATTGTTTCCTTGGTCATTCTACCTACTTGGAAAGCTCAGTGCACAATGAATACTGAATGCAGCTGTACTTCTGAAATGTACCTTGGATAACCTTATCTAAATAACTTCATTTGAAAAGTGAATGGACTTTTGTGAGAGGAACTTTCCTAGATAAACTAAAGGGATATTTTTTGACTCAGCGGCTATTTGAAAGGGAAAATTTGAACATTTATTTTATTTTCTTGTGGAGAACTACCATGTGATTCCAAAACTAACATCTACAAGCCAGCAGTTAAGACAAAAAAACACCAAAGAATGAGATAGCAAGCATTTAAAAGCCCTTTACATGTGAAAGGAATCTAATAGGAGAAACATAGTTTATCAAAGTATATAACTCTGACCTTTATATTTGGTGGTTGCTTGCTTAGAAATGTTCAGGCTTATGGAACTGGAGACAATAATAAAATCACAAACTTCATTTTCCTATTGCTGAGAAAATAGTTTCTACAGAACCATCGCCAGTATTTTGAACTGTATTACCACAAACTATATTAATATGCATAACAACACATTTGGACTATTAATTATATACTAACTTTGTTCCGGCACACTCAACTGGCTTTTGGAAAGTTCTGCTCTGTTCATTAAGGGTAAGGTTTGCTTTCTGCCCTGGAGGCAGTTCCTTAAGCTTGCAGCTGCCAGGAATATGCTGTGCTTACTGTAAAATACAGAAAGGGGAGAAACCGCTCTTCTAAATAACTTCCTAACAGCAGTGAGATGTCCTGGAGCACAAGAAAAGCTACAAGAGTGCAGTTTTCTCAAACAGAAAAGAAAGATTGCTGCTTCCTTCTGCTGGAAACAAGGACATCTTTCCAGTTTCTACAGTCCTTTCATTTTGCAGTGACACAGCACCCTCGCGGCGATCACAGCTGTGATTTCGGAATGACAACTAGTGCCTCTGCTCACTTCGAAGCGACTCTCACCGTCCCAGCGCTACGGGGCGAAACGCTCTCCCAGCGGAGAGAAGCGCGGCATTCGGTCGCTACCCGAGTTAAGGACGGCTCGCCCAGGGCCCGACTCCAAGTCTCCAGGAGAAAGCGGGCATCTTTCCAGGGACTTCCACGCACTTCGGGTCAGGCCCTGGCCGATCCACGCACCGCTCTCCTACCGCGCAGCTGAGAAGAAACCGACGCTTCCAAGTCCCGGCGTCCCTTCCCGCCCGACCCCTCGGGAAGCTCCTCACCCCCTCGTCCTTCCTCCCCTCCTTCACAGGCTGCCGCACCGACGGCACATCTCAATCCTGCGCCCCCGCTCCCCTGGGTGCAGGCCGGCGTCCCGGCCCCGGGACGCGCCGTGCCTGCAGCCCGCCGGTCAGTACGCAGCTTTCTCGGCTCTTTCGGGCGGGGTCCGCCAGCGGGCCGGGAGCGCCGGAGGCAGGCGGGCAGCCCCGGCACCTCACGCCCGCGCCTGCCCGGGGGTGCCGGGGTACGACGCTCCCCTCCTGAGGCGTTCCGGAGGTGCCCTCCTCCCGCCCCGGCGGCCGCCGCCGAGCCCTCCCGAGCCCCCCGTCCGCCGCGGCAGAGCCCCGAGCCCCGCCGCCGCCGCGCCCCGCCGCTCCCCGCGCCGGGCACCGCGTCCCGGGTGACCGTTAGTCGGTGCCGGCCCTCCCGCCCCGTACCTGAGAAGTCGGCGAGCGCCGCCACCTCCGCGCTGCACACGAGGATCAGGCAGGAGAGGAGGCGGAGGAGCCGCCCAGGCTCTACCTGTCGCCGGCGTAGGTGCTGCCCCGCATCCCCTTCCCTCATGGTGCGGGAGAGGGCGGCTCGGGGCGGGGGGGGCAGCCCCGCCGCCTCACATGATGGAGCCGGCCCCGGCTGGCGGCACGGCCACCCCCGGCCCGCCGGGCGCCCTCCGCCGCGGGGCAGCGCCGGCTGCCCCGGGACCCTGCGGGCAGCGGGGCGCGGGAGGAGGAGGAGGAGGAGGAGGAGGGCGGAGCGGCCCTGCCCGAGGCCGCAGCGCAGCCGCCCCTCGCAGCGGCCGGAGGGGAGCCGGGGCGGCGCGGGGCCGCGGGAGTCGCGCCGCCGCCGCGGGGGAGCCCAGGAGGGCGGCGGGGAATGGAAGAGGCTTCCCGGCGGCGCCGTGCCTGGCACTGCCCTCAACGCGCATCGTGCGGGCCGGGCTGACTCAGAGCCGGCTGCACCTCGCCCGCCCTCCCCCGGCTCTCTCCTCCCCTCTCCGGGCAGTTCGAGGCCCCGGCACCTCCCTCTTGGCGAAGGGGCTCGAGTTCGCCTTCACACCCCGTGCGAAGAGCTTTATTTTTAACTTATTTTTCCCCCCTCATTCCTGCGTGGCACTGGGTGGAGGGGTGTCACGGACTTACACCCACACCCTGACTCATGAGACAACATTTTCCTGCCCGTATTTTTCCCAAGACAGTTGCGAGGCGCTCCCCATCGCTCCCTGTCCCCCGCCGCACGACTTCCCTGCTTTCCCTCCTTCAGACCTCCTTGCCCCACATGCCAGACCCTGCCAGGTCTGCTGCTCCAGCCCGGCTCCTGGCTTTAGGCGCTGGCTCACAGGTCTCTGGGGGAAACCCAGCTGGCAGTTTTGCCCGGCAGCATGCCTGAATGAGGGACTGCGGTGGGCAAACAGCTGCGTTAAGAAATGGCCCTGACTCTTCCATGTTGCAAAAAGAAACTTTCCCTTTCTCTGTTTCCTCATGTTGTTGCCTGACAACACCTTATCGCAGCCCTTAGCTTTAAAACCCATGCAGTTCAGCATAGCTGAGTTTGAAGTGTGTAGGCTTGCTTAAAGCATTCATTGCAAAGTGAGAAAGCATCTTGAAGTTACTTTGAGGGAGTTCAGGCTGTTCCCTGAAATCTTTTGTAAGACTGAAAAGTAAACCAGTGGGAAGTTCAAACAACTTGTCGTTACAACCTGGTAAGTCACCTTCAAATATAATTTGGAGTTCCTTTTAAGGTATGAGGGACTAAAGAGAATCAATCAGGACACTCATTTCCTAGTTCCTGAGCTGCCCCTGGGAAAAAGAGCCTAGAAGCAACACTGGAAACGGAGCATGAAAGCATCTTCTGCCCTGGGGTTGTGCTTGGGTATAAAGTGGGTAGGCAAGAACATCTAGCTGTTTACATCCTGGCATGCATGTTCACACTGATCTGCTTTCTCCTGGGAAAAAACCCATGAGCGAGTAGGTGAGAGATGACGGAACCAAACGAATTCTGTTAAATCCGTTCCTCTCCTCCTGCTCCAACTGAAGCTGGATGACATCCAGCTTTGAATTTCCAAACTTTGGCACCTCTTTCTGGAGGTTACACTGAACTTTGACCAGCTTGAACTTCATGTTTGAATCTGAATCCACTTTCTTTCCTCACCCTCTCCCTCCTCACACACAGAACAACAACTGGACAACACACACATTATAGTCATGCTTCCTTAGTCTTGGGCAGATAAGAGCAAACCAGGTTTCACACGGACCTGCCTGAGGTCAGGGACGTTCCCTCACGTTTTACTGAACTCAGATAAATGGGATCAAAGATGCCGAAGTAACAGGATAAAATGGAATAGCTCTGAAGCATCTGCAACTGCAAACACGGGTGGGAAGAGAGAACAGTAGCTCTGCCAGGTGTGTGAAGCTCTTCCTTCTGGCTGCTTCAGATAAGGACAGTGTTTGTCTGTGAACTGAACCAGTTACCCTGTGCCTTCCGACTGTGGTACTGGAAAGAGACCTGTGGGAGTCTCCGGCCTACTCCTCTCATTTTTTCCCTTGATCTTGCCATACCTGCTCATTTAATCGGACACTGCCCGCACTTGCTGGCACAGGTCAGTGCCACCGAAGGCAGAAACGAATGCCAGGGAAATGTTAGAAGTAGCACAGATTTTTACCCCTCCATAAAAGAAAGCATTTGGGAGCCATACTCAGATCTTCTAGAAAGGTGTCTAGATGACTACGGTGAACTTACTTGTCTACCCTAACTTCATACTTGCCATGTCTACCATAACTACATATCTACCATAACTTCGAGTGAGTGCAGTCAGATGATCTATGGCTTCAGGATGCCGGACCCTCACTCCCTATAGAGCCAGTGGAGAGAGATCTCATGTTCAGGCCACCTGCTATAGCCCTAACAGGGAGCGTGTCACCTCCTCCTCTCTGAAGTGCTCACTAATCCCTGGAACGTTGATGTCAGGGATGGCAACTCAGTCTGCTGTGTGTGACTCCGAGCGGACAATGGATATGTGACAAGTACACAATCAATGCAGAAGAATATATAAAATGTCAAAATCACTGAGAAATAGCCTGTACTCAAGCTTGAAAGGCTCTGAATCAGAAGCTCCTGCAGGGCTGTTTGCCTAACGAGAAGTTGTGAACCTTCTCTTTCCAATGAGGTAACATTGCCTTTTCTAGCCCCGTGGTGCTGTAAGAAAAAGACCATTCCGTGGTGCAGGAATGAGCCTGGTATCTTTTGGCACTGTGCAGGTATAACCCAAAGGCAAAGGCAGTTTTCAAGTGGAATGACTGAACTGGGAGAGGTTCAAAATGTTGTAGGTAACCTCCAGGGAGGTGAGGCAGTGAGGCCTGAATAACACCACAAGAGGCAGCTGGGTGCTCCTATGTGTAGGTATCTGCCTTTTAGGCAAGCCCTCCTATGGAGGAGAGCAACTTACAGACTTTGCAGTCAACAGGAATCGAAAACATGCTTTCAGTAAAATGGCATCGACAATTTGTTCCCCGCCCCCCCCCAGTGGGGGAATACTTTGCTATTCAACATTAATCTAAAATCTGTAATGTTTTTGGTAGTCCCTGCTATTCCCTGCTACAGGTAGTGCTTAAATAGTTAGAGACAGCAGTGTAAAACACAAAGGTAGGCAGGCAGAAAGTAGTATTTATCCTGATGTGCAGAATGTGTTTCTTTGCCATAGCCTTGAAAGCAGTTTCTACAAGCTGGCAGTGCTCCGTAGTTGGAAGACAATATAACTAATCCAGACATGTTCAGCATGTAGAATTAAAGAATCTCTCAGTCTTGGCCTTTCCTATGATCAACAGGAGTGAGATCCATTTTTTCCCCAAAGAAAAAATGAAAGCCTGTAAGTTAGAATCCAGGCTAGATATCATGTCTGCTTCAAACGGTTTCTCTCTTTTGAACTCGGGGAGAAAATAAATCATTTCACAGTGTCAGAAATGCAGGAACTGTGTTGTTGCATGGAAGTGTTGCAAGAGCAAAGGCAAAATCTGAGCTCTTCATTTCTTTTTGCCCCATATTATTAATTTTTCTCTGAACTTCAGCCAAACTGCCAATTTGAAACTCATATCATGACTTAGTGTATGGAAATTCAAATAAAATTAGTGCTGTTTATTAGGAAATAAACAGACAATGTGAAATAATAGAAGACAGCTGAGTTAGATGGCCTAAAATTTTCTGTTAGTAAAAAAAAATCACAAGATCTATAGCATAGTAACAAAAATTATCAGAAATATATAATCTCAGAAATACTTTTTCACATATATATAAACACACTTCTCCCCACGATACCTCCTACTGCTTTTTCTTCCTCTTTTCTCCCCAATAAATTTATTGGGAACTGATATATGTCGTTTTTGTTCTCTTCTCCCGGAATAAAGGTTCCAAGAAGTTCACTAATGTTCTCTTTGGCTTTTTGGGGTAAAAAAAAAATTGAAGTATAAAACTCCAGACTCTTCCCACATTTTTAAATGCTTTATATTCCTGCATTCTGACACAGATGAAATCTACAAGACAGTTCAAACAAGTGGGCTGCTCTCCTCTCCCTGTTTCTATGGAAATGAGTGTCAGACCGGTTAAAACAAAGCACATGCTTTACAGTAATCACTATATGGCGATTATTTAAAATAACATAGCACATTTTTCCTGATTCAGCCCCTATTTCTATGGATATGGGAATGAAGATAGTGGTAGAGAAGCCTCTCTTGTGTTTTTTCAATTCTAAATGTGTTTTGGATGCTGTAAGTTCTCACGGGGTGCTACAGATTTTAAGTTCTAACAAGATCTTCAAGTGTGCGGTAATTTGAACTTGAGAGGACCAATTCTGCAAGCCGTAGTTAGGAAACATTCTCATGCATGGAAGCAGAAGTTTGAATGAATACAGAGCACGGTACTTCACCCAGCAGGTTTAGAAAGAGGGGAAATATTTGCTATTTTCTGCCTTTTTTTTTGGACTCACGTCAGAGAGCGCAAAGTTAGCCATCAAGTTTTGAGTTTTGTGGTCATAAGCTGCTTCCTGCATAATCAGCTCTTGGCCGAAGTAATTAGAATGTCACAGAGACCCTGACCACTTTACAAAAAAAGCAGTAAGATGTAACATATGAAGTTTGTAAAACCAACCTCCTCATGTTTCATTCCATCTGGATGAAATCTCATTCCAACTTCCTCATTGCATGCAGCAGAAAGGTCACCGCTCCTCATCCTCCTGAATGCTGCCAGTCTTACTGGCACCCCTCCTGTACACAGATTATTTTTTCTAGCAGTACACCTGGGCACTTGTATAGACATGAAGCAAGAGGCATGCCCCATCTCACACAGCTTACTGCTGGAAACAAGAAAAGAAAAAGACCTAAGGTGAGAAAGAGCAAACACACGAAGAAAAAAGTTCTGGCTTTGTTGTCCTTGCCCTCTTGAAGCACATAAGTCATCCTGGGTCACTTCCTGACACGACTCTTCAAAGACGGACTGGAAGAGGCTATGCGTCTTGCCTCTCAGTTTGGGAAGGACATTAGGACAGAGCTGCTGGGTGGACCACAGTCTTGGAAATCAGCCTGTTTACTTGTGAAAGCGCCTTATTATGGGTTTATGAGTCTGCCTTTTGGCAGGCAGGTTGTTGTCACTGTTTCTCCTTTAATATGTATTTAGGCTAAGATTTTCCAAAATAACTAATGATTTTGTATACTTGAAACTCAAGAGAGCAGCTTTTTAAAGCCACAGAATCAATGTCAAAGCACTGAAAAATTGGTGGCTTTTTCAAAAGCCTTGGAAAATCAGGCCTCAAGGTCTCTGAAGTTAGGTTTGCAAAGGCATGCAAAACTGGTAGTATTTCAGAAAAGAGTAGCCCGTATCAATATTTAAACAGTGAAAGTTAATGGTTTTGCAATCCAGACCTCACACTAATTCAACCTGAGCACCCCAAAATTAGAAGTAAATAACAAAATTTGAAAATAATACTGCATTGTTTCTAAGTGTTTGCTTTTCCTCTCAGGACTGTAAGGGTTCCATGGTAAATTCTGAAGACATGCTCAGTGACTATGGTTAAACTAACTCAGGCTTGATGATGGTTGAAAATTATTCCATGTGCAGAAGGTGGGAAGGATTTCAGTATGCATGGAAGATACCCTTTCTCCCCCTCTGGATGTAACTATCCTGTAGTGCCAAAGGTCCTGTTCTGTACATTGAACTAAAGGGTTTATTCAGTTTATCGCAAGTAGATACTCATAGCTGCTTTCATCTTATACCTCCTCTAGCTCATCCCAGCCTGCTCACTGACCTTCCTGCTCTACTGTCCTCTTCCCTTCTTTTCTGATCTTTCCATCCATCTTCAGCATCTGGGCAAGCAGCCTGACTCCCGACTCATACCGTGCCCTGGCTCAAAACCCTGGTGCTAATGCACGTTCATACTGCTGACGCCGCAGGCAAGTTAGGTCCTTTGATATCGATAGGGCTCTAGTGTAATGGTAGGGAAGATAAACTGTCATTAGTCAGGTTTTAAAATGTACTCCTTTAGCTATTCAGAAAAGTGCTGCTCCAGCTGAAATAACTAAGAGACTGGAGGAGGAGGAGGGGTCATTTTGTTTTTCAGCATCAAGAGCAAAAAAAGTTGTGGTTTTACTAAATTGCTGTAATTGCTTATGCCAGAGAGGCACCGGCATTGCAGGGCAGTTTCACTAGGGTTATTGCCTCAGCCCAGCCTGCCCACTCAGCTCCTGAGTCCATACACCACTCTTGTGCATCACCCAGGCCCCTTGTTTCTAAATTTTTGGAATTCAAGCTTTGCAATGTCTGTATCTCCAAGTGTGTGAGCTGGCACTGGGCTGATCAGAGCGAGGGTGGTGGGAGTATGGGGCGCAGGGCATTCAGACACGTGGTGAGGACGAAGTGATGGTGTTGGGCTGCGTTGGGAATATCCCCTTCTTGCGAGGCTGTGTTGAGGAAGTGGTCCTGATGCTTAGCCCATCTCTTGGCATCATCCACCCTCTCTCCCTCTGTGATCCCATACCTCAGGGATCAAAGGCTGGAGAGCGGAAAGGTCTGATAAACAGCTGTATGTCACGCAGGAACTTGAAATTTTGGGAAAAACTGAAGGAAACTTTTCTATGAAATAATTCTGTAAACCATGAAAGAACATTGAGAACAACAGTTTTAAAGGTATGATTTTAGATGACATTCAGTCCCTCTGAATGCTTTCTATAATTAATTTATACATCAAATGAAAAATTCATGATAAGAAACTACGGCATTTCTTACATGCTCTGGACCAAAATTAGTGTGGAGTCAGGGATCACAGATCATATATGGCCATTAAGTGATACCACCGAGAGCAGTAGTGGTGCAGCGGTACTGTAACTGGCAGGGGTCCGCTAAACCAAACATCAGTGGTTTTAAAGGTTAACTCTGATCCGGGATTTGCATGGGCTGCATAGCTCTGTTCAGGTATGAGTCTATCAGCAGCCCTACTCATAAGGATAGTCACTCATCTGTAGTGTGAGATTGCAGACCAGGAGATCAGGCTGAGCTCAGTAAGGGTCACCAGGGCATGGTTAGGAAATGATACAAGTTTGTATCAAGAGACTTGAGGCATAGCAAGCATTGCTGAGCTATAGCTAAAGGGCAGAGATAGGGGCTGGGTGAGCGGGACAGGAGAGTTTATGGCTGAAACCAGAAGATAGACCTTGAGGAAGCGACTGGGTAAGAACTGGCCTAATCTGCCAAAACAGATCTTGTCTTCAGTATTGCATGAGTGAGGATCGTCGAGCTAGTAATAATGTTCAAGTCTGGGAGACAAAGGCAAATTAGGCAGGACTGCAGGGCTGGGGCTTGTTGCTCTAGATACTGTCCAAGCCAGGAAAGGCTTCAGAGGTCAGATTATGGCTGATGCAGGAAAGGGTCACTTGGCTCGATTACTTTTGTATCTGGAACTGTTCGTTGAACAAGGGCAAGAGCTAAGGTTCATGAGAGGGACTGAGAATTATTTTTCAGACTAGCAAATGCCAAAGGGGCAATGTGTATCTTGGATATGATTATTTGTTCATCTGGCAAGAATCACAGAAGTATATTTCAATTTACTGAAAACTGGGCAGCTCAGAAATTAATAGTTGACTCATTCACTGCTTACATCTGTTGAACATGTAGGCACAACAGAGCTGATGAACTTCATCTGAGCTTGATGTCTCATTCTTTGATTGGGCCTCCATGAATGGAGCTGGCCAAAAAACAGACTTGGGGGAGGAAAATTGTCATAGATATAATACAGAAAGAAAAGGACATAGGCATCAAAGTACACTGCGGCAAGAACATGGAAGTAATCTGGCTTGAAGTTAAACTAAGTCTTCCTCACCATCCTCATTAACGCCTATGACAGCTACTCAGGCAGTGAGAGAAGAAAATGATTGAATTTAAGGTTGAAATTAAAATAATTTTCACTACCATTTTGCAGTAATATTTTTATACTAGATATTCTGTGAAATATGGTGTGATGATAGTGATCAGGCTTGTAAGTCTGACAACTATGACTTTTACCTGGAAGGTATCAGTATGGGTGCTTTGAGCCTTTTAAAAGCTGTATTACATAAATTTTTTTCAGTTCTACTAGCTCTAGCCTTCCTTTTCATCCCCTCAAAACCAAAACAACTCCCTGTTGAGAATGTTATTTGCTTTCCATATTATGTGCCCTCAATTTCTGGAATTGCAAATACATTTGTATATCTGCATACCTTCAATTAATTTTCAAGAAAACTGTAGGGTTGAAACAAAGGATTCCCATCATCCAGAACAACCCATCAACAATGTCTTATGGAAGAACTGAACAGAATTTTATGGCAGAATTGAATTGCGCCTTTGCATAGAATTTGCTATACTATGGTGAATTCCCAATGAAACTGCTATCAAAACAAGCAGAAAACCAGTTGAAATCTACTGAGTTAAAGTTAAGTATTTCTGGAAATATCACAAATGATTAGCAGAGTTTGGAGTATGATATAACTAGCAGCATTAAGATGCTTTTTAGCCTTGTTCTTCTGAGTTACTTTAAAAAAGCCCTTGTACCTAGTATCTAGCAATTCATATTTTCACATTTCCTTTTTTCCCAGTCTCATGTACTCCTTTTATGCCTTCTAACTTCACCTGCTTTTATTTTACTCCACTATCTCGTCTCAAAATATCGCAGCATCTTCCATCAACATTAAAGCATTTGTCCATCCTAAATCCTAGAATGGCTGTTAATGTTGCCCTCTTCTGGATCACTTTTTTTTAACAGTATTTTGTTAAGAAAAACAGTTTTAACAAAAATTCATGTCAGGAAAAACATGAAAATATTGGGTTTATTTATTACTTGTAAATAGGAAAAATAATCCATTTTGGATAGATCTCTAACTTGATTTTAATTTTCTCTTACTGACATATATAACAATCTCCTTTATCTTCCACTACTGTTTCAACTGTTGGTGTTTCATATCTAACAGTTTATCGCAACAAGACTTTTTCCATTCCTCCTTATCGCTGTGCTTCTCCTGGAATAACTCTTGCTGAAAGCAAACCCTCTGGTTTCAGTTTAAGTCTAGAGAACAATATATTTGGCTACCTTGAGTGATGTGTTTCACAGGCTGACAGGCAACCAGTACCCTTGTATAGTGTCTCGTTATTTGTTTGTAATTGTTAGTGTTTATAGAAGGTATTTTAACCAGACAGATTTGAAAATGTAATGGAAACATGGCCTGTGAATTGGAAATCAGTTTATGACTATTGCTTTAGCAAATGACAAACATTTTACCTTTTCCCTGGTATCTGAAGAAGTTCTCTCCTCTCCCTGCTTCCTGGCACCCCGTGCTTTCCCCTTCCACGCCAAAGTTTGTCTCTCCTCAGTTCAGCACCGCATGGGACTGCAGTCCTGTGAAACTCTGATGCCAGCGGAGGCAAAAACCTGCTTGGCCTTGCGAGCAGCAACAGGTGAGAGGCTGTTGCAGGGCGCTGGAGATCTGCTTTTGAAGTCTCCCTGACCCAGAAACTTTCATCCCTCAGTGGTACCAGTCAGGACTGTGTGGCTGCGCTTCAAACGAGGCAACCAAAGCACCCTGAGAGAGAAATGGCAGGGAAAAAAAGGTGCGATAACTACTTTTAATGCTTTTTGCCAACTTGGGCACTGATTGCACCAACAACCAAATGCATACTTACATCACGCAAAGGGTAGTTTATGTTTCTCTGCACGCACAGGTACAAAGGGCCTTTGCTTTTCGCCCCGGGGACTGAACGCCCCACTGGGGGGGCGGCTGACATGCAGCAGGGCAGTTTTGGGCAGGGAAGTGTCAGCTTGAACGTGTGGCTGGGACAGGTCCGTCAGCAGAAACGAGCGGCCAAGGGCTCACGGCTGCCTCACAACACCAGGCCCGGACCAGCGCAGGGGGATTTCGGAGCAGGGACAATTTCCACCTGGAAAGCCCGGACGGGGAGGCCTCGGGGCAGCGCTGCTGGGGAGAGGGCTCTGTACGAGCCGCAAGGCAGCTGGGGCAGGGGCGGGAGGAGCAGCAAGGCCGGGAAATCTCACGGAGAGAGACGGGCCCGGGGCGGGCGGGGGCTGGCAAGGCTGCCCCGGCACGCTGCACCCGGGCCTCGGCTCCTCACGGCGGGGAGCGCCGCGGCCCCGCTGCTCCCAGCCGGCCGCGCTCGCTGACGGCCCGGGCCCAGCCCCGCTCCCCGCTGGCTGGCGGCGGGGAGGAGGCGACGGCCGCTTCCTGCCGGGGCGCGGCGCCGCCGCTACGGCCGCTTCCGGGGCGGCCCTCGCAGGGCGGCGGCAGCGCCATGGCGGTGAAGCGGCGCGGCGGGCCCGCCGCCGGCCCGCCGGCGGCCAAGCGAGCCTGCCGCCAGGAGGAGGAGTTCAACGGCGCCCGCTTCAAGGCGCTGTTGCGGGACCCCGCCACCGCCGGGAAGGGTGAGAGGCCGGGCGGGGGGAGGCCGGCCAGCGTGCCGGGGCTGCTCGGCTCCGCACGTGCCCGGCGGGGCGGTGCGGTGAGGTCGTGAGGTAAAGGCGTGCTCGCCGGCGCAGCAGGGGGCTGGAGCGGCTCCCCGGGGAGCCCGGGGCCGTTTCCTGTCCCCAGAGCGACGTGGTGGGGATGATGACGACGCCGATGACGGTTGCTGTTCCTGTACGGCGGGCACGTGCCGCTCCCGTAGGGCGCGGGCCCGCCGCAGGTGCCGGGCGGCAGCGCCGGCGCGGCCGGGCCGCGGGGGCGGCTGGTAGCCACTGGCGCGCGGGCCCGGGCTCCCCGGGTGAAACTCTCGCCTTGCAGGTCTGGAGACCTTCGTCTCCGTTGCTAAGGCGCTGCCGTCACCTGACGTGTATGATGTCGTGGAGGGATATGTAAAGATTTCCATGGAGTGTGCTGAAATATTCAAACTTTTGGACGGAGAAAGGAAGCCTGAAAGTGAAGTAAGTTCTCTGTGGGTGTTAATAGTTTAATGACTGGCAGCGTGCATCCCACCTGGGAGAGCAACTGCCGAAGAAGTGCTTTGCAGCATAAATAACTCTGATAATTTGGTGTGAGTTTTGGTTTGTTTGTTTGTTTTCTTCTGGAAATCACAGTGGCAGAAGCAGTTATCAAGTGGGGAATGACCTTTTCAGTGCAAAGATGTTCCTGGATTTAATGGTGCGCACAACCAGTAGTCCTGCCACAACTTAGCTGTTAAGGTTCTTTAAATGTTATCAAAAGACCATGTATGAAATAAGGTGGTCAACAGAAGCAGTTAAGCAAACAAAAAAAAAAGAACAGTCCAGCGAAAGTAATTAGTTTTAGGTAACTGGACATCTCCCTGATACATCAGTATTTGTAGGAAGCCACTGGTAAAGTTGACCTCATTTTTCTCATCTGAGCTGGACACAATTTTTCCTCATCAGAACATGGTGAATGAACTGAAGAATTAAAAAACTCTTTTCACCGTGAATACTGTGGCAGCATTATTAAATCTGCTTAAAACGTAAAATTGGATAGTGTTCTTTTTAACCTCTGCTTGTTGGTCTTTGCCTTAGATTATCATTTTTTGTCTGTGTAATGACGACCCGTGTCATGTTCAATGACATGCTTTCTTCAAGATCCTTTTACCAGTAGAGGCTAATACTTGTCATGAATACAGCCCCAGTGCTGCATGGACTCTGGATTCATCCAGAAGGAGTTAACTGCAAGACTGGAGCAGCTCAGATGGTTTTCTCCAGCACGTTTCATTGTGCACTTACTAGCAGTTGTCTCTCAAAGCGTTGCTTTATTAGCCCTAGGCCTTGGCCTCCAACTGGAAAAGGCCTTCAAGATCCATCAGCCTGTGCTGAGGTTTGCACTGCAGTTGGCGTTTGCTTCCCCAGAAGCAGCTGTTGTGGGTGCACAGGTGAATCATGCATGTAGGTCTGAATTCACCTGTGAGGGAGGACCCTTTTTACATTCAGTTTATTTGTCCAGAATTGTACAGGCCTTCAGTCAGCACAGTGGCTTGGGCTTCTAGCAGAGGTTGTCCCTCCCTACTACTGAATTTCACGAGTTCAGCAACTGAAAAAAAAGAGGAGTTGGATGACCTCCTGTGGTTCTCTGGTGTTTTATATAGTATCTGTATAGGGGCTTCCTTGAAAATTCACACTCTCGGAACTTATCCTTTAGAAGACAAAGCATTGGGAGAGAATTCAGTAGTTAACTTCGCCTTCATATGTGGAAGCTTTCCTCTTGTGGTGGGGTTGCTCTTTTTTTAATAGTGTTTGTTACTGTTTGCTCAGCTAATAATTTCAAGCCGTACCTGATATTGGCAGATATTAACATATTTTTGTATCTTACAGATGCTATTAATCTTCCAAGCTCTAGAAGCCATTTTACTGAGGACAGCCAGTGACCTCTCCCATTTTTCTGTTGTGGGAATGAACATAGTCAAAAAGTTGATTCATTCCTACATGAGATTGGTCTATGCTGCTTTGTATTCTGAAAATCACAGGTAAGCTTTCTTCGTACTGTTGTGGAGAATCTCTCTTGGTTGCTCTGAATTGATCCCGAGGGGCTGTCTGGGTCTTGCACATGTGTACAAGACGCTGCAAAGTTCAGCTTCACTTATTGCTGATAATCCACCTTTATTTAATGATACTGTTCCACATTTCATAAAATAATGGCACGTATAAGTCTTTGCAAGGTGGAAGCTCTGATATAATACACAATCTAATGCTATATGATACTTCCCTGAGGCTGTAGTTTTCATCGGTTGTGCCTGTCCTAGTGAGAGGTAAAGTGGATGGTATCTTGAGTCCTGTTGTTTTAATGCTACTTGGTTTGTGAAGTGAAAAATACTGCATGGAACAGGGAGGAACAGGCTTTCTTGTAGTTCGCAGAGGCTGAGCAGTCTGTCTCATGATGGCAAAAAGAGCTGCTCTTGAGTGTTTTATTTCCCTGTATTATTTGTAGTCAGATTTCCATGTTTATAGCAGAATTTTTTCTTTCAGACGGGCTTTTCCTCTGTAACTTTTCCTGTCTCTTAAATCCAAGGCCATTTTAAGCTGATTTAAGCACTCATGTGTTATCTAGTCCAGTCTAAACAACAGTTTCTCATGCTCTGTGGACAGGGTGAGAGAAGTTCCAAGTGCCAGAGAAATTTTAATACAAACCTGGGAGGAAGAGGAAGGGAGAGAAAAAAATAGAGACTGCAAATGACTTGTCCAAGGCCAATGACTTGTCTTTCGGTCCTTGGATAGTCCCAAATTAGAAAAGCATTTTCTGCTTTCCAGTTCATGGATGCAACCATGCTTCCTGCACCACTGTCGTGGTTTAACCCCAGCTAGCAACTAAGCACCATGTAGCCGCTCACTCACTCCCCCTCAGTGGGATGGGGGAGAGAATCGGAAGAGTAAAAGTGAGAAAACTCATGGTTTGAGGTAAAGACAGTTTAATAGGTGAAGCAAAAGCCGTGCATGCAAGCAAAGCAAAACAAGGAATTCATTCACTACTTCCCATGCGCAGGTAGGTGTTCAGCCATCTCCAGGAAAGCAGGGCTCCATCACACGTAACGGTTACTTGGGAAGACAAACGCCATCACTCCGAACGTCCCCCCCTTCCTTCTTCTTCCCCCAGCCTTATATGCTGAGCATGATGTCATATGGTGTGCAATAGCCCTTTGGCCAGTCTGGGTCAGCTGTCCTGGCTGTGCCCCCTCCCAGCTTCTCATGCACCTGGCAGAGCATGGGAAGCTGAAAAGTCCTTGACCAGTGTAAACTCTACTCAGCAAGAATCAAAACATCAGTGTGTTATCAACATTATTCTCATCCTAAATCCAAAACACAGCACTCTACCAGCTACTAAGAAGAAAATTAACTCTATCCCAGCTGAAACCAGGACAACCACTCAGTTGATTTTATTGCAACAAGCATTTTAAATGTACACACAATCCCAAATATGAGTGGATAGGTATATTATAAAATAAATTTTGAAATTATGCAAGATCCACACTTCTTATTAAGCGTTTAAAGATTACAGCTTTTGGAGAAATCCTTCTAGGAGCTGCATAGAGGAGGCTGCGGATTTCTGATGATATTCTGATGGTATATGCTCTGCTTTTTCTGTGCTACCTCTTTGATGTGCAGAGGGGTTTTATTGTGGTGGTATGTCTAGATGGGATCTCTGCTTTAATCATATGGCCTTCTTACAGGTTGTCCGTGAAGGAAATATGATGGACAGATTCCAAAACCCGTAATGGGCAGTGGCTATTCAGGTGGTGGAGGTCTGCAGACTTGTACCCAATGGCCCATTGAAATAAATGGCAAACTCACACGAATTTAGGAGTTCTTAATTTTTGGCACTTTCTTCCTTTTATCCTACTTTATGAAAGCGAATATCCAGCCTCTCATTACACCTTAATTTTTCTGAAGAATATAAATAGGCATTCTTTTTTCCCTTCTTCCCTCTCCCCTCCATCTCAGTTGCCATTGTCACTGCCTAAAATAATGGTTTTGGTTATTTTAACTTTGCTTCTATTTTCTCAGGCAAATTTTCCCAGTGGTCAGTGAGCAAGAATCAAAACTGAGTGTAGGTCTTGGGATTTAGTTCATGAGAAGACCATGCTTCATACTTAAACTGAAGAAAACCTCTGTCATTCAGCTAAAACACAAAAAATGCAGTCTTACTTTGGCCTATGCTGTGTGTGTCCTTAGCTCCTATGGACCTGCTTGTGGCAGGAAAGCGTGTAAGCGTTTGCAGGACTGGGGGCTCTGTCCAAGAAATACGCTTGTAGAAATAGGCTGTTCACAAAGAAGATCGAAGTTCTTTGTGAACAGCAGAATAATGTGTGTTTGGCCTAAATCCGTATTGTGACGGTCGTTAAAATTATTGGTTACATATTCAACTAAAGCTCCTATCAGCTGCAGCGAGAGCTTTGTGTGACCAGGGATACTTTCTTAACCGTTATCTTGGTTGCTCGTGTTGGGACTGACTCAGAACTGCTTCATGCCTGAAACTCCTGAAGGCTTGGGTAGATGTTGGAGGTGGAGTGGGATAATTTCTTTTACAGGGAAAAAGGTCTTTCTTTAAATTTTAATCTCTTGATTTGGTTGTTTGTGTAGCTGTCATCCTGGAAATAACCTGCAGGTTCTCCTCTGCCTTTCGTTTTAGGATGAGCCGATTGTGCCTTACCCTGTTGTCAGCAATGGTGGCTCAGGGGCCAGATTCAGCAAGGGACGTGTATAGCCATTTTGATTTCAATAACAAGTTTCTGCCTGGATTATTGAAAAAAAGATGTAAGAAGGTAAATTAAGCTGCTGAGTGCCATGAAATGCTACGCCATGGCTCCATCGGTTTTCTTCTGCCAAGTATTTAAAACTAAGCTGTTGCCAAAATCTCTTTGCCGTATTTTCGTCTGCAAGAACTTACCTCTTCCTTCCTGTCCTATGTCAAGCTGAAATGCTTCTTGATTGTTTCTAATTGGCAGCAGAACTGATCTATAGGGCAAGAGCTTCCCATCTATTTATATAGGAAATCCCCAGCAGATGTTTCTGAGTATTTGTGATAGTGGGAGAGCTGGCCTGCACCCTTGAGGTATAGCTTGCTTCATTTTCCATCCCGTGCTGGCCTTTCTCACCTTGTCAGGGCGCAGAATGCCTCAGGATAACCTTGTTTTTACACTGCTTTGTAGAATTTAGTGCAAAACATCAAAGTGCCTCGTCTGTTTCTAATAAGCTACGGTGAAATATAAATGTATAGTTTCTGTGGGCTACCCTTTTAATGTCTAAAATGGAGTGGAGGCGATGGTAAACTGAAAACTATTCAGTGATGTGTTTGGGAGGAGCTCAGGTTTTTTTCCAATGCATGGATTGCAGTTTGGTCCCACTGAAATAAATGGAGGTTTTGCAGTTGTAGAAATGGAGAGAGGATTTTGCCCAGTACTAGTACAGTCAGAGTAACTGCATTTGAAAATATAACCAGGAGTTTTAAACAATCTCTTGGCGGAAATCCTTAAGGAGGCTATGCGAGTGAGTAGAAACAGTCACTCCTCTTTTTCCAAAAGGAACTTTATTTCTTGTTTCCCCTCTGTTTGCTAAAAATAATCAGGGTTGACCTGAACCAGTGTTGTAGGACGAGAATATTTATATTTCATTCCAAATATAAGTGTATAGTAAATCCAATGTTACTTTCAGCACTGATAGATTGTTTCTAGTTTTTAAAGATGACTTGCAGAATAAATGTCTGTTTGTATTGGGTTTGTGCCATCTGTGGTGACAAATGAGACTGTAAAAAGTGGTTTCAGAGGGAAAGGTGTGTGTTTGTTTCTTTGCCTTCTACTTGATTGCTTTATATATAAACAATTTTGGGAATGTCAGATTTCATGGTTTTTGTCCTTACTGCAGAAGTTGTCCTTTAGGAGTACCTCCACCCCTTAAATTTAAATTCTTGGCTGTAGTCTTTTGACCACAAGCTTATTGGATATGCAAGTAAGGTACAAGGAAAAAAGTTTCCAAAACCAGATTAAAGATCTTACTGTTGCTCAGCTTTCAGTGAAATTATTATGTCACAACTGGCTATCAGAGGTGAATTTTTAATACAAAAATATCAAGCCTGAAGCTTACAGCAAAATCTCATTTCTTTTTCTTTATTTCTTCTTTCAACCCTTTCATGAGTCACTTGTGCCTTATGTTTAGCCTAGTCAGTATCTTTCAGGCATTTTTACATGCAACTTAATTTTGCACAGTAAGTTTCAAAAAATTATAAATCCTGTTCATATCCTATGATCCTTTTCCAGGCAAAGCTTTCATGACTTCTGCTATGCCTGAATTTGTAGTTTCATAACACATTAGCCCCTTTTTTAAGAGCTTTTTTTCTAGCTGGTCTCACTTGTATGACCCGGGTAGCTCCATGAGCAGCTGTGATAGCTGAGGGATGTGTGTAATGCACTGCAGCTCAAAGATGGCAACGAGCAGCAGGAGTCCCCAAGACTGGCACTGCTCTGGAAGCCTATATAGTAAGAAATTGCAGCAGCATTACTGTCATTACCATTCTTGAGTGTTTTTGTGAATTGACCAGTGTACCAATGGTGCAGAAGTGAGGAGTTCAGTGATGTGTGTACAGGGTTTGGCATGAAACTACTGTTAACATTTTCTTTTTTTTTATTTATGGCCTATCTCGTATATTGAGAATTGAAAAGTATGTGAACTAGGACACCATCCTTTTTGATGTTAACTTTAACAGACTGTGATCTGCTTAATGCAAGAAGTTTTTCAAATGAATATACCGTGGATGTATTGCCTATAAATGTATGTGTATGGCTATGTGCAACATATTTATAGAAGTTGTTTAATTCAGCTGTTTATAGTACTTATAGTCAATTGTTGCAGTATTAATTTTGCAGTTGTGTACAATCTGTATGCTAACAGCGCCTTTTGTCTTTTTTAGGGGAGACCTGATGTCCGTATGGCCTATATTCAGTTTGCTCTCTCCTTTTTAATTGCTGGTGACAATGCAATCTTGACACAGGTGCTGGAATTAAAAGGTATTTCATAATGGCTTGTATTTTTTTTTTTTAAGGCAGAATCTTTTATAGGTTATAATAAGTATGAGCTAATTCAAAATGTAAACCAGTTAAACAACACTAATAAGATAAAAAATACATATTTTTAATCGTGTTACGTGAAAAGCTTTAAGCTTCTTTGGTATTCTAATGAGAGACTCTTCTGCTTGAGAATAATGTTTGCTATCTGCAAAAATAGGAAGCCCTTGGTGAGACAGACGTAAAAAAAGGTAAATGTAATATAACTTTGAGGCCATAGATTCAGTAAGCAGAAAAAAACTTCGTGGCCTTCAGCCTTGCTCATAACACAGTAATAGCGGATATCATAGAATACCAGGTTGGAAGGGACCTCAAGAATCATCTGGTCCAACCTTTCTTGACAAAAGCACGGTCTAGACAAGATGGCCCAGCACCCTGTCCAGCCGAATCTTAAAAGTGTCCAATACTGGGGAATCCACCACTTCCCTGGGGAGATTACTCCAATGGTGTTGCATTAAATTTTTTTGTAAAAAGTGTTAGACTGTGCGTACTCATGCAGGACAACTGTTGTGTACTCCATTAGACCGTCAGTGATTCAGGAGACCGGTGTAATGTCCTTTGCATCCTTTATGGAGGCATTCCATGGGAGTGCAGTCCAGGAGTATGATACACCCATGTCTCTTAGAGAAGGGGGTCAAACTGAACTGACGAAGAGGATCCAGAAAGTTAAATCTTACATACACTTGATTAATACTTGATCCTTTATGTGCTGAAGATAATGTAAAACTGTTGTTGACTTTAGTGATTTGAAATCTACTGCTGATGCTTCTCAAGTTGTGAACTGCAACCCTTGATAAGGTTATGAAAGAATTCAGAAGGTATCTAGTAATACTCTGAAAGAAAAAAAAAAAAAGAAGCCATTAGCTGGCAGCAATTAATTTCTGTGCTGAGGGAGTGAGAACAGGCCATAATTATTTACTTCTGTTGTTCACATTATCCTGGTGGCTGCTGATTTCCTTTAATTTCCTGCAGTTGTTCAGTTCTTTCAGGACAGGGAATGGCAGTGCACACCTAGACCCAGCCAGCACAGCTGGCTTTCATTCCCCTGTCAGATACTGAAGTTCTCTGTAAACTGAAGTTCTCTAACTTTGGGATGCACAGGTGAGCCAAAAGATGATGCGTGTCGTTGGAGATGTAACCTCCAAACATTTGAGAATCGCTCAGTGAAACAATTGAGTCCTTCCATGGAAAGGATAGGCATTTACTCAAGTTTAAATACTGCCTAGCACATTGGGGCCCGAAATACATTTGAAGTTGACAGATGCTGTTGCAATAAGTGTTGATAACCAAGTTGGCAAATTAGCTAGTTACGATGAGAGTAGGTTTGGCAGCATCGCTTGTTCAGCACTGTAGGTACAGACACATCATCCTTCTGAACTCTGATTGCAGTCTTTGGATCATCCTTAAATATAACAGCAAGGCAAATAATATGACATTGAAGGGAAATGGGTATGAATTCCCTGAAGCATTTTAGTATGAAAATAGCTTTCACATTTTCACTTAACATTTGAAATGTCTTCTTAGATTTCATTCCAGATATTTTTCGTTCTGAAATAAAGGAAGACAAAGTTTCTACGGTCAATCTTCTACTTTCCACGCTTAGAACTAAGGTATGATATACCTTTGAAACTGCATTGCCTCTTGTTTTCTGTTTTCTTTGCTGCTGGAAACAGTTTTGCAGTAATTTCTCATAAAATGTACGGCTTTTTAAGACGTTGACACTGTACTGCTGCTGCTGAAAGTTTTTCAGTGTGTCCATTACTGATAATATTTGTTGGAGGTTGATAGTGGCCGTATTACTGTTTCAGGACTGAAGCTTGTTATGCTTTTCCAATGCCCTCTTTTAAAGGAAGTCCTTGCATTGCTTGTACTTGGATGCTAATTTCAGCTCATCTTTAGTGTGTGGTGTCGCAACAGATTCCAATTGTTTCACGGGTTGCAATTGCATCAGTGCCAAGCCTGAAGGTCAAAAGAACTGGAGTCTTTTTGGTGCTTCCAGTGACAGTAAGAATGGTCCATCAATGAATGTCTCTCATGCTGAAAGGGGGAGATCAGCTAGATTTGACTAAGTTTGTTAGCTCTGAACTAGATAATGACATACAGTCTTCTTTCCAGGAGAAAAAGGATTTTTTTTGTGGTTTTAGTATGGGGACTGTGACATGAAATGGGTTTCTAGGAGCTATCTGGTTGCAGTTGAAGAGTGTGTTGTACTGTTCTCCAACCAGTCGTGGCAGGGCTCCATTGATGCGACATACTGTGGTCCTGGTTAGCTGGTCTTTGGACTTGGTTATTGTTAGGATGGCAAGGTTTCCTCTGCAGGAGATTAATTCAGTCAAAGGTATTTCTTGGTGGGGTAGAGGAAAAGGGAAGTCTTATTATAAAATTGTCTTCCCAAGAGCAGAGAAGTTTTTGTGAAGAAGAAAGGGTGCATTCCACCTGCTATCAGAAAGTACTGTTAGAGAGGTAAGTCTGCTCCTCTTTGAAGTTGTTTTTTCTGATTCTTTCATAGCCGACAGAAATAACCTTGTGATGTAGCAGGGTTGAGACAGAAAACTTGAAAGTAGAAACTGCTGAAAGGTGTGAGAGTTGGTTTAGTCTCGACTGCCTTTCCTGTGCTCTGTTGTTCCTTAGCTTCAGAGCACGGCTGTGCCTCTTTCGCTGTGATGCATCAGCTTATCGCTGCTGTGGGTACAGCAACTGCGCCAGAGATTTTTATTTCTGTAAAAATGTTTTTAAAAATGTTTTTAGTTACAGTGTCTATGATTTTTTAATCTCTGTTTTGAATTACTGTAGCAATGTTGCACAAGCTGTTGTATGACCAATTGAGAGAATGAAGAAAAATAGTTTCACATATAGAGTGTAACCATAAGAGCCTGCCTCAGACTCAGGCTTTTCACAGCTGATAGTTTAAAGCCAGAAATATTCTTTCATTTTTCTATTGCAATAACCTTGGAAGAGGAAGAAGAAAAAAGCTAGCATTTAAATGTAAAATAAACCTCCTTGAAACTTTGTTTTCTAAATGAAGCTTTTTCCCATGTGGAAATCGTACATCATGTACTGTTATGTTATTGATGAAACGCTGTATGACTCCTTCAGTTTAGCAAGGAAAATGAGAATTTAAAAAATGAGGACACGAGAACACAGTAGGAGAACTTTTGAGAACTTTCTCTACCGTGTTTTCCCTTTCATTCAAACTTTATTTGTAGCAGGTTCTACCATCTCTACCAGCAGGTTTCCATGATCCTAATCTGTGGCTGTGCTACTCTAAATACGTTTTGTGCTCTTTAGTTGAACTTGAAAGTTTATCCTGTTCAGCATGTCCAGTGTTTGCAGAAGTTTGTGTAGGGTCCTGTGGCTTCAACCATATCAAGATGGGAGCAGGAGTGTGTGCAAGAAGTGTTAACAGGACAGGCAGAACCTTTTGTGGGCTGTAGTGAGGAGAGTGAGCTCTGTGTGTACTAGAAGAATGAAGTGTGTTAGTAATTTGCCATTATTTTGTGATAAGTTGCAATAAATAGAAGAGTTCTTCGTGTGTTTGTTTTTCCTCATTGTTTTCAGGTGGTTCAAAATAAAAATATCACCAAAACCCAGAAGGTGCGCTTTTTTACTGCAGAAGTGTTGATTCACATAGCTTCGCTTTACCGGTGGAATGGGATTACTGATGTCAGCCCTGGGGATTTAAAGGTCTGGTAACTCACTTCTTTGTAACTCCTAGTCCTTGCCCTGCCTTTTTTTTTTTTTTTTTTTTTTCCCTCTTGCAGCCCACAGGTTTTGAAATAGCTCATCAAGGTTAGAGTAACTGGGAGCTCAAGAAGAGGGATCTGCTGAGACTACTTAAAGAGAAACTCTGACTTTTGCTGCTTCTCACCGCTTGAGGAAGAGGGTTCGTTTCCCTTCCCTGATTGCCAAAACTGCAGTGCAGATCTGTGAACCAGGGAGATCTGGGGCTTTTGGATGCAAGTACTGTATTCCATTGCCTGGACACATTTGTGTCTCTATAGGAGACTATATCAGAAGCAACGTTCTTACCACATGCCTCATTCCCATCCTACATGCTATTCTGATATGAGACCTAAACTCCTAAGATGGTTGCCAGCCTTTTCAGCTTGCATTGTTCGAGAGGTTGGAAGGGTTTCTGAGGGCTGAGCTGTTATTGATTCTACTGGTCGATGAAATTGCATTCCTAAAGTCATAGATGAGGCAAGGATCAGGGCCACAGCTGGTGGGGGTATGTTAGTACTGCAGATGTTTTGTCATCCTCTCCTCATAAATAGGTTATGGTTTTGCTTTTTTATTTTTCTTAATCATGTAATCTCTTTCCCCACCCCCCCCGCTTTCACTGTGGGAATATCTAAGGTGTGGCTGTAGGCCCAGTAGAAGGACTTCTATGCTTCCACTGGGTTTTGGCTGCAGACCTTTCACCTTTGTGTTGATTAACACTTGATCTTTAGAAGCCCAACCGTTTTTCTTCAAAACTTCTAACACTGAACAACTGCCTTCTTATACTTCCTCTACTGGATGTTTATGCCTATGCCATTCCAATCCTGATAATGTTGTAAACACCTTTTGGAGGAGATCTGTTTCTAGTAGGTGTCTGCTTGGAGCTATGCAAATCTATGATCCTATTCATAAACATGCATTTCAGTTTTGAGTAATTTTAAATTCTTACAATTCCATGCAGTCCTTGTGAGTCACATGGTTTGTGATTTCCTAACCGCAATTGTGAAGAGGCTTCTCATTCGTAGGGATCTTGAGCTGTGCTAGATGTAAAAGGTTAATGGAATCTGGGTTCACTTTTTTTTTTTCTTTTTGCTTGACATGGATGTTTGGTAATTTCTTCCATTTTTGTATGGTGACTGTAATGACACTGATGCCCCACCTCCTTTCCCTGAAGTGTTGGCATATTCAGTGCGTTGTTAGCTATCCATCTTTCTTGCCCTGTATGAAAGTTGTTCAGTCTTCTGCCAAATTTGCCTAAAAACCATACACATGCTTGTTTCACGTGCTTTGTGCTGAAGGCTTCAGTGATTTTTTTTTTGGTCTTTCTGAACTTCCTCATAGTGAACCTGGCCTGTAAGGTTGAAAGTTGGTTATTTCAGATTAAATATTAGATCCTTGACTTCAAAGTCCTGGGATGACCTTGCCCAATTTAAGTTTTATATCACTACTTTTCTTTAGCTTGACTTCCTCTACCTTCTTCTGTCTGCCTTCTTAGCAAAAAGCCCTAAGTCCGTAATGCCCTGCAGATAGTACATATGTACCTAAATTTTGTTTGCTTTCCTTGAAAGAAAAAAATATTGTAATATTTAATGTGTTTAATACAGAAACTGAAATTTCTCGTTAATCTGAACAAAAACCAAACTATCTTTTAGCATTTCTGTATAAAAGGAGCTTCATAAAATTTAGAGAAGAGTGAAATTGATGTAAGATTTTCTTCTGTGATACCAAAAATCATATGCCTTTTTTATTCCTTTTTGGTTTTTATAGGTGACTCAAGGTTCTGACGAGGTGGGAAAGATGATGGTACGGGAACTAGTTCATAATTTCTTAATGGACCTCTGCTGCTCTCTGAAACATGGCATAACTTTCTATGATCCAAGTCTTGGAACTTCTGGCAAGTAGGTCACCAGACAGCTGAGATTTTGTGTGTACTTTGTGCTAGGAACAAGAGAGACCTCACTAGTTACCTTGTCTGCCCTTGCAGGCTTTTACCAGTAATTTCACTGAATTCTGCTTCCCTCTCTCTTTCTTCTGTGGCAGAAAAAATAAATATGTTGGGTTTTTTTGTCGTTTTTGTTTTTAACTTCCCAAGATCAAACTGTTGGATCTCCTTATACCTCCATGTACTACAGCAGAGAGGGCTCTGCTGTATTCATAGGAGCTTAGACAATGGTCTTGTTTCTCTGAGCCATCTCCGTGAATAATTAGATAAAAAGTCTCTTATTGTAAGGTGTGATTTTGGATTATAGATTTTTTTTTTTTGAGGTGACGTTAAAGCATCAGAGCTGCAGTGTAAACCAGTTGGTAGTAAAATATCTAGTCTAATTCACATTTTGTAGAACCAGACGTGGTTTATCCTGGATTTTGGCAAAATGTCAACATTAATTTCAGTAGTGCCAGAATTTGGCCTGCAACACCTAATCTGGAAGCACCTATTTGTGCTACTGTTTCCATTTGATAACTAGTTAAAATATGTGTGCACTAAGATTATAATTGATAGAGAAAATAATTGAGACTTTTGTAATTCCATGGAGGGGTTCTCGTAGGGTGAGTTTATGCTTCATCACATTAGCTGGGCAAAGAAGATACTAGATTTTAGTAGCGGGTACTAATGCTGAGTGGTGCTGTAGCAGGTTGTTTCTTGCTTTGAGCAAAATTTTAGCTGGTATTCATTTGGTATGTGCAGTGTTCTCACTTTGTTTAGGGACATACAGAAGTAAACTTAAAAAAGAGGACTGAAAGACCACAAAAATACTTCCAAGTTTAATATTAAGTTTTAATTCTACATTTTTAGCTTTGTGAAGTTTGGTTAGAATATTTCTGAAACATTGTGGGTTTAATTAAAAGTAATTACTCTTTGTCATGCAGAAAACCTGGAGGCAAATCCAGTTACTTTTCTGAGTATAAACTCAGAAATTATGCCAGCAGTGTGAGAGGTCTTGCCTTGAATTTACCCCAGCAACAGTTAGAGGAGTTGCAGAGTTAGCATCACATGTAAAGTATCGAAATAGGCATTTCTTTTTTAAAGTATTTTTTTGTCTTCAATAGGGGAGGAAATGTGGTGCTTCTGCGCTTTCTGCTTGGTTTAAAAACTGCAACAGAAGATGAAATGGTTGCTGATCTCATGGTGAACATTCTTAAAGTATGCCCAGATTTATTGAATAGGTACTTTAAGGAGACCCGGTATTCCTTTGTTCCTAGACTGAAGTCAGCTTGGATGGACAATATGAAGTTACTCAAAAAGGTAAGAGTATGAATGATGCGCACTACCTCTCCATAGAAATTTGCAATCCTAATACTCTTTTTTCCCTCCAACAGTGGAAGTATTTTTTGTTAAACAGTAGTGCAGAATTACACAAAATTGTAATAGGAAAGATGGTAAAGTCAAACATTCCTGACCTACAGAAAAGTTACCACATAGAGGAACTTGGTAGTAGATTGGTAAGCCTGCTGTTGATTGCTTTTATTACAGGTAGATATTATAATGCCATTCCTTTGTAAAATTTGTTACAATTTGGGTACTGTGTAGTACAGAGCCCAGCCAGCCTGTGGTGTGGCCGTGTTAGGTATAAACTAACTCTGAACTAACTCTGATCTTAGCTGAGGTCTTCCTAGTGACAAGGAACAAGATTTCATTGATTTCAGAGGAACTAAGCTGAGGATCAGGGAGTGGGTTTTTTGTTTTTGTTTCAGAAGCAGCTGTTCTGTATCAGAGGAAACTCACATGTCTGAAGATGTGTTGTGTTCACATCTGTAAATGCACAGTGCTTTAGAGTTTATTGAAATCACTAAGAAGCAGACAGGCACAATACTTCATAAATAATGATTTTAAAAACAAACCAGTCTAGCAGTGGGGAAGTTAGGTGACTGAGGTTTAAGTGAGCTAAACAGGAAGGACTTAATGCTTCTGAAATAACACTATCAGTTACTACGTCTGTTAGGAAAGAAGCAGCAGGATGCTGTTAAATGTTGAAGATGGTAAATGGAGGGGGGGAAATGGCATCCTGTTTTCTGTGGGTGCTAAGGAAAATAAGCCATGGCTCAGAGCCACAGCTGCTTTAAAAAGTGTAGACATAGAGTGAGTTGGAAGGTCACTTGGTAAAAAGCCATGCTCAGAGCAGGAGGCTGTATAAACATTCAACTAAACTGGGAAAGAAGGAATTGGCATAAGAAGCAGTGGGAAACATCCCATTGATGGTACGTGTTTTGAGATGCAGCAATATCGAAGCTCAGCTAGAAAAACCTTTTGTCCTTTCTGAGTGTTCCTCTGACTCTTTGCTTTAGCTTAAAATGGGCAAGTAGGATCTGTAGTCTGTTGAAAAGGGGTGGTCTTTAGCAGGGGTGCAGGTCGCATACAGATGTTCCATTTAGTTGGAGTCTGGGGGATGCTCTGTAGCATTTCTGCGTAGAAATTGATATCTAGTGCTGTCATTACTTTTGACAAGTCAAAGCCTTTCTGTAAAATGTTCCCCAGAAGAAGCTGTTATCTCCAGGGCTATATCAATGTTGATTAAATTGTTATTTTTATTTCAGATCTATGAGGCTCAACCAGAGATTTCCAATTCTTTTAAGACTTCAGAGTTTATTCCTCTTCCCAGATTGCTTTCTATGGTGATGGTAACAACAGTCCCTGCAGTGTGCAATAAAATAATGTTCACCCAAGGACTAAATGTAAGAGCAGTCTATAGTATTTCAGTGGATTTTTTCTGTCCTCATTAATACTGTTTAAGTGTGTGATCATCCAAGAAGTTTCTGAAGTTGGTTAATTACATATGTTTTATATTGTCTGTCCCAGCATAAAGCTGGCTTGGGGAAGCACTGGAAAATGCATTAAAACCCATTGATACTGCTTCCAAGAGCCATTCACAAGCACCAGCTCTGCCAATGCTCACTAGTGGTTTAGGCTGGGAATCTGAAAACCCACAGATTCTTTCCTGCAAGCCAAGGTTTAGGAAATAATTAATTCGTTAACAAACTTTAACATATATTCAGAGTACAGATTATGTGCAAAGCATAAAAGGAAGCAGTGAAATGTCATTAATTCAACTTCCTTCTTTTAGTTACCCAGCACAGTAGTGAAGCACAGCATACTGTCACTTGTATCAATGGTTCTGAGAAGAGCCTTGAAGAATATTGAGTACTGTTTGAATGAAGAAACTTGGCAAAAGTCAGAAATCTACACACTGTCAATGATGCAGGAATTCGTACAGCTGTACAGAGAAGCCATCAGCAAGGTACAAAATAAAAAGAAAATTGGGGTATAACATGAGTCATTTTGTAGCAGATAACAACTCCTCTGCACTTTCTCCCCCAGTGGTTGCGGCCTAGGAGCCAGAAGATAGTATCTTTGAGCAGCAGGAGGGGAACACCATGGGTTAAAAGGTGTTAATAACTCGTGTGGTAGTAGACTACCTAAGTAGACTTCCCTAACAAAGCTGGCTGATGGAAATGCAAATAGAATTTTATTGTGAGACAAATTTGTAACATTGGCAGCTATTGTGCTGCAAATTAATTCCAAGAGCAGGACCAGAAGCAAATTCTCATCCTGGTTCAAGCAAGTTGTAGCCAGCTGAGTTCATTTGGAGTTAGAAGTTACTAGACAAGGTAGCACTTGGGTTGAATATATACCATGAAGATGAAGAACCAAACAAAAATTTTTCACAGGGAACTTTTTCAATAAAGTGTTTTTTCCAATATTTATGTTCTGTAGAAGTGAAAGTACACTACTTGATTTCAGATCTTTTTCCAGTTGCATACAAGATCAGTTCCAACCTTTGTGAAGAGCAACAAATCCTCGTGTTGGTTCATTGTGAATATTTTTATCACAGTAGCTTTTTCTCATGCAGGGGAGCTATTGCAATTTACTCTTTTTGCTTCTAGCTTTTACCAGACATGAACAATATAGTGGCTGTCTGGCAGTCCCTTCTGAAGCAAGGGAGGGAACACCATGATGGCCAAGAGGAGAAAAGGGAAAGTGATATCTCCACTGTGAAGGCAATGACAGAGACGGCAGAAGCTGTGGAACAGCATGGTAGGCAAAGCAGGTGGAGTTACCCCTTCTTACATGTGTGTGAATGGGTGTTCTGAAATCCTTATCCCATGTAAGGTAGGTAACTTCAGCAGAGTCCAGATGTCACTTGTGCATTTACTATTAATCTTTGCTTTGTTCGGTTCTTTGGGCAGTTTAATTCTGACCAGTGTCAGAATTGCCTAAGAACACAGTTTGACAGATAGGCTGCCATTGCTACTAGGAGGTTACTCAGTTTGCCTTTCTGCTGTCACAGAATCACAGAATGGTTGAGGTTGGAAGGGACCTCTGGAGGTCATCTTGTGCAACCCCCCTGCCTAAACCTGGTTGCCCAGGACCATGTCCAGACAGCTTTTGTATGTCTCCAAGGATGGAGACTCCAGCAACATCTCTGGGCAACTTGTGCCAGGGCTCAGCCACCCTCACGGTGAAAAAGTGTTTCCTGATGTTCAGAGGGAACCTCCTGTGTTTCAGTTTGTGCCCATTTTCTCTGGTCCTGGCACTGGGCACCTTTGGAAAGAGCCTGGCTCCGTCCTCTTTGCACCCGCACTTCAGGTATTCATACACATTGACAGGATGCCCCTGAGCCTTCTCTTCTCCAGGTTGAACAGTCCCAGCTCTCCCAGCCCTTCCTCATAGGAGAGATGCTCCAGTCCCTTCATCATCTTCATGGCCCTTCGCTGGACTCCCTGCAGTGTGTCCATGTCTCTCTTGTACTGGGGAGCCCAGAGCTGGACACAGCGTTCTAGATGTGGCCTCACCAGTGCTGAGTAGAGGGGAAGGATCCCCTCCCTTGACCTGTTGGCAGTGCTTTGCCTAATGCAGCCCAGGACACTGGTAGCCTTCTCTGCAGCAAGGGCACATCGCTGGCTCACGGTCAACCTGCTGTCCACCAGGACCCCCAGGTCCTTTTCTGCCAAGCTGCTTTCCAGCTGGGTGGCCCCCAGCATTACTGGCACATGGGGTTGTTTCTCCTCTGGTGCAGGACTCTGCAATTCCCCTTGTTGAACTTAACCCTCTTGTCCTTGACCCTTTTATGCTAGTAGGAGTATTTTGCAGCCACACGATAAGACAGGCAGGGAAACCGATATGCCTGAAAAATAATTTTTTGAGGGATTTTAGTTTGGCCAAGTTATTTTACCATGAGATCATTTTTTTTAAGCAGTTAGTTACTGTGGCTACACAAATGCTTGTGTTGCTGTAGCACAGGATTAGAAACATGCAAGTGTTGGAAGAGGGAGAGAGGGCTGGAGTGAAGGCTTCAGTTGTCATCGCTCAAAACCACTGTCCCTCCTGAAGGACTTGCTTTCATAGTCCCATTGCAGGGAACTGGAAGTTTTAGTACTCTCTCTACCTTGACTAGCAGGCTGCAATGTTTTACTTACAGACTGAAGATAAATCTACAGCCAGTTTCATGCCCTTCACAGGGCATGTTCCACAGTGAGACTTCCTGGAGCAGACACTTTTTCAGCGTATGTCCTTTTGCGTGTGGCTTTGGGCAGCAAAATAGTTGCCAGTGCTGCCACTCCAAGGCTCTTTATTGGTAGAGTGCCTGCTGAAACCAATGGAGCAGCTAATCTCTAAAGTACTGTAGCTGTAGTTTCTCTGCATACTAGGGTGATAATACTGTATCACTTACTCTCAGCTCACCTTTTACAGCTTTGTTTGCACTGTGGCCACTAGAGAATTCTTTTTTAATGGGAGTTGAGACTCAGGCAACCAAAGACAAAGTTAATGCATGGCATCCATCCAGTTCTTCATAGCTCCCTGAGGGAGACCTGGTTAACAGGAGGAAAGTAGGTGTTAAAAAAAAGTTTTGGCTGCCCTTTACTTGTTTTGCTTCCTTTCATTAGTGACTGGATAACAAGCAGTTTTTATGCGTCCTCATGTTGTAAACTAAAAGAATATTTAGCTGCTGAAATAGCTTTTCTTAAGAAGTAAATGACTGCCTTAACTGGGGTTGGTGTTTCTCTCATACAGATACTTGTTGTCTTCCTCTTGCCAAGAGGTCACATTGAGAAAGTATTATTTTGAAAGAGGGAAGGGAAAGAAAGAAACCTTTAACTAAAGTAATAAATTAGTAATAAATTAGTGTACTGTCTCCTGCACTTCCTCAGTCAAACCTACCTGACATTAGGTAAAAATAGTGTCCCCAGAAACCAGCAGTGTGTCCATATCCTTTCCTTCAATTTTTTTCTGTTGTTCAGCCTTAAATTGAACAGCAGTGGGACTGATTGGATTCTTTTAGCGAGTGTTAAAATGTTGAGGTTGTCTTTATGTGCGTGAGCACTTTAGAATGAAATTAGAAGTGGCAACTGCCAATTTAAGCACTGAATAAACTGATTTAGCTTTAAAAGTATTCACACAGGAATGCTGGGGAAGGAAACTGGGGATTCCATGTTTTTTTTCTATTTCTTCTTGTTATTGAGGAAGATAACTGATCATTTCATAGGCAAGTCTATTGGAAATATAGTTAGTAATTCTCATGTTCAGCAACGTAGGTTCTACACTGTGCTCTCTTGGTATGAAGGATGGAGAAACTAATTATGTAAACACTTTGTTTAGGTTCAGATGATGCTGAGACACTGTTTCTGAAAGCTGCACTGCTTCAGGTCATATGCCTTTATCAGAAGGTTGTGCCCCACTTGGTAGCACGGAGCAACTTTGATTTTAGCAAGCTGCTAAAAGGTATGTGATGGGTTTTTCTGTTACCTTCATTGCTTTCTCTGGCTATTGACAAAGTCCACAGCAGAAGGGAATACTTGCTCTTCTGTGTAGATAGAGAAAGAAGTGTTTTCTAAAAGTAACCCATTTTAGTTTCTTCATTGTGTTGGCATTTATTGTTGCAATTTTGGCAGTGCTCTGGCACTCTGCCCTCTTAAATTCCATATCTGCTCTGCTACACTCAGTTGTTGTAAGTGGCAGGTTGTGCTACAGTCTTCCTCTTTGTGTGTCATATTCTTGCAAAAATTTGGTTTTTATGGGGTTTTAATTCTAATGTTTCTGAGGAAGACTTATGTCCAACTCTTAATGATATTTGGGGATGTAATTCTCCTAGACCTATGTCAGCAATCCAACATAAGTAAGTACCAATTCACCAATCTCCTCTGGAAAATCTTTTAACATTCAAGTATTTTTTCCATTTGCTGTGTTTTAAATGATTTTGTCATAGTTTGGCAGTGTGTGGGGAGAAGAACAGTATTCTGTATGGTATTACCTCCTGTGGAAAATCTACATGAGGAAGCACTTTAGCAATATTGTTATAATTTTGTCTCTGATGTCATGTTCGTGGAGGGTATTCCTCTTCATACAGCAGAAGTAAACAGAGACGTTCTGTACCTGCTTAATGTAGCAAGAATGATGAGCCACAAATTATGGACTATGGGCAAGATCCTTCAGTACTGCTTGTGGTACAATAAATACAGCTATTTAAAACTGAGACTGGAGGAGAGAGCAAAATGTTGTTTGGGCATCATTTCTGTCTGTGGGCCACCAGAGCTTGTAGGCTACCAAGTTAGAGCAACTAGCTGTGTTTTAGGCAGGTCTGGGATGTGTAAGAATGGGAGTTCGTAAATGCCTTAATTACAGTCTGTCAGGGGGAAAAACATCATAGAATCATAGAATCAGGTTGGAAAAGACCTTTTAAGATCATCAGGTCCAACTGAAAACCTAACACTGCCAAGTCCACTACTAAACCACGTCCCTAAGCACCATATCTACCCATCTTTTAAATACCTCCAGGGACAGGGACTCAACCACTTCCCTGGGCAGCCTGTTCCAGTGCTTGAAAACACTTTCAGTGAAGAAATTTTTCCTCATATCCAACCTAAACCTCCCCTGGTGCAACTTGAGGACGTTTCTTCTTGTCCTGTCACTTGTTACGTGGGAGAAGAGACCACCCCCACCTCGCTACAACCTGCTTTCAGGTAGTTGTAGAGAGCGATAAGGTCTCCCCTGAGCCTCCTTTTCTCCAGGCTAAACAACCCCAGTTCCCTCAGCTGCTCCTCGTATGACCTGTTCTCAGCATCTCAATGTCTTTCTTGTAGTGAGGGGCCCAAAACTGAACACAGCATTCGAGGTGCAGCCCCACTAGTGCCGAGTACAGGGGGACGATCACTTCCCTAGTCCTGCTGCCCACACTAGTTCTGATACAAACCAGGATGCTATTGGTCTTCTTGGCCACCTGGGCACACTGCTGGATCATATTCAGCCGGCTGTCGACCGACACCCCCAGGTCCTTTTCAGCCAGGCAGCTCTCCAGCCACTCTTGCCCAAGCCTGCAGCGTTGCCTGGGGTTGTTGTGACCCAAGTGCAGGACCCGGCACTTGGCCTTGTTGAACCTCATACATTTGGCCTCGGCCCAATGATCCAGCCTGTCCAGATCCCTCTGCAGGGCCTTCCTACCCTCCAGCAGATCGACACTCCCACCCAACTTGGTGTCATTTGCAAACTTACTGAGGGTGCACTCAATCCCCTTGTCCAGATTGTTGATAAAGATATTAAATAGGACTGGCCCCAATACTGAGCCCTGGGGAGCACCACTTGTCACCAGCTGCCAACTGCATTTAACTCCCATTCACCACAACTCTTTGGGGTCGGCCATCCAGCCAGTTCTTTACCCAGTGAAGCATATGCCCATCCAAGCCACGAGCAGCCAGTTTCTCCAGGAGAATGCTGTGGGAAATGGTGTCAAAGGCTTTACTAAAGTCCAGGTAGACAACATCCACAGCCTTTCCCTCATCCACTAAGCAGGTCACCTTATCATAGATGGAGATCAGGTTAGTGAAGCAGGGCTTGATGGAAGATAATATGGTAGAAAATGATGGTGTAAATTATTTATGAAACTTCCTTCCCTCAGATGCCAGCTTGAGAGTTCTGTCATTCCTTCCCCTCACCCTGATTGAAATATACACTCTAAAGGCAGCATGTTTTTCTACCCTGTAGCAATATGTGCTTTACACAGCTGGTACAGTTTTATTGTTTGGTCTTACTGTTGGCTAGACTTTGTAGCGATGCTGCATTTTTAAAATTTACTGTTCTCTCTCTAATGTGGACCACAAAGATACTACACAGACTATGAAAAGCACACTGATACCAAAGGTTTATACAGCTGATCTCTGTATGTAACTTAACTGCAGTTAAAGTGTGTGCAGGTCAATTTTTGGAGCACACTGCAAGGGTCTCTGCACACCTATGTGACCTGTAAGGTGAATAATTCTGAGGCTGTGCCAGAGCAGTTGTGAGCAGATAAAAGTGATGTAAGGAGAGACACAAGCGTAAAGTTCCGTTGCCTGTAGGAAATACTGTAATATTATAAGCCTTAAGATTTGTTACTGACTTAAATTCTGTATTTTGGTCTACAGTTTATCCATCCTCTTTATTTCCTGTAGGACACAGCTTTTCAGGGTCTCTGAGACTGGTAGAAGAGATTTTGTATTCCCATGCACCAGCAATGGCTTATGCTAGGAGCAGGTGTTAGACTCGTCCTGCTGAGGGCTGGATTCCAGCCTTACACTGGCCCAAGGTCATCATAGTGTGTCTGGGGATCTCACGGTCTGAAAATTTGTGGGTTGCCAGCTTATCTCACAGTGGTGGTTTGAAACCCTAAATGATTAGTGTTCCTGAAATCTCAGGAAGATATGCCAAAATAAAGTCAATTGTATTGCTTTCAAACCTCAGGTATTGTCACTGAAAAAGGCCTCCGAGAGGAGGTCCCTCCTGTTCTCCAGCACCATATACTGAAAGTGGCTTTGGAACTTCCTGCAAATAAATTTGCCTGGTTCAGAATACAGGTAAGAGACTTCAAGGCAGATTTCTGTTTCTTTGGGCTGTTGCCCTTAAATCTTTACATCCAGTACTGCCTAGTTATAAACTGGTCCTAGTCCAGTCATTTTAGGAGGTGACCCTTTTGTAAAACCAGTAGGAATTATAGTCTTAGCATTAGTGAAGAATTCCTTCTGAGCTGAAAAGTTTTTCTAAAAGGACAGAAATTTTTGCCTCCCTGAAGAGGGCTGGACAAGGTTCCTTCAGATGTTCTTGTCCTTGGAGAGGGGCAGGAGTGAGAATTTGCTTGTTTCCACTTGTCTGGAAAGCCTGAGATTTCAGACCAAGGAAGAGAGCTGTTGATGGGAGCCATCCCACCCATTCTCAGGGAAAATTCTGGCATTTGTTAAGGCTCTCCCTCCTCTCCATAATTACTGGAAGCCTTCAGGACCCCTGCTCTCTTCTTTACTGCAAGCCTGTACAGTAAGAGAGCTGTAGAGAGTGTGCTTTTCATGTCTGGCCTAGCTTTGGGGGGGAGCAGAGAGGGCCATGGGTGTTGCGACTGTGACCCTGCCTTGTAGGAGATTTTCTGTCCTTTCCAGTTGGCCATAAAGGAAAACTGAGGAGAGTTAAGAGCAAGCAAAGGAAAACCTGGAAACAGGCAAAGAAGCTGAAGTATTTTCTTGTGGCTTTGCCCTTCTAATATAGACAGCTTTTAACAGAAAAGCTAAAAGCTGAATCTGGCAATGTTACAGAGGGTTACAGTTGTTAGACATCAAATGCAAGTCAGTGAGAAAAGCAGGGGAGGTGGCTGAAGGATTGTCGTTTGATGTTCAGATAGCGTTCAGCATCCCCGTGACTTGCATTGTTTTCCTGTTCTTTGGGGATCAGTGTCTTAAATGATTATATTTCTTATTCAGATCGTCCTTGTAGGAAATCTGAATTCCTGGGAATAACAGAAATAGAAGTAGAATGGATGATTGGGGAGGAAGGTGGCTTTGTCTTGGAGCCTTGTATTAGTTGGTGTTTCTGTTACTCCTATCTTCTTCCACTTGCCGAAAAAACATTGTACTCGTCTTCCTGGCTCACTGAATGCAAAGTAGTATAAATGATCCCATTCATTTCTGGCCTTGGTATTTTTGGGCAGGTCTATAAAATAATATACTTTTATTACATATCTGCTTCAGTACAACATAATCCTGTACAGTGTTGCTATTCCAGGGGAATTCTAATATATTTTTCTTTTAGGATGTTTCTGAGACAGAGAAGGTATCTGGTGAAAAATCAGTATTCTATTTACTGATGAAAATGTTTGCTACAAGTAACCATTCTCATCTGAAAATTTCAACCAAAAAAACTGATCATCAAGGTAAGTGTTTGATCTGAAATATCAGGATATTCGCTATATTCCATTGGTCTAAAATTTCTGTGTTCTAAAATTTTCCTTAAAGCAGATACCTTTACTGCATAGTTGTGTGGCCAACAGTCGTCTTTCCCATTTTCTGTGACTGTTCTTGGAAATTGCTGTAAGATAACTACCTATTAGCTAAATTTTCTATGAAAGTAATTGCTGTCAACTGAATTTGCTGCAACAGTTGATGAAAGAGTAAGGAAAATGTCTTTACTGTTTGCCCACCTGAATAGGCTACATTAATTCTGATCCTGTAATAAACCGATGTAGTTAGTACCTGTAAGGGTCTTGACATTGATCAAGAAGAGATTTTTTTTGTTCTTTCTTTTTTATCCTTGTTTATTTAATCTGTACTTCATCACTCTAGTCTTCCTAAAGCCTTAGCTAGTTTGCTCTAGCCTTGCAAAATAGTCCTGTTTGTTACAGTCTGATACAAGCTCTGATACAAGAAGTACTCTTGTCTTAAAAATGAATTAAAATCCCCTTCTGTGCATTTAAATAAGTTATCTGGCTTTTCAGAAGTGCTGATCAGCTACAAATCTCATGAGGGCACCAGCGGCTGTCAGTTCTAGTATCTTTTTAAAACTAGGCATCTTTTAGTTATCTAGCTAGGGGTAGAGACCTACATTAAAAAAACAAACAAACAACAATACAACTGTCCGCCCCCTCCCCCCCCAAGAGAAAATCCAAAAAGCTGTTCTAAGCCCTGAACAGGGCTCCTCGTGCAGTGTTCCATAGTAATAGCAGCATGCAAGTTTGTATACGGCTTTGTGCACTTAATTTCTGCATTTAGCTTCAATCACAGGGTGCAATTGCAATGTCCAAACCACTACACCCAATTGATTGAATTAGGTTTTAGTTGCTCTTGATCCCTGCAGGTGATTAAAGGCAGGTTAACTTTGTCTCACAGTAATGAATATCTCAATCAAAAGCTGCCCAGTACAGTTTTTGTAGTGTATTTGGATTCTTTTGCTGAGTGGAGATGTGGGCTAGCTGACTCATTCTTGTTTCCTCTTTTAGATTCAGTCCATTTCATTTTCTCTGAAGAGAATACAGGCGCAGTGAAGTTAGGGCAGTTATGTCAGCAGAAAGGCTGCTAAGAATAGACGTTAATGAGTGTGTTTTGCTTATTTTTCAACACAGTGCCATATAATCGGAAGGCATGTTTTTGGATTTCACATTCTGTTCCTGCCTGTTTTCACAAGAGCTGCAAGTGTATTTCTATTTCAAGACTCTGCCAAAAATAGTTAATTATTTAAAAATTAATCCTTTTTTTCTTTTTTTTTTTCCTTTCTTTAAATGAATTATCCTGTCAGATTCGTGTAAGCAGCGGTATTATTTTTATAGCTGATGGTGGTGTACACAGAGTACACGTAGAGCAAATGAGCTGTAATAGCTTCCTTTGCATTTTGTGTGTGAGGAGAAACAAAGGCACAGATTCATCTTGTATAATTACAGTCATTTAACGTAGATGCCAGAGTTCGGAAGCCGGTCAAGGTTTCTTCTGTTGTTGAGAGTGAGGGGCAGGTGGTTCTACCAGTGTGCAGTTCAAATAGCCTGTCATCTGGGTTGTCCTTCAGACAGCCGTTCCTCCTCCTCCTCTTCTCCCTCCTCCTCCTTTCTTTCTTTTACAGATGGAGCATAGGGTCATCAAGTTCCTAATTTAGGTGCTTCAGATAAGGGCCTGAATTTAGATAGTGTGAAAGTGGGCAAAAATTTCTAAATATTTTAATGCCTGTTACTTGACTGTGATAAAATTGTGTCTACCTCACCGCCCACAGCAACCGTGAATATGCCCACGCTTCTCTCTGGACCTTGCTGTGGTCACGACCCACTGTTCATTTATTTGACTGTTTACCCATCTACCCAACTCTTTTAAGCACAAATAGGCTGATTTAATTTAGCAATGATTTTCCTTTATAGTACATCAGTAGTTTTCAAAAGCCCTTCTGTAGGCTGTTTTTAAGGGTATGGCTCATTTTTTCCTGCTGTAATGGTATAAAGATGTACAACCCTCTAAAAGCAGTGTAGCCTGCTCCCCTGAAATTATAAGAATAAGATTTACTAAGGTGGAGGGAACAAATGCTCTGTGTCCAGGCAACTTTGACCTCAGTAGGGTTTGTGCTGACTGACTGCTGACAACAGAAGGACTTGAGGTGGTTAGACCAAAAATCTTGCTAACCTTTATTCTGGCTCTTAGTTTTGGCTGTGCCTTAGGGGGACCGTCCTTGCCAGTGTGTGAGACAGCGTTGTAGTAGTCCTTGCTGCAGGGGACACATCTGGTGTTTCAGGCCGCGTGGTGGGACAGGGGATGCACTAGCTCCGCTGAAGCTGTCCAACGTAAGGCTCTTTTGCAGGCTGGGACCAGTGAGATGGACTGGCCCTGGCTGTGGCTCTGTGCTGCAGCCTGCTCTCTTCCTCTCGTGTCCTTGCACCGTAGGCCTTGAGCAATGAAGCAGCAGAGAGGCTACTGCAGTGAGCAGCACTGTGGGTAGCACAACGGCCTCTGGATCTGGTGCGTACTGCCCTGGCATGTGTTGAAGCAGGTTCCTGCGCCCTGAGTGCTTGTAGAAGTCTCATATTCCAAATACATGGGAATGAACGTTCGTAGTTAGATCGCCATGTGCTCGTTGCCCAGTCTGGTCAATAAGTGTTCGCAGCATACTTGAATGGGGTGCATATGGGATCCATCCCATACACATGGTCAGTGTGAGGGCAGGAGCCAAGTGGAGTTGTAGTGGGTTTGTGCTGCAGACAGCAGGTGAGAGGAGGAGAGACTCTAAGAAGACAGGAGCAGAAATAAGTTGCTCTCAGCTGATTTTCCCAGTTGTGAGAGAGTAAGCCATATTTTTGCCTCTTACTTTGGTTGTTCTTAAAGCCCTCCTTTCTCTGCCGCAGGACTGCTTCTTGCCCTTTTCCTACAGTGCTTGTGTGTGTGTCTGGCAAAGCTGGGCAGGTTTCATTTGTCACCTGTAACGTAGTCATGCCTCACCTCTCACTGCTCTGGCTGAGAGAGTAGTAAGCAAAACAGCCGTGATGAAGACACTAGGCCTTGGCCCTAGTTATGCTGAGGTCAGATTATATAGTCTTGGGAGATTTTATTAAAAAAATGCATTCAGTTTTACCCTCTGTTATGCAGTTAGAGTGGCCCTGGTAAGTGGAAATAAGGCCTCTTGAACTGAGGAGGTGAGAATGACAGATATTTCATTTCATCAACCTGCTCTTCTTTTTTTCTTTCCAAGAAGAATAAAACATGAAGTTGCTATACAAAAAGATCTGTGCTTTTTTGGGGTTTTGTATTTTGGTGTGGGGGTTTTTTTTTGGTTGTTGTTTTCTTTACCCTCCCTTTGTTTTTCTGGACAGGTTTTACGTGACAGCGGAGTGTTTGAGTACACGTGGAAGGAACTTTCAGTTTGGCTGGAACACTTGGATAATACAAAAGAAGACAAAAAGGAAGCAGTGATTCAATTTTTGGAAAGGGTAACAACTGTTCAAATTAGCTGGATAAACAATGCCAAGAATAGCATTAATGGAAACTAATTATTTTGTTGCTATTGTTGAGAAGCCTGTCAAAGATCAGTGAATGAATTCTGAGAAAAGCAGTGTTTGTAATTCTTTATACAGAGGTGACATCTTTCTTGTCTTGGGTGGGAGGACAGTGAAATGATTTGGAGGCAAATTAAATCCAGAAAGATAAGTTGTTATTACAGCATTGTTGTTATAAGGGTAGAGTGTTGTGTGGGGGGGTAGCTCTTATCTCCTCTTTTCTTTATGTGGTAATACCTGCCAAAATTATCAGACCTGAGTAAATTGTAATCTTTTACAAGAAAAGCTGACATTTCCTGTTTAGTTTTCAGGATGTTAAATGCCCAGTACTTCCTTTTCATTGCAGTTTCCCCAGGGACTCAGTCTGTGGTAGCACTTTAGGTACGAAATTGCAGTGGATGTTTCTTTTTCCATCAGACCTGGTGTCCCATGTACAGCAGTAACCACAGGCAGATTCCTGCAGAATTATATGGAAGTTGTCCTCCTAAAATTTTTCCAGCTTCCAGCCACTTTTAGAACATGGTCTTCCTTAACAAGATATGGTTCCCGTAGACTTAATAGCCTGTATACTTACGTTTCTCTCTCAACCTTTATTAACAGATCCTGTTGAAACTGGTGACAAACCCCTATCCATATACAGATAAAGCAGCAGACCTTGTTCAGGAAGCCAGTATGCTCCAAGTTAATATATTAAAACAAGACACTGATAACATCAGCATCCCCATCTCTCACATTGACGGTATGTGGTGATTCCCTCGACAACAGAGAATTCCAAGACTTTGTGCTAAATTTCCTAGCCCTAATCTGCAAACTGATGACTGATAACTATAGAAATCCTGCTTAAGGACCTACAGATTCAGCCCTCCAGTTGTATTTAGTATCAGAAGTAGGTCTGAATTGCAAAGTCAGCACTTTACTCCCAAAAGTGATTTCTGATGCAGTTACACCATTTTAACAGTATTTTAAATCTCTCTTCAGGCTCCTGCAGCAGCATGTTCTAAATAAAATGAAAACTATTACAGTTGCTCTCCTTGGGGCTGCTCATATCCATTCATTCACCCAGAAGGAAAGGGCTGGGGTGCCCAGGGAACTATTTTACACCCAGGCACACAGCTGGAATTTTGCTGCTTCTGCTTTCTGCGGTCGGTCACAACGCTACTGCAGACAAAGTAAAAATTCCGCAGATGTGGACACTTGGACAACTTACCATGTGCTAGCTATTCTGCTATAACAGTCTATGCGTAGGATTTTGCAGCACATAAATGTAGGATAATTGAGGTAGTTTACGCTCAGTACCAGATGGATCAGTTGCCTTGTGTTGACTGTATTAAAGAGATGTAATGCCAGCCATGGAATACATGGTATATTCTTTGTATGTTAAAGCTGTCTTTGACTCTTTCATGACCAAGATTTGGTTCTCTGGCCATATAGAGCTGAGAAGCTCTTCAAAGACTGCTTAGGATGTTCTTTTAATGGGGAAGTAGCTGCTTCCTTCGTACTTTCCCATACTCATTTCCTGTCACTGTTATGCTCTGATAGTCCTTACCTAATGCCATCATGATAGCAGTAGGTGATGCATCTCTTCCCTTCCCTCACTTCTGTCAGCTGGACAGCAGTGTTGAAAGGCAGAAAATAGTTAAGCACACAGTAAGAGACGGCAATTTTTACAGTTGCATTTACCCTTGCATTGCTAGGCAAATGTGTCTTTCACCCTTTTTTTCTGCTTTGGGAATTCAGAAGCTGTCTTGTATTCCTGGAGTGTTGAATTCTACCTCTGTTGTTTTCTAGTTAGTCTGAATCCTCTGCTTATATATTTTCTTCACTTAACAGATGTCCTGGATATGGTGGATGTCCTAATTGAGGGCAGTGATGGCTTAGATGAAGAAATTGGGTTCACTTTAAATGAAGACATGATTAGCCAAACATTTCCATTCAGTGCTGTTGTCCCTGCTGCATTAGAAGCCAGGAATATACTGTTGCTTCAGACTGAAAATGGAACAGGTACAGACTTTTTTGTTTCTATGTATCATCTATGTTAGTGGAGTGGAAGTGGGATCATTCTTACCCAGTGAGCTCCTCAAGACATTTTATTATTTTCGTTGCAAGCAGAAGGAGGTGCAGATCCATGGCGTTCCCTGCTCAAGAGAGGCATTAAAGCTTATGAGGTGCTTCTGTCTTTTTTCCTGACCCTAAAGAAGCTCGCTCTTGGTTTCTGGAGTAGGGAAAATTTCTGGAGTAGGGAAATGCAGACATTCTATAAACTGCTATTTGACTCTAGGGAGGTCCTACTATGGGAAAACAAACTTGCCCAGGTTAGAAAAAGGGAACCCACCTTTTCCCTATGAGATGCAGGGAAGTGGAGGAGGAGAATGACCCCAGACTCTGATCACAGTATAGAGGGGACTGAAGAGCAGTGCAGAGACACTGTCCCTGCATGGACAGTCTTGGGCTGGAAGCAGTTGTGCTTCAATAACGGAGTGTTTTAAGCACAGAGTATGCGGATCATGAGAGGATGGTGGTTTCAGTAGCTGTAGGCAGCTCTTCCACTGTCAGTAAGGGAGAGAGGACTGGACTGTTGAATAGAAAATGGATGCATTTTCCAAAGAAAACTTGTTCACAAATGAAGCTCCAGGGGTGAGTGTTGCAAAGTTCTACCACCTCCTTGAGGAAAGGATTTGGTGGAGTGAGTACTTTCTAAATGATGCTATATGGCCTGTTGCCCAGGCCTTAAGGAAAGAGAGTTGCCCTAGTGTCTGTGCTCAGGCAGATTACTTCTGTCAACAGAAGTTTCATTTTTTATTTTGCTTTTCTAGGAGCACACATTGTAGAGTATCTTGTTGCTGTTTTCACTGACCTCCTGCACTCTCAGAGAGAACCCCTCGCCCTCTGCTTGATGTTCCAGCTCTATGATAAAGATCTGCAGTCCCTGAAAGTTTCTAAGTATCCTCAGCTCTACCAATTTAACCAGTACTATAAACTCTGGATACCGCAGCAATCTCAGGAACCCGTGGTATGGAATACCTGAAGTCAATTGAATGCTTGAGCCAGTATTACTGTAAAACATCACAGTGTATAAAGGTTACATTTCCATCAGAAAGTGCATTTATATTAAGCTAATTCTGTATTGCTTATTGATCACACTGGGACACAAATTTACTCAAGGGCTTTTCTTTAATGACACAAAAAGTCTGTGCTGTGGTTGGGAAGTGAAGCAAGGGCTCAAGGGTTGTACGCAATCACCCAGACTACAGCTCCTCATCGGGCACTGTGTAGCATAATATGTGATGTGGCCCGAGGAGCCAGTTTACAGTGGTTGGAGTTCACCCAGGTATGGGTTGGGAATGCATAGACCAGCTGTGCTAGGGGTTGCTGTACACATATGCTCCTGCAGCTTCAGTCCTGCTTTTAGCACAGAACTCATTTCAAAACAGAGGTAGCTAAAGAAGCTTTTGGTTCATACTCATCTTCATATTTCTTTTACCTTTTTTTCCATTTCAAACAGTTTAAAAAGCACAAAGAGGTATGCAAAGAACCTGCTGTGGACCTGGATTCTGTGTTTACCACTTTGCTAAAGAAAGCCTATGAGAGAGGAAGCAATACCTTACTGGAAGATGATATCCAGACAAAACTGAGAGACTTGGCTTCCCAGCTCCCTCCTGAACAGCTGTTGTTAGGAGTAAAGCATGTGTTGCTATACCTGAAATCCACAGTGGAGAACTTTGGCAGTGTAAGAGCAATATTGTGATGATATTGTGGGTTTGTTTGTTTTATTTTAGTGCAGCAAGTACAAATTACTTGGATGTTAAAACTGAAGGATCCAGTTCTGCAGCTTTTTCATGTTCTCAGCTCTCACTGAGGCTACAGAGCACCAGACAATCCTGCACCTAATTTGTAAACAAATGTCTGTCCTTCTAATTGTTGAGGAGTCTTGGATTTACTTTGCATAGGTTACCTTACTGATCTGTGCGTAGTGCAAATAAGCTCCAGATTTTAATGCAGCTCCTGGGCGTCCATAAGAAGCCTCTCCAGAGAGTGAAATTCATTGGCCTGTGTTACAGCAAAAGTCGCAGTGTAGATGAAAATCTATAAATACTTATTTGGCACCCTGAGACTTTTCTTAGAATCATGTTCCTACAGCAGGGAGTGATTCCTTCCCCCAGAAGAAGTTGTAATCTAGGAAGTTCTTAGTTAATTTCTGTTGCTGTTGGATAATTATACTTCTGCTCCCATCCTTCTCTTTTCTCAACTTCCAAGGTGTCTGTATTTTCACAGCTTAGTAAAACTTCTGGTCCTCACCTTGTTGACCTCTATGTGGACCTGCTGAGCCGCTTGTTGTGCCGGGGAAATCAAATAGAGTTGGATAATCAGCAGAAACGAGAAGAGCATCAGACTGAATCAGACCTCTTTGTGGATGAGGAATTTCTGATTACAGAGGAGTCTTCAAATGACAAGGTACCAAATCCCTTGATACACAGGCCAGAAGCTCACCTGTTAGTAAACCTTGATTTGATTTATTCTCTAGGGAAATAGTCATAAGTTTTGCTGAACCATTAATTAAAGCAAATGATCTTAAACATGAACAATTTTTGAGCACACATTATGTTGATGTTTTTTCACCGATCACCAAAATATGGAACTGGCTAAGCGTGACAGAGAACAGGGGATCTAGCAGGGATCAGGCTTTGCGAGTGCTGTGACTTGATAATAGTCATGAGTATTTCTGGGATTTCAGTTAGGATTAAAGTGTGTCTGTCATATTCTTGCTATATAAGGGCTTGAATAGGATTTTACTGCTTTGTAGAAGCATTACTCTAGCTTTTGCTAGGTCCTCAGAAGGGCAGGAAGTTAAAAGGATATCATACACTGTGTATTTCACAGAGTTGTATTGAATGGAAACAGGTTGATGCAGAGAGATGCTGTTAAGGTCTAGGAGGAGGACTTAGGAACTTTGAGCATGTGGTCCAGCAGTTACGAAACTACTGTCTGGAGATTTGACCAAGCTACATCATCCGCAGTCTCGCCCCTGAGCTGGAATATGGTCAGGAGAGGTCCTGACAGAGATCACTCACCTTTGCAAAAGAAATTCTATTCCCTAACCCTTGTGTAAAGCCTGGTTATGAAAATTATGTACTTGGAGGAGTGACTTTTTGCCCCCCTTTCATCTGTGCTGTGGATTTGTGGCAATTAGAATGGAATTGTATTGACAAACCCCACAATATACAGTTTTCCTGTGGAAATGTGCTTAGACACATGGACAATGTTGAGTGAAGGCGTGCTTCCCACATCATAGATGTTAGAAGAATGGTATTTATGTGCTTGTAATTCATTAATATTTTTATCCTCTGACCAGTTAATAGACAGTTTCATGTTCAGTAATTGTAATAAACATGCTCTGGAAAATAGGCAGATGAATGATATTCCCCTATTCCCCCCCCCAACTATAATTGTCCATTCAGTGATATTGTTACAACCATTTGTTACAGACACTAGAAGATACACTCATGTTGATTTTCAGACATCCTACGCTGGAGAGTTGGTTCCTGGCTTTAGAACAACGTCATCTTCCTCAGCACAGTTTAAACCCTGTCACTGTGAAGCTCCTGTCAGCCCATCTCAATTCCGGTGTGCTCCAGCTGTTGAAAACGGGTGCCCCGATGTTGCAGAGCATGGATCACAAACATGTGTTATCGAAGTATTTTGAAGCTATCACAAAAAGTGTCTTGAAAGAGCTACAGGCTGCGGGGAAAGACAGAAGCCAGGTCTCTCCCAAGAAGTCTCACCAACTGGAGGCCCTGGAGGAGTTGCACATATACATGGCTGCAGCTCAGCTGAAGGAGATCACTTTAACCATGCTGCGACTTCCTGAGATGAGCTTGACTACTCAGAAATCTGAAAAATCCCCCAAAAAAGGGAAACAATTAAGCTTCTATGGACAGATTTTGGTGCAGCTCCTCACAGAGAGCTACCAAAGGCAGCCCCAACAAGAAGAACTACTGCTATCCAGAGAGCACATTGAAGCTTTGGGGATATTGATGTCGGCATCCGCCAGCAAAGATTTAGAGAAACTTTTCCTCCAGGCTCTCCAAAGCGAGCCAGTCCTTGCACACGCAGTCAGCATAGAGGTGCATGTTCACTGCCTTAACCAGAGGTCAGAAACTTCCCTTGCCATTGTGGGCATGCTGATGAAACACTGTAGGACTCACCTGCTGCAGTTTGAGCTGTGGTGTCTCAGCAGTGCCACTGGAAAGTACTTCAGGAAAAACATGGAGAGCTTTCTTCCACTCGTTAATGTGTATTTGCAGTGCAGAGACCAGTATGCTTTCACCCGGCCTTCCACAGGTAAAGCCACAACTGATCCCTATGCATGATTTGGGAGGCCAGATTCTCAGTATAGGCTCTGCTGGCCTTAAAATAATGGATCCTCTGCACAATAAGTAGAGGTGATAAAAGTTACTTATCTAATTTCTAATGATTCTCTGATAAACACTTCTGCAGCATAAAAGGTAAAGGACTGTAATGAAGCTTGGCTGTTAGACTGAAGCAAAGTACTCTTACAGTTGTTGTTGCCCAGTTTTCTCTTTTGAAGCCCTTATTTAATACTTAGTGTGTGTGAAAATCTGTCTTCATCCTTATCTTGGCTTAGTATAGGAGGTAAAAACTTTTTCTTGGGCAGAGATAGAACACTGTCTGGTGAGTGGAATGCCATAGCCATATGGTTTTGCAGAATGTAAGCTTTCACTTTTACAAGTGTAAGAGTCCAAAACTTTCTTCTAAAATAAATCTCCAAATATAGCTTCCTACAGTAATGCCTTCCTAAGCTGGCAGTCCAAAACTTTCCAAACCAACAGCAGCATTAAATTGACAAGACTGTTAAATTTTCTACCAGCAAAATGACGAGTTAGGATTCAACTCGACAGAACAGGATCACTTTGATTTCGTTTCTCTTATTGCATAGAAATGTGAGTAGCGACAGAAACAGGCTGACTGTAGCAGTTGGTAGAGAAGGCTAGCTCTATCTAGGAGAAGTTCAAGTAGTGAAAAGATCTCGTCAGCACGCAGGAAGGTAGAGGATGGGAAGAAAAGGGAAAACTGCTATCTGACTGACTTGATTTATAAGGTGCCTGTTAGCTGTCTGTTGATGTGAGAGCAAATTTCCTTTGAGTCCAGAGTCAGAGAACTGGTAAGGTTTCATCCTTCCTGAGATGCAAGGACAAGGCTTCTTATCAGGAAGTTGTCCCTCTTTTGAAGGTCTGCATTGTTTGCCCATGCCTAATCGTCTCAGCTGTGTCACAAACGGTTGTCTGGTACATATGCTAAATACTTCCTAATGGTGCTATAGAGCAATACAGAGTGCACTTCTCTGTAGCAGATTAGCAGCTATTGTACTATAATTTCCTAGAAACTAAGTAATCTGGGCCTTGATTAGAAAAGTGATTTGGGATTTTTGTAATTATAAGGGTATTGTTGCTTAACACACTTAGATGGTGAAACCTGTGTCCCCTGCTCTCTCCCAACAGTCAGCTCAGCTGTTGTATCTGTCTTGAGGAAAGCTCTGTGGAAGGAGCTCTGCAGTGTATTTAAAGACACAGAAGCGTCCCATGAGACCACTGTGAAACTGCAAGTTCTCTCGAAGTTGTTGCCATCTTCAGAAAGCAAAGGGCTGCGAAACCTTATTGACCAGCTTCCTGCTGCTCTTGAGAAAGCAGAAAATAATGAGAGGTAGGCAAATCCAGTTGCCCTGTTTCAGGACTAGGTTTGTCCCATAAAGCATTGTGATAGATATGCATGAATGCAAATATTGTGAACAATAATAGCATCTTCTCCTCAGAGAATCTGTCACTTTAACCTTTGGCTGCAAGACCTATTTGGCATATACAAAAAGCATGTTATAACATTAAAAAAAAAAAAAAGTATATCTTTCTGCAGTTGGACAGTGGCAGATGCCATATCTAGAGTGCTTGAAAACTCTGAAGAGCTGCATTCCTGGAAGAGACTCCTGTTATCAGCCTGCATGAAGGGGTTAATTGTCATGTACAACAGCAGTAAAGATGAAAGTAAGCAAGAAGTGGAGAGGTCCATGCTGCTGAGGCTAGAAGAATTATTGGTAAGACTTCTTTTTATCAGCATTGCCAGAATGTGACTGTGTACATATGTGTTATTGTGCTCTTGTATCTTGGGTAAATATAGATTGGATTTTATTTTGTTTTATAGATTGTGGCTTCTGTGGGCTTTTAATAGCTTTTACAGAGTAAACTTAGCCCTGCTAATCCTTTATAAGAAGCGGTTTTGAGTTGTTCTTGATGATGGCTTTCTGCTAACAGTCCCCTTGGAAAATCGGAGTTTGAGGTGTTCAGGAGTTAAAAATCAAAGGTTGTCAGTGGATGTTTTTATCTAAATAAAAAAAAAGTGATAGAGTGATAGAGACGCTTCCAACAAGACCCACCTGCCATGCCCTCTGAAGTCTGTGGCAGAAATCCGGTTGATCATAGATAGAAATCCAGACTTTGATCATAAAGAACACTACTTGATCATTCCCTCTGTACTACTGTTTTTTTTCTAGTTCAGTAAGGTAGGCAGATCCATGTAAGACATACAAATGAAGGTCTCTGAAGGCAGCGAATACCTTTGACCTCTTTATGGCTTCTGGCAAGACTCCGCTTTAGGACATCACTGATTGCGCAGGACAGGAGTCTTGCAGGACCTGAGGGGCCACCTCATAGTGTTCATCCTGATGGTGTTTGCAGGCTCGACGAGGTTAGCACCTACCATTACTGGGACTGCTGGCATGTGCAGCTGTCAGTCTTCTTAAAACTGATTGTTGTTTATAGCATTTCAGGGAACATCAGTTTTTGTAAAGAACATGTACACTCAGCTCACCCAGGTATCATATCTGTTGGCCACATACAGAGGTTGGTTATATTAAGCACATTGTAGGTACACAAAAACCTAGTAGCTGAGTAGCAGTCTCTTGCTTTGACTTGCTGGCTATTTATTCCTTTCACGCTTGGGGAGTGTGAAGAGTTTCAAGGCTCTGGGTTTTTTGGTACCTACAGACCAGCTTGCTTTTTGATTGCATACGGCCCACATGCTCCCTTGCTCCCAGGACCAACAAAACAAGACGTGCAGTTTCATTTGAATCAGGAGGTAGGATTGTTGTATCCAAGAGCTTTCTTCCCTGTTATCCTTTGATTGTCCCACCTGAGTGTTTGGCTTGCATGTTGTTAGTGTGTCTGTTGAACAAAAATCGCTGGTCTTGATGAAGCTCTATGTGCTAAATGTAAACATCTGTTTTTACTTACTGTGTGCACAGCGCTTTGTTGAAGAAGTGGACCCAGATGACTGGTATAGCCTTGTGAAGACGGGACTCAAGTAAGTAATTCTGAGATGCATCAAAGGTGCTGTAGGAGGTACACTTCTGTTCACTTGGCCTTGTCCTACATTTTACTGGAAACACCCTGTCTCCCCTGAATTCAGTCAGATTTGACCATGCTCCTTGTTTCTCAGGATGCACTTTATGTCACATCCACTGGCTTCATTGGAGCCTGAACCTGCACAATTGCAGGCAGATTTGGATTTTGTGCTCCAGTTAGCATAACTAACAGAGCTAACTAGATAGCTGGACTAGCTTCTTTTCGACCAGCGTAAAGAAGCTTTATGCTCGTATAACTTACTTTCTTTTTATTTAAGGTATTTCTGAAATACAATTCATATGAAAACAGAATCAGATCTTTCAACTATAAATGTAAACCATTTAAATAAAAGAAATCAAAAATAGTTTAGGATGATCTTGGTTTCTGTGGAGGTAGAAGTGTTAATCTGAAGGGTTGCTGTCTGAAGGGTTAGTAGGCAAAATCCGAATCCTTTATTAAGATCAGTGCAGCTACAAGTGTGACTGTGTGTTGATTCTCTTTTCTTTTTTTTATAATTAAGATACCAGTATAGCTTAAAAAAATAGAACAGCTCAGGGAAAGAGGTCATGTGCTTTCATTTTTTTTTAATTTGCTTTGGTTTTACTAACTTTGCTTTCTTTGCCAAGTTCTTACATCTTAAACAGATTTTTTTTCAAGCAGCTTTCCTTTTGCTTGGGGTCTGACTTTTCTGTGATCCTTGCTTCTAAAGGTACCGCTACAGAGATGAAGCATTTTTGAAAGTCCTGAACATTGCTATTCAGTTATTGTACAAGAAAGAATCCTCACTTAGTCAGAGATTAGTCAAGCTCTCCAAACTTCACATGATGGTCACGCAGCACTCTCTATTTTTGTCAGCCATACTGAGGTCAAGAGAAGAAGATGGCACGAACATCCAGACAAGAGGTATTTTTTTTATCATCTTCTTCCCTTTAACTATATTTAGTAATCTTGTCTTTCTTGCATTATATTCTATCCATCCAGTAACCTATCCACCTACATTTACTTGCAGAGCTATTAAACAATTCCAGAATATTAGCGTTTAGTTTTAAATTCTACCTCTACTTGGAGCCAAATGTTGCATTCATTTTATGGCTGCCAGTTTTAAACACTTATGTTTTCTAGAACTACTGGTTGTTTTTTAACCCTGTTGAAATCTTGTATTGATTCTTTAGGTTTCTGTGAGGCTGTTAATATAAGATCACTGAAGCTCATATAGAGTCTGTTAGAAACATGTGTGACGTTTAAACCTATTGTAAAATAGGTTGATGCAAAAGATTTTAAGTTGATTTTGCAAGTTGTATCAAAAATGTTAATTAAATCAATGTGTATTTGATATTGCAACCTTTCACAAGGAATATCCTTCCATGAGTAACATAAATTGGGTGCTAGTTCATGTGTAGGATTGGCTTTGTTTCTTCATCTCTGCCAACTGAAATAGTACCTGACCTTGAATCAATCATTTAATCTACATACACCTCATCTTTTTCCCACTGTACAGGGCTTTGAGATTCAGTGATTGAAGGAGCCATATAAGAAAAGGGGAGGAAATTCTCAGGGCAGCATGTTGATAACAAATTTTGCATGTATCACTGAGCAACGTGTAAACAAACTTTAAAGTTGTAAATCACCTGAAAAGAGCAAAAAGCTCTTGTGAAGTCACCAATTTTAGTGAAATTCAAAATAAGTAATAGGTTTTGATGCATACTGTATGTGTTTTACCTTTTGAATGTATTTCTGTAGAGCAGCAAGATGAATTCTTTGAGGCTAACTTCACTAATTCAGAAACTTGGTTTCAAGAGTGCCTTCATTCAGGCTGTCATCTTTATGATCGGTTTTGTTTTGACATATGTTTTATATTCCTATAGATACTAGGGGAAAAAGCCGGTGCCTTTTCAGATACTAGGAGTAAAGAAATCTGGATTCAGGTCTTGAATCTGCCACAGATACCCTATTTGCCGTTGAGTAATCTGATCACTTATTTGATCTGTTTCTCAACTAGTTATAAAATAAAGGTGGATAATTTTTGTACACCCCAGGACAGAGTTCCTGTAGCTTGCTAACTAATTGGATTCTGCAGTGATGACCCCTGTTTAAATGCACAGTTACTGCAGCTGAGGTGTGAACTTACAAGTTCTTGCTGTAACTTCTTGAGTAGCTTGGGGAGGTTGCTGGGATGTTTGCCTTTACTCTGTGCAACTCCTGAGCTAATTTAAGATGCCTTCCTGGGAGAGGAGGGAGCTGCAGTATGGTAGGATAGGGTATAGCGCTTCTTTTTAAGGAGAGAGCAAGTGTGTACACATGGAAAGTTTCTGCAGGGTCATACGCCACATTGTGGACCTCACCTCACAATAACATTTGTGTGTCCAGCTTGGAAATACTGTTTTAAGTTCTTAAAAAAAGTTGTTCCACTTGAATTAAATGCATCATAATCATCCTTTAGTGTAGTCAGGGAAATGTTTTTTTGGTATTTATAGAGGTAGATCTTGATCTAAAACGTACAGTACTGTGTGTGCATCTATTTAGAGAGGGTATATGTGTGGGAGGGTATTTATATATGCACTATCTAACTGAGAGAGAAACAAAGCTAAAGCTGTGTGTTTATTTCAGAGGCCTTGGTGGATATACTGCTGACAGTTGTGAAACTCAGCCCTTCGCTCTGTGAGAGCAGTCACCTTGCTGTGTTACTGGGTGCCTACGGGGCTACACTGAGTGCTGTAGGTAAGTGTGTTAGCCTGGGAAAGGTACTTCCTACTAGACCTGGTTTTCATCTTCATAGGTGACTGATTTTGGGTTTCATCTTGTTTTTTAGATCAGAAGATACTGCTACTGCTTCAGTTATATGAGAAGAATAATCAAAGTCTTATAAATTCCAGGTGAGCTGACCACCTTCATTTGCTTGACTAACTACACGCAAATAAGCAGTCTCACAATTGGCATTTTTCCAGGGTCTTATTTTTAACTGAGATAAACAGTGAGCAAGGTCAAACCTAGAGGTGAATGTTGCTTTCGGAAACATTTTTCCTATGTATTTCCTATTCTTAATGTAATTCTTGTGTTTTGCCCAAACTTTTGGGTGTCTGTGGGTTGGGTGAGGGACTGTCTCATTTCACTAGTCCCTCACTCTCCGTAGTAAGAACCCACTTACAGGGATTTCATCACAGATGAAGGCCAAAGCACAAGTTGCTAGTGTAGGACTCCTTCCCCTTCCCTGTTCCCTTGGGATAGAGGATTCGCCACTCAACACAGCCCTTGCCCTTTTCAGTGATCTTACCCCTGTATGCATGATATTCGGCTCCGGTGCTTTGCTAGAGAGGAGAGGAATATACCAGTGGAGGAGTGATGCATAACCTTTTGCATTAGCACATGTATTGTTAGTTTTGGGCTACTAACATGGTATCAATGCCTTCCGTGTCTTTCACCAGTCTGGACTGTAGCTCTCCTTATAGCGCAACCTTGCAATACATCTATATGCTTCATAAGAGAACGCCATGTATTGTATAAAGTAATCAGTTTCTTTTCAGGCCCTGTGCCCAGGCAGTCCACAGGGAAGTCCGTTGCTAACAGTTAGTTCTTACATACACTGATGTTTTTGGTCTGCCTTGCTTAAATGCACTTTTCTGTCTTTGAGGTATGGGCATAAATATTAACAGCAATGCAAGAGTACTGGCTTGGGCAGTTGGAGCAGGACTGGACTCTGAATTAAGACCCTCCCTTAGCTTTGTCTGAGAATATAGATAATCCTTGCAGCCTGTGAAGGGGGACAGGAAATAAAGGTTCTTGTTAGCAGGGAATTGAAGTGGCTTCCAGAAGCCAGGGCTCTGGCACTAGCTGCACCCTGCATAAATCTTTACTGAAAGTGTTTGCTAATGGGAGGGTGTTATGTGAGGAGGAGACTGATTTCAGAGGTAGTTAAGTCCCAAAACTTTTGTAACCTTTTAAAAGGAGAAAGAATGTCATACTGTACCCTGAAGTGAATTGGTAGCCAGACACTTGGTTAGACTTGATCCCAGCGCTGAACAGTTTGAGTGAATATAGAGAACGTTCAGGAAAAGTGCTGTACATGCAGCAACCCAGCAGAGCCCAACTTGTGTTGCAAATGGGAGCCTTCAGGTTCTGGGTGATAAGAAGCCTAACACCATTCCTCCAGCTGCTTCACTGACAGTGAGGCATGCTGCTGGCAGTACCCACATAATAAATGACAATATCAATACCACTTTAAGCACAATAGCAAAGTAAGTGGGGGTCTAAGGAGCAACTCAGAGGAGGAGAGTTTATGTTTTACTGAACTACTGTGATGCTGGTTTGAAATACCAATTGGATTTGAGAAAACCTTGTCTGACCAGGTCTTGATCACTGTCTCTTCATGCAGCTGCTATCATACTTACCTGCCTTTATAGCTTAAATAAAAAAGCATTTTTTTCTGAGAAGGTAAGTTCTGACTTGGATTAACTGGGTAGGAAATAGTTAATGAGACACCCTCAGACTGAATTTGAAAAGCTTTTGGATGGGTGAAAAAGGTGTTGCCAGGGAAACGAGTTCTAGTTTCCACAGGATAATAAGTACAAGTGAAGGGAAAATTTAAATACTAATTTATATCCTCTGTAATTGCTTTTTGCTCAGTGCTAGCAGTCTGTTGACTAATGCCTTTACTTTTACCAATGTTTAAGAATCCTGCTATGGGGTCCAGCTGCTGTGGAGCATCACAAGACTTGCAAGAGTCTAGGGAAGTCACTATGGCAGCAGCCAAGCATGGAGGAGATTCTGTGTCTGCTAGATCGAGAAAAGATGATGAAGACAATTCTGTCTTTTCCTCAGCATCGCCGTCTTCTGTCATCACAGGTGCTTTGGTTCAGACTGCTGAATTATCCTTCTTTTGATGTAGAAAAAGAGCCTTTCACTTTAGTCATTTCTTCCTTGCATCCATGTAATATATTGCAATTTGTTTACATCAGGAGAGTAACTTAAATTCGTAGGAGGAATTAAGTATTTAGGAGCACTTTTCAAATGAATTGCAATATACGGACCGCATCTTGGTGGCACGTATGATTGTGCAGCATTGCAAAGATTGTCATGTATAAGTGAGACCAGAATTTGACTTTTAAACAGTTGTTAAATTTGACTGTCCAAGGATCCACTGACAGTGGGCTCTTCAGTCTTTCATACACTTTGCTAACATGCTTCTATACTTGTTTGTGCTAGTCAGGGGAAATAGTTTTGGAACCATGATAGTGAAAGCCAGATTTAAACACAAACATGTCTCACCCTGTGTTGCATTATATTTTGCAACATTTAGTATCGGCTGCTTTATAACGGGATGAGGTGGCTAGGGAAGTTTGAAACCAAGCTGGAAATTGGTGTTGTTCCTTATAAATACTGGTTTGGATTTAGTTTCAGGAGGGACAAGAGTCACTATATAGAGATGAAAGTGTCAAGAGTCTTGATGACTTCTACGATCCTTGTTTTCTACTTCAGCTCTTCAGTGAACTGACCAGACCAGGTAAAGTGAATGTTTCTCTTCGATATTTAGTCTCATTTTAGTCTGCTGTGGGAGCTGCATGGCTCCATCTGTAGCTCTGTTATTCTCAGTATAAGAGTTAATACTACAAAGAAATTTGTGCCTGGCTTTGGAGGGAAGAAACATACATCATTTAACCACCTACTGCATTGCATTGTAATTTAGAGAATGACTTAAAAATAACAAGGCATAATTGGCATTAAAGTCTGTTGGGTTTTTTTAAAGCACTTTTCCAAATACTGCAGTATAGTTAGTGAGATTTGGCTACTCAGAAACAGAGCAACGTAGCAGCAGACAGGCATTCCTGCCAAGCTGCTCTTGTCCAGATGACTAGGTGCTCCCTCATAGCTCTTTTAAATGTAGTGGGTGAACCCTATGTAGAGAGACTGATCTGCTTAAGATGAGGAGAGGTTTTTAAACTGGAACTGGAAACAGCTTGGAAGAGACAAAAAGTAGACGAAGATTTATGTTCTTTGATCTATCAAACAGCATTCTGTATATCACAAAAACCAGCACAATGTAATTATAAAATAGTGTGAGAGGGATCAGTAGAGAATATTCCTCACTGGAAAGTTGTGTTTTTTCTGGTGGATGCGTACAGCTGTATTCTGCATCAGCTATGGTGTCACAGCAACTCGATGAGCAAAACAGTCATGGGAGGGATGGTACCTTCTGCTGCTACACCCAGTGCCCCACCTGCAGCTGCCAGGACTGCTCTGATCTGGGGCTGCTTTGCGGCTGAGTTTTTGGGAGCAGTAATCAGCTCCTTTCATGTATGCTCTCAGCAGGAGCTGGGCAGAGGTAGGGCAGGTTGGAGAATGTGCCCTGCAATGTTGGAGTTCTCTGGGCATAAACCAGGAGCCACCATTGCTGGGGAAGGGTGAAGTTGTTTCCTGACCAGAGTGAATCTCTGCAGGGGTATTGGTTTCTGTGAGGGACACCATGACTGAATTGACTGGAGATCTGGCCTGTTACAGGCTGTGGTTTATAGCATAGGGAAACTTCAGCCAGCTCCTTTTCCATCAGAGATGCATGGGGCCATTGTATTTCATGAATAGGCCTGTGCTCAGAATTGTTGGAAAGTTTGATGAGATCTACATGGTGCTTGAAAACCTAGTTACTTAGCCTCGCTTTTCTTGTTTGACATGACCCTGCTTCGCGTATGCATATCCCTGCTTCAGGCACTTCACAGGCACATTGACTATTCAGAGAGCCCTTAAAGATCAAAGTGAGACAAGTATTGTAAGGAATTTCCTAACAGGCTCCCTCCCTATGTTGATTATGGTTAACCACTGTGTAGTTACAGCTGGATTTGGCTTTCCACAACAATAATATCGGAAGCAATTGGCAGGCTGATAACAGTCTTTCAGTGAAATCATACTTACAGTCCTTCTTTGTTCACCTATGCCCTTATAGCACAGTACCTGTTTTGTGTGTTCTTAGCCTATACTTAGCTGTAGTTGTAAACCGCTCTGTATAATTTTGACAGCAGTAAAAAGAACTGTCTTTTAGTCTACTGAGGGATAAAAGGTACCAGAACCATTTGGTGTTTTGCAATAGGAGGGGTCTTAGATGATCCAGTTAATGCTGGGTCTTTGTGATTGTTATTAATGAAGAGCATGAGCAGCCAGCGTCTTTTGAACCTGGGCGTAACAGTAGGAAAAAGCACTGCTGTCATGCACCTGTCATCATCATCTCCCATCACCTGGAGGCCACCACCTTAACTGGAGGGAGAGATTTGGTGGCTGTTGGTCAGCCTCAGGAGCGCTACAGTCAGCCAGCGAGGACGACTGCTTGTGTGGGAAGCAGTGGGGTTGAGGGAGCTCTTGCACATCATGATCTTGCAGAGCTGTGGAGGCAGTGGCTATCCCAACATAGGCCGACTCTAAAACTGGAGAGGGGAAAAATAGTTCTCTTAACTGCTCCACACTGAGTGAGAGTCTGTGTCCTACGAGAGGCATTTTTAAAGGGCCCAGTGATTTATGAGTTCAGGTCCCATGGTGCTCCTAAACCATGTCAGCTGCTCTTGGAATTCCCAATTCCTCTTTATTTATTTGCTCTTTGTACTGGCTGCACAGTGCCCTGTGCACAGATTTTATATAACTGCTGAATTTATAAACATAGACTTATTGCACAGTGCTTAATGCTCACTGAGTAAAAAGTAAGTCTGGAGTTGGGCAGATAGCAAGTTCTGTCTAACTTTAGCTCTGATAAGCATCTTGCGGAAAGCTTTTCCATCATGGTTCTCAAGGTACTTTAAACAAACTGTATGTCAGACATAGAATTAACTTTTTTTTTTTAATAATAGCTTGTTATTTTATGTTAGTTGTTGAACGCATTCTCCAAGGTCAGCTGGATGGAAAATATTTCCACTGCATGTTTTCAGTGAAAGAAAGTTTTCCACATAAATCTTTCTGTGACCAGCATGAACTTTACTGCTGAAGTGAGGACCTTGGATTTCACTCTGTAGTACCACCCCATAAAATTACCCACTTTGTCTGTCTAGTTGGTGTACATTAGTAGTTCTTGAGAATTGCAGTCTGAAGGAGAGCCCTGTGGTGGCTTGCTGTGGAAGGGCATACAACACATATTTGATCCTGTACAGAAGAGGGGTTGTTGTATAGGCCAGGGCTATGTGTGAGGTGTCCATAAGTGGTGGAGAATTGTCTGCAGGCAGACGAGTTTTAGATCATCTTTGCATGTTCACTTGGGATTCAACAGAAAGCGTCCATTTCCCAGTGCTTACCTTGCACCCTTGCATCTTGCCTGAAGAGCGGGAAGTGCAGAGTTGATTTGCCACAGGCAGAAGGTAGCAGAAGGCATAGATCAGGTGTCTCTCTGGGCTCTGTTTCTCTTTTCTCCTGCCCTGTTGTTGCTATTCCTATCACCATTTTTACTTTGGCAGTCAGGTGGTGGCCTTGCCCAGTGCCTGGAAGTAGAGTGGGGCAGAGCTGTGTCTGTACGAGCTCTGGTGATGTGAGAGGTATCCCACGATAACAAACGAGGGATCTTTTCGCTCACTAGGAGAATGACTGAGGTGGTTTGCATTATGCCAGTTAAACTTGATGGTGAGAAGTGGTGTCGGGGAAGTGTACAGTAATTGCTAGTATTGAAATAACTGGTAAAACCACTCCCTGAAAAGATCTGTTACTGCACTTCAGTGATGCCTTTGCATTGGTCACGTAGCAGTGGGCTGGTTGGGAGACAGTGCTGGGAGGTGGAGACCCTGCCGTTGCCTGGCCCATAACTAGCAGAGCTGGGTATGAAACTGCCAGGCATGAAATTGAAGTAGGAGTTCTGGCAGTTGGGGAAAAGATGAGAGAAACAGCCCAGCTGCTGGTGCGGGGACATAAATAATCTGTGATTTTTACATAAATATATATAAAATACATATATATATTTTAGTTGTGTGTGGGTGGGGGGAGGAAATCAGTGGACCAAATATAGGTACTTGTCAGTAAGACTACAGCCTCTTCTTAAATAGGAATATTTGTTTCTCAGAAACTTCCTCTTGACCTTCAGTGTGAATTACAAGAAAATATGTGAATATTGTTGCTACACTCGGAAGCGCAATACATTTGCACTTTAGCTGGTAAAATAGAACTGAGATGCCATTGTATTCCATTACTGGTGAATGGAATAGAAATAGCACAGGAGATATTCTGGAGGTTTTACATCAAGTCATTTCTAGCCATTAGTGGGTAGAAATGGCACAAGCTCTTCAAAACACACAGCCCTTAAATAAGAAACTCTAAATCCTGATGGCGAAACACTATGGAAGATAAACATTAGATTCAAGGGTGTGTTTTCTGTTTGGCTGGTTACTGTTCATTGCTGGATTTTGTTTGTCCCAGAAGGGCATAGGGGTACAGTTTAGTACTTTGCTTGGAACATGCCTTACCAGCAGAATCACTCATGCCTGCACGGTAACAACTGGTGTGGCTAATGGCTTATTTATGTATTATTCTTCTGTCTGTTCTATTACAGAAGCTCTTTAGTGCAGATGGGCTTTTCATTGGCTATGCTGATCTTTCTTTCAGGCACAGACTTATCAAATGCCCAGAAAATGTTTTGAGGAGGAGAATTTCCCCTCTTGTTCTTCTTTGTACTTAACTTTCCTGAAACAGTGAGATATGCGATGTCTTTACAGAATTTACTCCTAACTTTGCATGGCCTAGCAGGCAGAATCGTCTCTGTCTCATGTAAATGGGACTGACCACATTAATTTCAGCTCAGGTAAAGAATTCCTGTTCAGAGTCATTTGCAGAATGCCTTTGTTAGCTGCAGGAGCCTTCAGCATGCAGCAAAGTAATAGTTTGTAGGCGTAGATCTAAAAATTGGTGTTTATGAACAGAAGTTTTGTTAACAATTATAGTGCTGTTATATACTTTGTGACATGTCAGTATAATGCATGGGGTGTTTTTCTTTTGTTTGTTTTTTTTCCCTCTTCCCACACAGAGTGTGTAGTGGCGTGTCACAAGTTTGTCGAAGTCAATGCCCTGGGTCTAACAGTAGCTGCCCTTAGCAGCTATGATTCCAACATGAGAGCAGCCGCGTATTTTGTCCTGGCTTCCTTTCGTTCTCATCTGGAAGGAGCTCGCTTTAGAGAGAAGAGTCAGGTAAGACTGAGCTCAGTTGATAGTCTGCCAGGTTAGACGTTTTAGGTCATGGATGCTTATGGGAGAGTTGCTGCTTTACTCATCCATCTGCATGCACATGGTGAGAGAGCTAAAAGAAGCTTTATATCCTCTATTCCATTGTTTCTCCTCTATTGCTTTGTGTTTCTTCCTGTTATAATCAATGGGCAGAAAAAGGGGGGGAAAATGTGTTTTAGAAATTCTTAGAAATTTTATTTGTAGGAATGGAAATCCTGATGAGTTTGGTATTTGATTTATGGCCTATGAAATATCCTAAAAGCTTATTTATGTATTCATGCTCTTCTGTTGTATTTGTTTTGGTTATGGTTCAATCTTTGCTCGCCTGGGCTCTTGTGCTGCAGTTGCTGTATCTCTTGGAAGCTGTGCAAAATGGAATCAGGCAGCCGAACCTTAGATTTACCTTCTCTTTGACCCTCTACATTGCTCGTGTGGCACAGCAGATTCTGAAGCCAGGTACTGTAACCTACTGTGCGTGTTGAACTCCTGGGGTGAGTCACTGTGCGTGGAGTAATGTCCTTGACCGATAGTGGAAGATGAGATAGCTGTGACACTGGTAGGAGCCATGAAGTATGCTTTCCTGTGTTTCAAAGAAGAACTTCCAGTGCTTGTGTAGACTGCCTTACTGGAGAAGTGGGAAGTGCCATTTTGATTTGTGTACAAAACCAGTCTGATCCATCAGGGATGAAGCCACTACCTCCTCGTAGTTTTGGGGTGGAAGTGGGCAGAGAACTAGATGAGTGAAAATAGATGAGTGTGCGGGTCCTGTTCAGCAGATCAGAGTAGGTTGGCCTGAGTGTCCTTTTGTCCTTAGACTCAACGTAAGTCGCTATTACAAAGGAGAATCATAGCATCGGGGAGTAGTTCAGTTTGGAAGGGACCTTGTGAGGTCTCTAGCTAAGCCCTCTGCCCAAAGCAGGGCCAGCTATGAGGGCAGACCACTTTGCGCAGGGCTTTATCCTAGAAAACCTCCAGACCTCTAGACTGATCCTGGAAAGTCTCCAAGGATGGAGACTGTATAGTCCCTCTGGGCAACTTGTTCCACTGCTCATGGGGGACATGTCTGGTCTGTAGGTTAAAAATTATGATTGCCTAATGTGAAGTGTTAGGCTTGAAACGTGGAGAGATTTGCCTCTCACTTTGCCGTGGATTTCTGTTTTATCAATGAAGTAACACTGGATTTGCTGAAATCAGAGCCATGTTGAATGTTTATCTTCTCACCTGCTTTGTGCGTGCTCTGAATGAATGTTTCATTTTCGAGAAGAGGAGGGACGGCCAACAATATAATCAGCCTTAGAGCAGAAGGCCTCACTGTAGTTCATGTACTGCCCTGACAGCTGGCTGAAACATGGGAAAATACAGTTTCCATTTATTTTTCTGCATGGTTGTGTGTTGCGATCATTGTCTTCCTCCATAGTAACCATTGTTTCTCTTCACAGAGGAGCACATGTATATAAAGGTAAACAGATTCCTTTTGTCACACCAGTATTTGGACCTGAGGAAAGTACCAGGGTTTTTCCAGCTTTTCTACAGTTTTGATTTCGAGGTAATGTAAGAATCCCATCTTAGCTATCCATTAATTCTTCAGAAAAGAATAGAAAAAAGCCGTAAAAATGCAATGAAATCTTATTCTTCCATAGGTAATTAATTAGAGGCATCTTTGTTTTGTTTTATATTGGAATTAGAAGTATTATTTCTGGGTTTCTTTGTTGTTTTCTTAATAGTAACACATAATGGAATCATGAGTTGTGCCGTGCGTGCTCTGTAAGCACAACAAATAGAATGTTCTGCCCTAGGTGGCTTACGTTCATATTTGAGTTTAGATTATTAATGTTGAGTTCAACTGAGGTATTTTAGAAACAGCAACTTTTAAAGTTCCATTATCAGTGCATATTTCAGCTGCAGAGTAACTGTTCCTGATGGATGTTATTGATTAAATTTGATAGGGATTAAAATTGAGAAGTCCAGAAAAAGCTGTTAAGCAATGTGCCGGCACTCCCAGGGAGCCAGGTTTTTTGTGCTCTTATGAGCAGGCATTATTTTAAAATGTCTGATGGTGGTATTTTTCTTACGGCCTCTAGTACAAAACAGAACGTGAGTGGATTCTCAGACTTCTTGGAGAAGGGCTGCGTGATAAACATTGCTACGAGCTTTATGACTACCAGAGGATTTTCCAGGTCATTCTTTCCTTTTTCAACAGTCCTTTGTGTGATGAGGGCTCCCAGGTAAGAATTTAAAAACAAACAAAAAACCCCAAACTACAAAAGTTTGCAAGGTTTGGAGATCTTAAACAAATACAAAGCAGAAAGGAGCAGTTGATTCTTCCCTTGCCCTCTGGAAAATCTGTTCCTTGTTGATTTTGTCTATGTATGGAGGGGGAAATAATTGCTTATGTCTAAACCAGAGTCACATCCATGTCCCCTGAAATTGGAACAGGTCCCTGCCATCATGGAACCTCACTCAGTTTCATCAACTGGTGGCCTGGCTCTAGTCATATTTCTGCTGCTTCGTGGAAAATATTGCAGATACCGCAGTTTTGCTCATACCGTCAGGGTCTTTGCTTTTTTAGGTCTCCTTATTCGCTAACCAGCATGTTACATGTACAGCAGGAAGAAAACTCACATGCCAGAAGCTCTCATGTTCATAAGCATCCACCCTGAGAAATCCAGTCTATTAAAAGTATCTCAGTTAGGTATCAAAATCTTGGACGAAAAGAGAAAATTGTCTTTCTACCTTAAGACTTACTTTTAAGAGTAGCGTATGTGTGTATGAAGCCTTGAAAAGAGAATGTCTTTTCTTCCCTGGGGTTGTTACAAACATGTGGTGTTTGGTAGTACATTTTAACTTTAAGTCGATCAGATCCCAGATACCAGTCAGATTGCTAATTATATCCTTCTGAAAGATTGATAATAATTACATCCTGACTATATTCTAATTTTGTAAAAGAACAAATTATATTTTCTGTTTCAGAGTCGTATTCTGGAGATATTACAAAATGCTGCCCATGTCACCAGAGCTGCCTATGAGCTGATACAAGATCACAGCCTCTTAACCTGGATACTCCACATCTTAGAGAAAAGGTAACTAGGGAAATACTAGTGAAATCGGAACAATTTTACTGTCCACAGTAGAATAATTATGCAACTGAGTATGAAAACAAGGGCGACCGATACGGAGATGGCCTGTCAGCGGTTGTGACATTTGGCATACTGGCAGAATTTGCCAAACGCTGAAGCATTCCCTTGTGCTTCTAAAAAGAAAATTAAGATGCTTTCAGGTTGGAGTAGGAGGGATGATGGGGGGGCAGCACGCTTCATGTTTTTGATAATGCTTTCTTGAAAAACTTAGAAAACAAAATGGCACCTTATTTTAGTGTATGTGACCCTTTCATTTCAAATACCCACAATTCACATCCTGTCATAGGACCTCCTACACAGTAATTGGCACAATAATGAATTTAAGCTGTCTATAACATATCTCCTCCCCCTCCTTCCTCCTCCCCTTGCCTCTCCCTCACATACATGCACACATGTGCACACACACAAACACACAAAATCTCTTTTGCATAGATTCCCCTGGCAGGTTCAAGCAAGGTTTCAGGATCATCTACAGTGTGATTGGCTTGAACAGGTTCCCAGTGCTGCTCCCCTGTTGTATGCCTCTCTTTGGTACAGTTTGGTACATTTGGAAGTGCAAAAGCCTGGACTTGGCCTCTGGCACCCAATACTTATTTTGTGATCGTACTTTAGAGAAGTATTCTTCTTGCATCCTCTGTACAAAAATGAGACTGCTCCTTCCCCCCCACCTTTAGAATAACAAAGTAAATACGGCTCCTGATACTGTGCTGTAAGCATTGCTGTTACTACTTAAAGTCTTAGGAACATAAGGAGCCAAGCTGTCCTGAACAGTAACTGCTCTAAAGAAATGGTGGCAATGGTTGCAATGTAATGGAGTACTTGGCAGAGCTATGTAATGAAAGATGCAAGTCAGAAGTCACTCGTTTCATGCAGGGGCTGTGATCATAGAATAGTTTGGGTTGGAAGGGATCTTTAAAGGTCATCTAGTCCCACCGGGGACCAGGGCCTCCATGTGGCTGGGGCTTCAAAGGGGGTGCGCTGTCATGCCCTGATGGGGTCCTGGCTGAGAGGCACCTGTTGCCATTCACTGCTCCAAAAGTACACTAGAATAGGGTCCCCTCTAGGTGATGGACTGGTTCCTGGTTAGGATCTGCCTTCCAAACGGGTGTTTACTTCTTTTTTTTTGTTTTTCAGGTTTCTGGAAAACAAGCTGTTAAATAAAATTATTTCCTTACTCCATACTCTGTGGCTAACAAATTTAGGAGGCAAGAGAGAAAGCAAGAATCAATCCCAGGAGAACAGGAAGTTTCTTCCAATTCAGCTTGTAAATGAATTTCTGTATGTTTTGATCACATTAATCAAACACATTCGGTAAGTCCTTTTTTTTTTTGTTGTTTATTTTTTTAATCAATTTGCATGTCATCCTCTGTCCAGTTTGAAATTTATTAAGGCCAGAGAATTTCTTGATCTCTGGTAGTTTAATGTTTTTCTTTCTCCTTCAGTTTGAATGTTGAGTAGTGAATCTTGATGAGATTTCTTTGACAGGAAGATTTAGCTGTTTAAATACATTGGAATAAAATAACAACGGAGTCATAGTTACTGTCAAGTTCTACATCCTCAGTTATTGGCCGTTCTTAAGCTGCTATGTTTTACCTTTTCCTGCTGAATTAGAGCCTGCAGTTAGCAATGCTGTTTGCTGCAAGGATCTTTTACACTCTCTGAAGCTTTAGACTCTTTCTGTGTCTATACTGTGCCTGCAAATTGTACGAGGAGAAACCATGCAAAGTTCTACACGACAGTGCTAAGAAGGGATCAGTCTCTTCTCCCCAGATCTAGAGCACTTAACCTGTCTAAGCACAGCAGCTGCAGCAGGGATAGTAGAAAGCAAATGGGTAACCAGTTCTGTTTGGGTTTGTAGTAGTACCTGCAGCTCTTTGTGCAGACAAGTATTGCCACAGCCTGCAGAAGCTATGTTTATTTCCTCAAAATTTGAAAATTCATGTGAAATAAAAAAGTGTAGGTCAAGCTCCAGGCCTCTAGCCTCTTGCTTGTGTGTCATCTGCCTTTGCTATTTACAGGCAGGGAAAGACTGTGTTTCATGGTCTGTTCTGCTAAACACTAATGGAGTGAAGCACTGGGCATTCAGTGGGAATGAAACTAATTATTACTGGCATCCTGAGAAACAAAAGTATATGTCTAGAAAACTGCAGGAGGAGACTAAGGAGAAAAAACCTGTACTTATTTTATTAATTACATACAGAAAAATACATGGCACTTTTGTTTTCTTTTCATAGGACTAATTTAGATCTAGCCAGACTGACTCAGTTTTTCAGTACACTCAGTTCTGTGCTGGAATATCGTGCTATAGTTGTTGAGGCCTTCAAAGAAATGAGCCGGTTCACTGTGAATGACAGCGTTCTCTCAAACAAAGAGATCCTGCTGCTGCTGCATAAGTGGAGCGTCCTCGAAAAAGACCTGCAACTGCAAGAGGATGTGCAGACTCTTGCTCAGAAGTACCAAATCAAAGAATTGCTTAGTAAGTACTAAAATATTTCAGAAAAGTAGTACTGTTGACGCCGGTATAAGCTAACCATACAAGTGAGGCAAACTTTATAGGAAGAAGTATTAATAACTTTTGTCAGACAATCTGATACAGCTTGGGGGAGGAGGAACAGAAATGGAAAGCCATTTTTCAGGTCTTTATCGTAGCGATTTCTAACTTTAACACAATTCTAGAAGCTTCTTTAGAAATACGGTTTTTAAAAGGGAAAGAGCTTTAAAATGAAACTTAGTTGCAGATCTAGAGTCAGGCTTTGAAAAATTGTATTCTTAAATGAAGTCTTAAGAGTGCTTGGAGGCTTTGTGCTCAAAGATTTGAACCATTCTGAGTGTGGATGAGGGATCTGAAAGTGAAATATGAGTAAAAACTAGCAGTAAAGCAAACGAAAATGAAATCATTAATTTTTCTTATTGTCGTCAGTGTTGGTAGAGAGCAAAAATACATTTGGACTTGTATTCTCTCGTTACCTCTGTGAATAAAATGTAGAAGGAACTTTGTAGTGGGAGGTGTTAAACAACGCTGGTTTCCTGCAAATACAACAGCTGCTCTTGGTGCACATAATAGGTTCTATAGGTTTCTTTAAGTGTCCTGTATCAGTTAAACTAATTTTTAAAGTATCGCTGTATGTTAGGGATACTATAAAAGCTTTTGTTTTTCTAAAGTTTTTCATACCCTTTTAGTGTATTTCTGAGGATTTTTAGAGAATTGCAGTGACATCTGCAACTTACTATATATGAGGTTTAAAAAAAATCTGTTGCTCCAAGCCTCAGGAGCTTATAAAGCAGTCACAAAAATGGATCCTTATCTGAAATTTTGTTTCTGAGGTTGCATTTCAGGAGTTGTCCCCATCCCCCGCAGCCGCCGGGACAAAATATTGAAATGCATTTAGTTGATTTTAAGCTGCAGAGCACAAGATAATTGACATTTCTGATGGTTTTCTCAGTGACTCCTTGAAAGCAAATTGGTATAGAATGCTCTGTGCGGTATGGTGGTGGCAGAGTGCTGTTCCTGTTCGGGAGCTTTGCTGTTCCCGTGACAGAGGCAGCATCTAACGGAGGGCAGCCCCATGTTACAAAGTTTGGCTGCCCGTCCCTTCCCTTGGGGTGTGAAAAATTCACGTGCCCTGGGTTGACAGCACCTCGCCAGCCAGACACTCGTCCAGGGTGCAGCTGTGCTGGAGGAAGGCAGGTTTCGCTGCTTTAGCCTGCGCCATTCAAAAGCAACCTAGCTGTGCTGGTATCTTCTTCTGTAGGCAGGCGTGTGCTGTGCCTCGGCTAGCCCAGAGAACAGTGGCTTGGGCATTTCTCATGAGGTGGTGTAAATAATGTAGCTTCACTGGCAAAACTGCATCGTGTGGACCTCTGGAATACTGCCTTGGCTTCGCTGGGCTGTGGGCCAGGGCCTGGGTGGCATTATTGCTCACCTCAAAGTTAGGCGATCCGGTTTAGGAAAGTGTTTCAGCCTGTGAGTCACTGGGAGCTGCCTGTAGCTATTTGCTCTGAATTGCATGGGCTTAATTAGGCTGCTAAATGAGGCTAGTACTTATCCTTTCAGCAACTGAAACAACACGATACCGTCTTTCTTGCATAATTTTGTAGCAAGAAATTCCTTTGGAGTATCTGACGTTTGTTGTGGTGGTGTTTTTCTTCTTACAGAAAATATTAAAGAAAAGAACAAATCTCAAGCCTCATCTCATGCATATCATCACAGTCGGAAAAAGAAGGAGATAGAAAGAGAAGACGACACTGCTGCAGACCTGAAAGTCTCTGAGCTGGAGAAATGCAGAGATCATCTGAATTCCATACTTGCCCATTGGGAGCCTGTTTTCCCAGCACCACCCACCCACCATCGAGGGGAGCCCCTCAAATCTGCTGACCTTGCGGATGAAACAACCAGTCTTACCTGTGCGTCCACTTACGTAGTAACTAAATGGCTCATAAAGTCCATGGTCGAGCACAGCCTCAATATGCAAAATGTTTCGTTAACTCTGCGGTGGCTACAGAATTGCATCTTGCCACACCCAGTGGCAGTGCAGGAGATGCTCAAGGATGAGACATTGAGAAACAACATCTTCAAGTTTTACACCCAGATCTGTGAGGCCAGCAGTGGGAGGGCTGGACTCTTTAAAGAGCTCTGTTTGTTCAGTTCAATCATGCTTCACTTAATGGATGCTCAGGGCCTGACCAACAACAGCTTTCATGAACTTGTGAAAACGTTGTGCCTGTCAGCAATGACGGAAGAGGATGCGAACAAGAAAGGTAACTCGTCTTTTCCTTTTCACTCACGTTACAAGGCGGTAATGGTAGAAAGTAGGTAGTTCCATGGGGTTTTTTTAATTCATCAAAACAGTTTGAAGTTTGCCTGTGTCCATTGGTGCTCATAACTTCACAACGCAAAAGCTATGTCTTTGGTGGTACAGGCACGGGGGTTGGTAGCACAGAATAGGGTGACACTGTAGGGGTTTTGGACAGTACAGCAGTCACACTCCCTCAAAGAAACTTTCCTTTCTAGGACTAAAGTGGAGTTCAGTGAGGTATAAAAAAAATATAATTCCAACAGGAAGAATAGTCTGCAACAAATGAGTCCATGTGGGTATGGGTTCTGATCCATATGCTGTTCAATGTTATCATTTGATAGCAAAAGCCACCGGTCAGATTTCAAACTCTTTTATTTAACGAGGTCAGAAGGTCGTGCTAACAAGAAACTGTTTTCTTTCCTTAGTGTGAGGAGGATCATTGGCTTTGCATGGGCAAAAACCCCACAAGTTTTCCATCTAGGAAAAGAGTTAGGGAACTATTTAAAAACATAGGTCTGGAGGTAAAATGGTTTGGGTTTGTATTACTATGTGGAAATAGAAGAATATCTGTTCTGATTTTTCTCTAATTTTTCTTCCACAGCTGTTTGTGTATTCCTGACTTCTGTTTACATTGGGGACATATGGCTTGGAGCACAGGAGCCAGATATGTTAATAACCCATGTCAAATTGATCTGCGGTAGTACAGATGATAAATTAAACGATGATGACTTGGAAACTCATAAAAAAGGAGAAGAAACTATTATGCCTCTTTGCAAAACCCTTTACGTGGCTACATTCGGGCATTAATTCAGTGAACTGACACTTAATCTTCAATGTTATATGCTCTGCCGTCGTTGCTGTGAGCCATGAAACCCTCCTGAACTGTTCCCCATACAAATCTAACTTGTTTTGTCATAAAGATCAATATTTTATTACTGTGTGCGAACTCAGAGGGGGAAAATTGTATTCATCATCTCTCAGTGGAACATTAAAGCTGTAATTTCCCTTTTCTTGAACAGTATGGGAGATTGACTGTTATTTATATCATTTTTATTACAGGCATTTTTAACTTTATGAAGAACCAAAAAAGACTGATTAGTGCATTGCCTCTGGACTGTATTTCAGTCCCCATGTAGTTAAAATCCATCCTCTCTCCAATATAAGATGGGGAAGAAAGACTGCAGAACTTCGCCACAATGTGGTATAAGTGCAAAGAACGAGTAGTCAGAGGTTTAGCCACGATGATTTACTGTTTCTTGAAGAGCCCAGTTTCTTTCATGATACGTGATACCAAAACCAGTATGAATAGAAGACTGAATGCTGGAATCATGATGGTCTGGGATTCTTCTTGTTTTTAAATTAAATGGCTTTTGAAAGCATTCATATCGGAGCTGGTCTGTTTTTATTCTCCTTTCCGTTTTTGTTTTTTTTTTTTTGTGTTTGTTTTTTTTTTTAATTAAAAAAAGCCCTGACCATCACCGCTGCTGGGACTTGCAACAAAGGCCCATCTTCTCTCCACTCTGAAAAGATGAGAGATGGAACTAAAACCCAAATGACTTGCTGCTCATTGATTATACATGTGTTTTATTGGAAATTCTCTGTATTTCTTGAATGTGGCCTCGAGGGCAGTTTAACTTACCATTCCAGATATGCAAACATGCAGAGCCTGAACTTAAACCTTTGAAATGTAAAACAGGATTTATTAAATTGACTCATGAATATGTGCTGTGCCTAGGTACTCTGTACAAATTCTGTACAGGGAAAAAATCAGAAATGCACACTCCTTGTGATGTTTATTTAATTTGGTTTTTTTTTCTCTTAAATAAAAAAACGAGGCGCAAATAATGAGGATTGCTTCTACATATAAATATTCTTGTCCTAAAGAAGCCATAATATCCATGTCAAGACTTGATTTAAAAATAATATATTTCTGGAAAAAGCTGCAAGCCCATTAGAGGCTAAATTTTGTGTCATACAAAATCCCTAGGGTCTAACATGAGGAAATCATTGCAATGATAAAACTTTTTTTTTTTTTTTTTAATTAAAGGCAAAATGAAACGAAAGGCGTTCCAAAATGAAAGATGTCTTTCCATCTCCTCTAACTGGAAAAGAAAATATTCATGATACATAGGGAAGGAGTTTTTCAGCTGTCTTGAGGGACTGAGCACATCTAGCAGTGGTTTATAGTATGATTTGCTTGAGAGAGTTAAAGAAATGAGGTAAGACCATTCAGCCAACCTAAGGACAGTAATGCAGAAGCGTATTTTCTCTACCCAAATCTAACTTAATTGGCAATAAATTCAATTAATTTTCTTCAGGTTGAGTAACTAGTAAGCAACCTGCCTATCTTAATCCTGAACAAAGAACTTTTTCATCCCATTTCCCCCCACCCTGGTCCTGCTGAGGGGGAGTGAGAGAGCGGCTGGGTAGGCATCTGGCAGCCAGCCAAGGCCAACCCACCACAGTATGTAATGTGGTGTAGTGTAGCCCCTTCCCATCCCTTAATAAAGTAACAAAACCCAAATCCTACACCCAGTTGTTATACAGTCTCCAACAAGTTGCAAGCTCAGAATGATTTTGGGTGTACACTTGCATGCCTTGCAATAGCCTTTCACATGCCCTTTGGCCTCGTTTGCTTAAAAAACCCAAATTGTGTAACTGTGGTACCTGCAGGAGCAGAATTTGTGTGTTGGAAGAGTGATTCTTGAGTGAGATCTGATTCTAGAAATAGGTACAGCAGACGCAAACAGGCGTGCCAAATTACTTAGGCTTAAACAGCTATTTGCACACCTTGGTATTTCTCTCTGTGGATGGAAATGGTGATTTCTGAATGCAGTTTTGTCGCTGCTAAAATAAGGAAGATAACTTTCATGCCTGGAGCGGGCTTTAGCTAATGAGATGCATGGTGCTCTAGAAGTGGAAAGTAGTATCAGGAGACCGAGACTACGACTAGAGCCAGTCATCCATGGTGGTGCGCTTTCCTTACAGTAACGCATCTAAATCCTGTCCAACTCCACAGGAATCCACGCTAAGGGTTCATACTCAAATGATTTTCTGATGGCCTTAAGTATTCGGAAAGGCCCAGCAGTGAGTACTTTCTCCCTAGCTTGTAATGTTTTGTTCGTATTTCCAATACTGCTGTTACCAAAATACTCAAGGTTGGAGGAGAGGATTGTTCATACACATTTCTTTTTTTTTTTTTTTAAATGGTAGTTTTGGAAACAGAAAATGAATGTAAATTGACTGACAATTTAAAGCTACTAGCCTGTCATGTAAAAGATACATAGCTCGTATGTGCTTATCAGTAAAGGGAATGTAGCTGTGTGCACGTGGGAACTTTTAAAACTAAGGCTTAATCTCTCACCGCCTCTGACCTTCAATATTCTCAAAATTCACAACAACGTACTGCAGTTGACAGCCCGGAAGAACACACTGCTCGCTGTTGTACCTGGTGCATAGAGGGTGTACGGTTCGAGTTGCAGGTGGGGCTCCTCAGGATTTGAAATGGGTCTTGGCGACGGGCTGCTGGTGGCAGTGCTCAGCCAAGGACGCCTGGTGCGTTGGCAGGAGGGGACTGCACGTAGCACGAGCAACTGGGCAGGACGATGTGGCTTTGTGGGGGTAGTGCTTTGGGGTAACATTTTTATAGAAGTCAACTATCTGAACCAGCCGCATGGGCTGATTTGGGTCGCACTTTGTTGACTGGTGGGTGCGGCATTTCACCCGTCCATGAATGCTGCAGCCCACACAGGGAAGGCCTCTCTTAGCGGAGGGCTCTGGGGGAAGGGGAAATGAAGTGCTTGCTGTGGAGAGCAAAGCACTGGAAGGGCCTCGAAAGGGGGGCGTGTGGAAATGTCACAGAAGGAAATGCACTTCTTTCTCCCCCGCTCCCCTCCTCCCAAGTTAGGTGCTATAAGATAGGCTTGCATTTTGCATATTATTTATTACTGGTTATATACTTCATACTTCCATTTCCAGGTAATTTCAAAGGGGGGGAAGTCTTTTCAGTGGTTATGTACTTTGAGTCATGTTCCAGTGCAACTATTGAAAGAACACCAGTTGTTACGAAGAGGAATATTCACATCTTTCAGAAGTCCCTTTGGAATCCATTTGTAGAGAAGAGGTTCTTGAAAAAACAGGGTGGTCCGAGTCTGTCGCGAGGCAGGGAGGAGGAGGATGGAGCAGACTGCGCCAGCAGGCAGTGCAGAACTGCTGCAGGAGAGAGGTTCTGGCTCAGGGTAGACGGACGCGGCAGGAATGATCGGAGAGCAGTTGCTGTGTCCTTGAGGAGGAAAATGGGTCGAGATGGTCGTGTCCTCTCTAGAGTGTCTTTAATGATACTGTGTGATTGCCGTGGGGTTAAAGGTAACTGTCCCCATTTGCAGCGGGAGAGCTGGTGCCAGCATGGGAGTCGATTCATGTCTCCTTGTAAGAGCCACCGCAGCTCTAGCAAAAGGTAAGGGGATCTGCGGGGAGGGGAAGGCTGTTGTGGCCACTGGAGCTGACTGATGGAAATGTTTGGTTGGATGTATCTCTGTCCATGTTGCACCCTCAGTTCCTGCAGCCTCTCCTCATTTTCTCCATCTGCCCGTGACTCAGTCTGACTCAACAGACTTTACGCCTTGACAGGTTTCCCAGCCCAACACCAGCAGTAGTCCGTTTGCTCAAAAAGCAAACTGCAGAAGTGTTTATCTCAGAGATTAAAAACCCTGAAGATTAAAAAAACCCTCCACAATACAAACATATGCCTGGTGGTTTGGTCTGTCTCTTGTGTTTAAGGCTTTTTTAACGCAGCCCAACCCACCCACTCTCTGCTAACATCATAGCCCACACTCCCTGTACGCGGCATAAGGCTGCTCTGGCAGGGCTCCACTGTAAGAGTTTTTGCTGCCTGCTTGGGGACGTGGAATTTCTAAGCTTCTCCTCAAGTTTCGAAGGAATTTTGTGTTGTCCTCAGCCCAGCAACTAGCTACGCAGTCTTACATCTACGCCAGCCCTCGCTGCCTTTCTCAGCCCGACTTTGCGGTCCCCGCTTCGTGCTTACTGGAGCTCTAAGGGTTCCTGGCCCTCTCGTGGACTTTCGCCTGGTTCTGCCTGGGTTTGGTGGAGCTCCGCGGGTGAGGAGAGGTGGAGAGAGCAGAGGCCACTGAAGGGGGAGGGAGTGCGAGTGGCCCTTCCGACTCTGCTCCAGCTGAGCTAAACCCGTCCTCTCCACCCCACCAAAAAGCTGCTGCGACCCTCACGGAGGGCTGTAGCTTCTGTTAAACTATTTGTCAGCCCCAGCTGAAAGCAGGCAACTCGTGCAGAAATGCAATGTTGCTTTTGTGGTTTTGCCAGCATTTTCCTTTGATATAAAATATGATAAACACACTTCTCTTTTTTCTAATGCCTGGGGAACTGGCAGGTACCATTTCCAGACTGTTCAATATTAACGGTTTCTTTTCCACCTACCATTTCAAATTGAAAGCAAAAAGCAATTGCTTATTGGTAGCAAAACTGTATTTCTGGGCAGTTGGTAAAGCTAATGATTCAATGAGATGCTCACTTGATAGTGCTGCCATTAGCTTTTTAAAGGCTGTTCTAGGTAAAGTGTTTTAATAAATTTTAAATGACCTAAATATTTTTTGCAATAGAAAAGTAAATAAAAAGCATATGCTACCCTTGAGGGAACTGCTGCGCTTTAAGTTAGTGAAGCAAGCTGTAACCCTTCTAGAAGCAAAGTTTTATTGTTGGTGTTGCACTTGACATTGTTGCTCGTTTTTCAGAGGATGCCCAAGTGGAGGTGTCACGAAGATGCAGCTGATGAGCGTGACCTGAGGACAGAGCCAGAAATAGATGACTCCTGGCTCTCATCATACATAAACAATACTGGTTATGCTGCCTGTTCAGCAAGATCAGCGGGATGCTGCTTTTTTTTGCAGCAAGACAGCCCAGTGAAAAGTGAGACACCCCCGAGGATAACAGGACTCAGTGTGCATTCAGGTGAGCAAGGCAGAGCTCTTCGCAGGACTTGGGGCGCAGCTGGTACACACCTTCTGCTGGAGGAGTAAATCTACTCTCAACCAAAAGGGTCTTAATGAGAACCACTCAACCGGCAGCGCACCCTTTGCACTGCATAACTGGGAGAGGAGTTTTGAGTCTGAATCCTTACTTAGAGAGAAATTTTACAGTCATCATCATCAGGATCTAAAATGTTGATCTAAAATGCTGATCAGGCAACTCCAGCAACGTTGCTCAAATATTGCTGTTAGGACTTCCTCTTATGCATCCAGGATTTTTCAGGTTTTTCCTTTGTTGAAAGACATTTTTCTTTTTCTTCTTCTGAACTAATTCAGGTTTGTGGTATCAGTGTTTAATAGGCAGTCACAGCGCCGAGCTTTTCTCTGCGGTCAGAACTGTACTGCTGGTTCTGTTTAACCTGTTCCAGTTTTAACTCAGGCTCAGATCCTTCCATGAATGCCAGTTTCATCTGCAAGGGAGGTAGGTGTTTGAGAAGCAACCACATCTGAGTATGGGCTACTGAGATCATCACAGTGAGGCTGTTCACCACTGGAACTGCTTTCTTCTATCTGGTTCCCTACAATCACTTGTCTGTAATGTGTGGAGAGAAAAAAAACGTACAGTTATCAGGGACATCTGTTTGGAAGACAGATAGCAGCCGTTTCATAAGGAAGTACATTATCAAAGTTTTAAAAAACATAGAAGATGGTTCTTCTAACACAAAAGACATTGAATCCAGCATGAGAGATGCTTCTGGACTTTAGCCCTCTTTATCCACCACGAGAATCATGTCCTTACTTGGAAATGGAGTATGACCAACAGCAAAAGTGTGAGCTGTGGCTGGTATGTGGTGACTCCCCCTTTCCTCCTCAAGCTGGGACCGTCAGTTCAGCCCTTAAGCTTGGTTCTTTAGCTGGATTTTTAAAGAGGAGACTAGAAACTTTGCTATGACGTACTCTGTACTGAGGGTGAAGGGAATTGTCACGGCTGCTTCTGGGAAAGAGAAGAGGGATAAGAGCTTTGTGTGCCTGTGATCGGGTGTCACTGGGGGCAAGAACAAGAGGGACGTGTGATATTTGGGAGAGATTCCCTGACACCGGGGCTGGAAAAAGGCAAGATACAGCTCTAAGGGCTGGTGGGGATCTGAGCAACAAAATGGGACAGACCTAAAAAGGAGCGGGTAGGACTAGGGCAGCAGGAAATTTCCAGTGTACAAATAATAACAATATAAAGACGTATGGTTCTGCCAGAAAAACAAGTTAGTGGTGGGGTGGAGGGGGTGATGATATGAGAACAGCAGAGTGCACCCTGCCTCCTCCTCCTCCCTGAGCCCTCCTCCCAGCAGCTTCCCAAACTTCACCGTTAAAAAATAAACAGCAGATGAGTCCTGGCCTAGAAGCAGTAAGGTCCATTCCATATGGCTGAACACTAGATCCCAACTACTCCTATACCCTTAGGGCTTCAAAGGTGGGGAGGAAAATTACATTGGGAAGAAAAACGTAACCCAAAAGTGAGAATGAAAATGGAGAATGTTTGAAAAGTCTTATTAACGTCTCCGGCCTCAGAGACGAGAAAGAAGACATCTTTGACTAAAAGCCAGTGTTTCAGTGGCTAGACAAATGTAACAACCAAAATCTAAAAAACAAGATAAAGTATATGGGATGAAAAGGAAAATAATTATTTTTAATACTTTGGAGGAAGGGAAATATAAACTTTATAACTTCAAATTGATTAATTGCTAATGAAAACTTAACATATCTGTGCCTGACAAGACTAACACAACAGGGATTTTGCTTAATGGTAATTCAAAGAACCGAAACAAAACCCAAAAGTCTCAGCAACAGGCCTACCACAGGCAGGCAGATTTGGGGTTTTCCTTGCTACGATGCAGGCATAATCAAGCCATCTCTCTTCTCTCTGTTTGACAGAAGCAAGACAAAAATACTCTTACCAAAACAGGATGTTTTCTTTCCAGTCCATTAAGTAGCTAAATATCATCAGCTAGCTATCCATATTTTAAAATCACCTGGAGAACTTGCATCCCAGAGACCTGGAGACTGTCTGAGGAGAACCCTGGCCGGCTCCTGTTAATCGTTAACCATCCCTGGAACAGCAGGGAAGTTGGAGGAGGCTGGACGAGCTCTAGTGTCCCAGTACTCAGGGAGAGCGAACTGGTCAAGCCAGGTCACTATAAGGCAGTGCAACTGACCTCAGCCCCAGGCAAAATCATGGAATTAAAGCTAAGATAAGATACAGCTGAAAAAGTATTTCGAAGGACAGAAAAACTAATTCCAGCCAGTGTGGTTTTATAGAAAGGCAGGTATGGTGAAAAATGTCTGATGTCATTTTTTGAGGGGAACACAACTTGGAGGATAAAGGTAGCCGCACATATGTCGCTATTTGAACTGCAGTAAGGCGTTTGGCTTAGTATTCCACACTGCCTTCTTTAAAAACAACTATACACAAGCCCCATTAAACAGGTGTTATGTGAATTAGGCTTCCCGAAGCGTAACTGGAGAGTGATCTCTGACTGTGGCTGTTCCTAGCAGGGCTCTGTAAGCACCCGATCCTGTTCAGTGTTTTCATCGTGATCTGGAAGTAAATGTAAAGTCGCTCTGAATGAAAGATGCAGATAAAGCTACAGCGATACAAGGAGGAGCAAGCAGTCATATAGCCCAGGCTGGACAGCTAGTTAAGATGGATCTATTCAAACAATATTAATATATTAAATGTAAAGCCTCAACCCTGGCAATAATATTTTTCATTGAGAACTGCAGAGTTTTCATAAACTAGTCTCCCTAAAGACAGTGAATTGTGGCACACAGAAAAGCTTGAGATACTCAGAAAAAAAAGTAGAGCTAATATTTTGTATTTTTTGATTTCTGGGGACAGACATGATCTTTGAAAGCCTGGAGCAGGTGGTACTGTGATTCCAAAATTTCATATATTTATCACACTGTCTATCCACAGTGATCGCTTTTTGGCATTCTTCATTAATGAACAACTATCATATTTTTTTAATGCAAATACATATTTAGCCCTAATTTTATTTTAGTGAGATTTATAATTGTACCTTATTGCTTCCTCATCTTCTGGATGAGGTGGATGTAGTGCTTAGGGACATGGTTTAGAGGTGGACCTGGCAGTTAGGTTAAGAGTTGGACTTGATGACCTCAGAGGTCTTTTCCAACCTTAATGATTCTATGATTCTATGATTCTAAGTTTATCAGTTAAGCCAAGATGCAATGCCAAGGCACTGTGATTTAACTAGGCAGAGAAATACTGAGCAACTTAATAAATAGAAGAACTTGTTCTCCTCTGCAGAGGTATAGCACCTGGGCAGAGACTTTGAGAGCCTGCATCCCTGCCCTCAGTGGGCAGCACTCGCAATCTCCTCCAGTGCACAAGTTGTCTGTAGTTTGCTTTCTGTCCCTTGAGAGTGAGCGGACATACTCTCAGGACTGCCTGGACTGGCCATTCTGCACCCTCTGAGGAGATAATGTTGGATTTGATAATACAGTTGTTCGTAGACACTATTTGAATGCATGGCTCGAGTTATTTCACTCTTTTGACTGTCACTTGTAAATGTCTGTCTGGTCAGTATTAGATGGAAGCCTTTTTGTGTCATTTAAAACCATCTGAAAACAAGAAGCCCCATCATTTCTCTTTGTAGGAGAAAGGGCAAGAACTAGGAAGATCTTCAGAAAGCAGCAGAGAGCACCTTAATGCTAACACAGCCAGCCTGCCTCCCAGTACCCGAGCAGTGCAGCCCGCTGCCCAGCCCACCGGGAGGGACGCTTGCCTGGTGGCACCAGACCTGGGAGAACGTCTGAGCAGCAGCCGCAGAGGGCACGTTCTGACCTCACATCCAGCAAATGACGTCCTCTCAACTGCAGAGTCTCAGTGTGTGGCATTTCTGGAGGGACACTGGCTACTGGTAAGCAACCTCTGTTCCTGGCTTTGAGTTCACACAGTGGCTGGTGCTAAACAAACCCCCAGCCTGTTAGTTTCCACTTGGAGATCAGTTCTCTCTGAACAACCTCAGCACCACCCTACCAAGCGTGATACCAATCCCAGGCCTCTCTCCAGTGCCATGGTACCTGCTAAAAGGGATGGAATGTGTTTCTTTAGGTGACAGGAGTGAGAACACTTTCCTGTGAAGATGCTGTAATTTGAGCTCTGGTGACCGAAGCCTTACAACAGGCTTTGACAGTTCATAGCAAACCATTTTGACAGCCTCTGCTCCCGTGGGTCTGACAGCTGCTCACACCAAAGGGAGCTGGTTCTGTCAACATAAAAAGAGAAAGTTCTCCTAATGATGGAGGTGTGAAAGACAGCTTTATCCCTTGAAACCAGAGGCTTGAGAATAGCAAGATTTATTATCTGCGGTTTGAGATTAAATTCAGAAACTGTATTGGGGAGAAACTGGGATAGATCCCCAGCAACACTGTATATGGGAAGCCAGCCGTGAAGACTTACTTAGCTCTCTCAGCTTCTTCTGACACAAGGAATGATGCTGTAATCTATGCAGGCAAGTCATGTAGACCTCAAATACCGGTCTTGTGAGAGTCCCAGCCATGAGATTTAAGTACCACTGAGAAACTGGGGTTCTTTCTGAGCTCCTAGCCAGTCTTGGCTAGGAAGTTCAAGATACCTGGGTGTGAGAATACATGATTACCACCAGCGAGAGACAGTAGGTAGAGATCGCAGTTGAGTATATCTTAAGTGAGTTTATAGATAAGACAAATTGCCTTGATTCCAGGAAAGCCTACTGTGAGAGGAAAGAGAAGGCTGAAGAAAGTAGAGAACAGGAGCAGCTGCCTTAAGAAAGCAGAAAACAGGAGCGTGGTCTGCTTAGCGAGAGGAGTACCTCTCATGAGGATCTTCTTACTGTAGTATTAAAAAGGACTTCCTCTCCCCAAAGATAAGGTAGCGTGCCCAAGTAGAGCTACGACACATTTTACTGTCATCTGGAGGAAAATGGTGCCTTGAGTGTCAGATTCACTGCCTTTGTGTACAGGAATAGGTACTTTTTTGTTATTGTAATATATGGTGGTTATATTGTTCATTAATGAATATTACAGTCTTGAAGGTAAGCTAAAAAAAACCCCTCTGAAAACTATCTGCCCTCATGTGAGATCTAGGATATTGCTATAGATTTTTTTTCTGTCCTAGGGACCAAAACCCCTGAGCTGTCAAATATCCAGATTAGTTCCCCAGTTCCAGGAATGAAGCAGCTGTTGCAATTGATCTGGATGGAGCAAAAAATTGAAAGAGCACATGGACATTGTACAGTCTGTCCACCAAATCAGTGGTTATCTCTCTGTCCATGAAGGAAACTCTCACCTGCAAACTGAGAAGAAAGCTGGCTGTAGAACAAGTGTTTTCAAGCCAACTCCCACATCTCTGTTTGGCAAGTGGTATCCTCAAACTATGTTACCACATGCCCCAGACGTGCTGGGTAAAAGTTGGTGGTAGTCAGGGGGAAAAAATATCTAAACACTGAATCGGGTTTCTTATTGCAGGAAATCTGAAGCCAGCGAGGCTCATGCTGCCAAGGAGTCCAGAGTTCCTCGACTGAGCCTCTCTGAGGCTACTACGGCAGCAAGAAATGTGGACAAGGGATGAGACATGCCGATCTTCCAACTCTCTGGGTACCCAATTTGGTTTTTTTTCCTACATTACACTGTCTGGTAGGAAAGTGATAGCCAAAAGATTTTGGATGCCCACAGCAGTCTCAGTCACGGCTGCCAGGAATGCACAGCTTCTAGTGACTGCATGGGGAACCAGGGTGTCCTCTGGAGAGGTCCAGGAAGGAACCTTCCCTGCCCTCCTCCAACTGCATGAAGTTCCAGCCTTGGCTGGGAGCTGCCTCCAGCCACTAACCCTTATTTTTCTCTGTCATTTTGGATGGTAAGAAACATAGTTGAAGCAAATGTTAATACTGGCTCTTGATTACAGCAGCGTGATAATCAACTGCCTTGGCATGCTCATGGGTTTGAAATAATTGGTCCCATGCCCCAGATCTTTTTTCTTTATTTATTTCCGTAGGGATAGCCTAATGGTGACAAAAGGGACTGGGACGTGGATTCCTCACTGCAGCTCTCTTGCAAGCATCAACCCTCCCCCCTCTCCCAAACTCACTCATCTGGCTTGGCACCAAATTACTTTGCATTGCAGAGAAGAGTGTGGTGCAATCAGATCATGGATTCAGGTCCAGGACTTCTCAGCGTCTAAGGATTATGCTGTGGCATAAGCAGATCTAGTTGTTGCATATGCCTTTCAGAAGGCACTCTGACACTGACTTCTTTTCTGCGTGGATATGCAGGTAAAAATCAGCAGACTATACTGTGGTAGATGGCATGCCCTTGCCAAAATAGTAAAACCTTGGTGTACACAGTGGTGGAAGAGATCACTGCATGTTATAATCACTGCATGGGCAAAATGTAACCTTCAGGGTCCCCACAGAGATCCAGCTGACAATAAAGACAGCTGACGTGGGGCGGTAGGGGTTTGCTTGACAAGTCAACTGAACCAAGAAGGTGCACTCTTACGAACTGCCAGGCTTTTAAGCACGCTTGTTTCACCAGGCGGTTGAGCAAGCTGGAAGAGTACATGCTGCCCTACGTGCCCCTGGGCTTGACAGGGAGATGGATGAGCGCGGAAACAGTGAAGGTAAAAGTTCTCCAGCCTTGACCAGTGACGTGTATGTACGTTTGTTGGGTGAATGTATCAGAATTATCACGGGGAAAGAGACAGGAGATGTCAATACAGAAATTAGACGACCGCCATGCCAAGGGTAACGGATGGATTACATAATGGGGAAGACGACGGGGGAGGATGGTGGAAGCCAACAGGGAGAACTTCTTTCAGGCACCCCACTTTGTTTCATTGCTGGAGCTGGGGGAAGTGTAATTGGAGTGGGGGTTGAAACACAAATGGAACTCAATCAAAAAGGGCAAGTTTGGGGGGGTGAGAGGTGGTGTCGAATAGTCTCTTCAGTCCTAAAATTGTTTTCTTACAGTATGTTTCAAGCCTAGAAAAATGATAAGACAGGATGATGCCAAAGCCTAAGCAAATCTCATCCGATACTGCTTTCCATTAATGATTCCTGGGCTCTCCACAAAACATTCCTAGACTTGCCTTGTTCACAACAGCTCTTTCGATGGGCAAAACTGAACATATTAGGGATACATATGGATATTTTTAAGCCAGGTTTTTCACTCAGTAACATGATGCAAAAGTGAAAAAAATTTAAAAATTAATACTTTTGTTTAAGTCTTCCAAACGCTCTGAGATTTTCATGTATATAGACTTCTCCTGCCAGATGTTTAGGAACAGTAAATTAATAGGAACGTGCCTCTGTTACCCTGTAATTTTATGTCCATTTCCATGTGTTTCTTGTATTGTTAGCTTGCCTCCTGCTTTGTGGTTTATTTGGGCAAGTTGCCTTTTTTATTGTTGTTGTTACCTTTTGTGAGCATGCCAGAGGCCCTAGGGTGCCAATAAATTAGAATATTAGTGCTCCTTTTGACTGCTATATTATACTCGTTTCCCTCTGCTTGTTTGTGACCTAATCTTGAACCTCTGCCTAATCTGCTGAGCAGAATTTTCTGTGTCCTGATCAGATTAGGAGGAGCAGTGGGCAAATGCATCCTTGTTTGCATAAAACGTGTTTGCCAGAAAAACTAGCAGCAAACAAAGTAAACCAAATGTAGAAAGCTGCAAACAGAAACCTGTCCTTAGACAAAGTTCACAATCACAGGCAGTGTTAGAACTACATTCCCATTCGACATGTGGGTGCTGCACGTCAGCGGGCGCTGTGTCTCCATCAGGCACATCCACTACAGCCACCGTCACAGGACAGAGCCTGCAATCTTTCAGGAGATTGAGGACATGCCTCTCAGCACTGAGGTATTTATGCAGCCTCTCTTTTCAGTCATGGAGGTTTCAGGTGGGAACACCCTACTAGAATAGATTAGCTATTTCATCTGTCTGCTACCGGAGGATATCTCCCTGTTTTGTCAAGACCAGCTGTAAAAACAGCCTGGATGACCCAACCACGCGGCTCTGGGATCTCTTCTGCAGAGCTAGATATGCTGCACATGCTCTGAGCCTGAAGATGCTAGTATGCTTTACGGGGCTACTCGCTAGCTCAGACTCAACTCTTGTCTTCCTAATGCCAAATAGTACTCTACTGAAATTTACATTAAGGTACTCAGGTGGGAGTGACAGAATCACACCTGTAAACTTTAATCACTAATGAAATGGCCTGAGGCTAAGCGCAGGAGATTCTGCCCCAACAGAAAACCCAGTTTGACCATGTTGTCTCACTCCTAAGCTGGCTGGTACTGTGAATGCTACACATCCATGGCTGGCAGGCGTTTCAAGTCATTTCACAACCACACTTCCAACTGATTAATACTTTCTCTAAGTGTATTTGTAGTTTTACCGTGGGCTTACTATGCTGAAGGACAGAAGTTCAGATATGGGCCATCTTTGGGAAGGAAGGTATTGTCATACTCCTGCCAGGATTTGCAAAACAAAATGAAAAAAAATTTGCCCAGATCTCCAGCCAATTATAGATCAGTAATTTCACTGAGTTAATTTAACCTATGAGAACTTAAAAGTGTTTAGGGACTGAGTCATACACTTATTTTAGGCAAGAAAGAAGCTTGCCTAACCTTCTGCATAACAGGCCAGAGAATGATAGACCATAGTCTTCTCGCAGTAATTTTTGGATGACTACAAATGCATGCTTTTCAGATGTTCAGTCATCAAGTAAAAAAAGAATTAATCACAATCCATTTAATATTCTACTCTAAATTGTTCCAGTGAATCATTACCCTCACATAAAATATGTGGTACATCTGAGTTTGTGTAGCATCAGCTTCCAGCCGTTGCATTTTAGTACAGTACTCTACCATTTGACCGTTATCATGGGGCTCTTGAATTGCACACTAGTGTTCTAGAAGATGCAGACAGTTCACAAGGAGCATCTTTGAGCCACAGCTCCTGGAGAAACTAATTGACGTGAGTTGATTTTTCTCACTGTAGGATGTGTTTCTGGAACTCAAATCAGTTTTTTCCCCAATTCTTCTCAATTTCTTTAAAACCCCTTTTAAAGAGTGCATTCTAACATAAGTACAACATTCTTGCGATGATCTAAGCAATGGTGCACGTACTATTATTTTCCTGATCTCACTAATAAATTTTCTCCTAATTTGAGCAAGGCTCACAGAATTGCTTTGGGAGCTTTTGTTCACCTGCTTTACCACCCTGATTCCTAATTCCTTCTCAGGTGTGGTTTACAAGAGGTACTTTCCCATTCTGCATGTAAAACAGACACTCTCACTTCCATAGTATGCAACCTGGATGGCTGGCGTAAGTAAAATGCATATTGTTTGCCAACACACCAAGCAGTCCAGACTGCTCTGCCTGTCCTCCTGGTTTACTGTTTCCCCATCTTTCTGCCACCTGCAAACCTCACCAGTTATGGATTTGTTTTTATCCAGGTGATTTATACAAACAGTGAATAGCCGTGGGTCAAGAGACACTCAAACCAGATAATAACATAAAAAGTGTCATCTCTGCATGCAATTATAAATGTTGTAATTGCTGGATCACTTGAAGCGGTGAATGAATGTTTCATGCAGATTATTTTATCACACCGATCTATACTTACTTTATCTCTGGTTGTACTTACTTTACTGGAGTTGATCCAGAGCGGGACATACACAGTAAAATAAGGAAAAGAAACGTCACAAACGCAGCAAGCCCAACCCAAAAGGCTATGACAACAGAATCTGTGGACACAACACAGTAATTCTGTCACTGGCGCTGTAGCAAATATAAAACACAGCAATATAATTTATGATCTCCAAGAAAGGTGTGTCATTTAATTAGTTCAATTTAATTAAACCCTTGAGAGAGAGCAATCTGAGTGCCAATTTGTTAAAAGTCTTAAGAGCCTCCTAGCAGTTTATTGTAACAGCGCATGGACAGGGCTGGGGGAGAGGTTGGCGAAAAAAATCTAGTAAGCGTGACAGTGACTAGCACTATGTGCATATTTAAAAGGTAATGCTGAGCACTGATGGTTTTCACCGTTTCAGCTCTTTTGCAGCTCTTTCGTTTCTTGTACGAAATCACAGTGCAGTAAGCAGTGTGGCACTCAAGACTGCGCCATTACTGCTCAGCATGTAGCCAAATCCTGCTCTTCGGTGAAAAAGTACAACAATCCATGATCTTCAAGATGATGCTTTTAGGGAGGGAATTCTAGCCTTGGAAACATTTTCTATCAAGAGAAATACCAAGAAAAGCTTGTTGAAAAGTGCCTGTGACCCTCACAGCGCATCAGTCCAGCAGAAGAGAATGTGAACCTTCCCCCGTTCAGCTGCAATACTTCTGTAAACATAAAATAATTCAAAATGCAGCCTACTTTATCAGGACTAAGTGGTTTCTTTAAGGAACAAGTAAGTGGATTCCTAGCACCGAAGTATGGGTTCCCAATTGGTTTAAACCAGCCTAAGACCCTGCCACTGCTGTTATCCCTGATTCAGATGAAATTTTTTTTTTAATTAATAAAAGAAAAAAAAGATGAACTGATCCCTGACCTGGGTGACCAGTGCTAACGGGAGTATGAGCTGGCTGGGGGAGAAAAGGGAGTTGCTCTTTCATGAATGAAGGCTACAGTGCTGCTGAGATGACTGCCTGAGGTATGGGCTCACCCTTAGAGGGGATGAATCTGCTCCTGCCCCAGTAGCGCATTTGGGCACTGTCTCAAAAAAGCTCCTTCCTGGGATCAGCGTGGTGGTGGTGAATGTCCCAGTTAAAGCCTTGAAAAGGCTGGGTGTTCTGCCGGGCACAAGTCAAGAAATGCCCTGAATTCATAACCTGCTACTCACTTAGACTGAGGTGAAAAAGAAGGGTCATTGACTCCAGAGGCAAATATTGACCAAGACAAAATAAATCTTCCATCTGAAAGGACAGAAAACATTGTGTTCTTTGAAACAGGTCCAATATGTTTGATTAGGTGTTTCTTTGTGAAAAAGTTCAGAACGTGTTGTCATCAGAGCCACAAAGAGATTAGGGGGAATTATTCCAGCTCCTTTTAAACCTAAAACTAGAGCTGACCCAGCCGGAGTCTTACTGGAAAGCTGAGTTTTGACTGGGCTACTGAGAAATAAGAATGTGAAGGGTCAGCTTATTTTATTCTTCCTCTGTTAAAAAAAGTTTTACTGAGCTTTAATTCAGAGGATGGTAAATTAGCATGTGAGGGCCAATATTCTGACCTACTCTTCCCAAACTTATTAAGGGAAAAAGTGATGGGGTGCTACTGGCCAAGCCCAACTCCTCAAGGGAGAATTAGGGGACTTCTGTTTAAAAAAAAAAAAAAAAAAAAGGCAAGCTCATGGGCCAGGGATATTTTGAAAAGCTCAAAGTTTTGAAGTGTTCAAAGGCATCAGGACAGAAATGAAGAGTTTGGATTTATAGAATTCCCTATCAGAGCTACTTTGGTTTCATCTTTTAAAAGCAGCTTTAATACAGTTCATGGGATTCACTGAAACTAATCAAATTTGCTTCAGGTCTCAGGGGGAGTTTGAACTATTGAAGGATAAACAGAAACTTCCCGACTGTTTTTCAAGTTCTGCAATTAGGGTTTTTTTTTTAAACTGGGATAACATATTTTAACAATCTATAAAAAGCTTTTCTATTGCTAAATTTTACAGTCACCTTTTGTGTGTGTGTGCATATGTTTCTGAATAGCCTATTAGTTCATGGGCCAATTAAGCTTTTTATTATTTTCATACAAAATGGAGAGAGCTGCATGACGCTATTAATAGAAAGCAAAACCATGACTTTATAGCTGGATTTAGATTCATTTTCATGAGACAAACATGGTCTCACAATGCTTCAGGGACAGGCCACATAATGCAGGAAAGAAAGGGCAGAGATTCAGGTCTCTGTTTTACATTAAATAAAAAAAAAAAAAACAGGCAAAATTGAATTAGGGAGCAATAATGCCATCCCAGGGGTTATGACGACTGTATGATTCATTTGGGCTGATTCAGCAATGCACCTAAACAAATGCTCAGGTCCCACTGCAGTCAATCAGCAGAGGCCCTCTGGAACAGCGGTTATTGTAATCCTGGAGGTATCCTACATTTTGACAAACTTGGAATGTTTGTGGCTATCTGAGGGGAAATTATCACATTTCGTCGTCAGCACAAAGGGCAAGGACTTGCTGAACTTATTTCATCTACATAGTTCCAAGCACGTGAAGACAATAATCCCAACAGTGGCTTTTGAAGGTATTAGAATGTAAATATTATGCAAAGACAGGAAAACCTACAAAGTACATTCATTGCTTGACTAGTGCTTTTATTCAAAACAAGGAAAAAACCTGACCAACTGTGGAATAATTTCCCTTGGTGTTTTCTTTATAACTTGTAATTCACTGTTCTCCCACTGGTATTTGGAGAAGGAAGAATAAAAGTACCAAGATGACGCAGTCTCCATTCCTCCTAGACTGCTGACATGGAAAAATGTCTATTTTTATAGGAAGGGAAAAAAAAAAAAAAAAGAAAAACAGTTTAACTTCCCTGGCTATCAGAAAACCAAACCAAACACTTTTAGTTTAGAAATTGGTACAGCCAATGTGGGCTCTTTAAAAGACACAAATCATGGAGCAGAACTCCATTTTGACAGGCTGCCTAGAAATACCTTACATAAACAGCTGCCCCCAGGAACTCAAACTGCCTTAACATTAACCTGCTGAGGGGAAAAAAAAAAAAGCACATCCCAAACCCTACGCTTGCATCTCTCTCTTTCTTCTTTACCTGGGAGGTGAGCAGCTGAAATACAGAAGCCTGGTTTCCTGCAGATTTGTTTCCCAAAGCTGAGCCCAAAGGTGATTTCCTTTGCTGTCCAACAGGGCATAAGCTCACCCTGCCACCTTTTTGCCATAAAGGTCTTCACTCACAATGTTCTTCCTCTATTAGCTAGTCACCAGCTGTAGGAACTTGCACATATTTTATATTTTTGAGGCCTCCGCTCCTTTGTAACTAGATTAAGTTGGAATTACTGTAGGAGCAGAAGAGATGCATAAACACAAAGTATGATTGCATAAATCATCTCCTTAGAATATAAAAAGACCTGAAAGGGGACATACTTCTCTACTTCTTTAGGGGAAGAGAACAAATAATAAAAAAAAAAAATCAATAAGAAATCTGTTTACTCTGCTTTTTTAATGGAATTAAGGCTTATGAGATCACTCATAAGCACTCACACGTGTGTGTGGTAATTTCCTCCATGAAACTATCAATAAATTTAAATTAAATTTAACAGAGGGGGAGCATCTTCTCTCAGAAGCACAATTTCTACAAGTTTCAAGAAAGTGGTTTCTTCCAGCTGGGTAAAGAGAAGTATCCTATAAATTGCCACAGAGGGAAATGTTGTAACACAAACTATACCTCTATTATGTATCAGGCAACCCAAATGTTAGAAAGATGTTAATGAGAAAAAAGAGGAAAGGTTAGATTCCTGATTTCTGTTTTTTGCTAAGCCAGCCGCATGCCGGGGACTTACAACTAGCTTAACACAGCAGTTTGGGATTTCCCTGGTGGAATTTGGGGGTAATTATCTGCCCTAACTTTAAAATTAAGAGAATTAGAGAAGCTGCCCATAACCTGCCTGATCCCAGCAGCAACAAATGTTGCTCTACAGTATTACAGATTTTATATATGGAAGGATGTGGATATTTACACCACCTTCTTTAAGGCATGGTGCTCTAAGTTTGGAGGCAACAAACCCTAGGCTCATCAGAGTGGACAGAAAAGCTTTTATAGAGGCAGTGCAGAATAAGAATTTCTGCTCCCTTTTCTTATTCTTGTTTTCATAAGACAAGCAAAGGACACGAAGCTCCAAGCTTCACTATTAGAAAGACAGGTTCTTGCGCTGTTAATTAGAGAGACATGAAAATATTTTGAAAGACTATCACGTTTTCCTTACAGACCAGATCACTATAATAACCTCGGGGAAAGCAATTTTAGTCTCTGAAACCATATCTGAACAGTCATCATTGTCTTCAGTAAACTAAATAGCAACCAGTAAAGCCCACAGCTTTGTCCCTGAGATGAGGATACAACCATAGGTAGAGACTTGACAGAAATCGAGGGAAAATGCTGCCTATAGCCTAAGTGACTCAAACATGCCTACCCGCTCTCTCTCGATCTTTGTCAATCCATCAACTATACATGGCTAAGTTAATCCCTCACGACATAGCTTGTCATTTTACCTTATCAAAACCTAACCGATGCAGTTACATTAGAAAAAAAAAAAATTACTTGCCACTTTGAGTAACCATCAAAAAAAAGACATCGCTATCTCATTGTGTAAAACCAAGTGTGAAATGGAATTAACTGTCGCAGGGTGAATGTGGTGAATGCTATTTCATATTATATGCTTCGAAAATAAACTTCTAAACCCAGCAGAATCAGATTCCACGGCAATGAAGTATTTTGACAATAATGTATATTGTTACTTTATCTTACAGTTCAGTAACACTAAATCAAAGGAGGAAAGGTAACAGAATATGTTTCCAGCTTGTTGTTCCTGGCTAGCGGAAACATACACTTCTTCTTTTACTGAGGTTTTGAATGTTTATCAGTTATAATGTAAGCCTTCTGGCCCAAAATGAAAACACAACAGTCTTATGAAAAACTCTGCTCATTCAGTCCACTTTTCTGATAGTAGCATGCAGGTAACTAATGCCCCGAACTACAGATTTGCAAGTCATTAGGTTTCCACTTAGCAAATGGCTAAAAAAGAATCTGTCCTTCTAAAGAAGAGTTAGTATCAGCAGTCTTATAGTTTCAAATGCTGTGAGATAAAGCAAAGAATTTCAGTATTAGTAATAACTGCTATTAGAGCACAGTCAGTTTGGAAGGCAGACACCCATCCATACAAACCACACACATATGACCCGGCATGGTCTCTATTGCAAGGAAAACAAAAAATAAGTCAGTGAGACAAGGTATGCAACATTTTTCCTGTACTAGATTAGCACCTACTACTCTACAATACTTACATTTATTAACCTTCAACTTGCTTCCATCTACTGGAATTGGATCTATATAATCCCAATAATATTCATACGACCAGAAATACTCAGAGGAGTTTGTCCTGTTAGCCATTTCAGTGGTGCATTTTAAATCAGCTCAGAACTCCAACCAAATACTTTTTTGCATTGTACTTCAGCGCCCTCAGAAAGAGATTGCACAACTGATGCCTGTGTAAATCACTCCGGGGTCCCGCAGCTCAAGGACTGCCTTGGTACTAAAAAACATCTAGCAGCAATGAATATTAATGTCTGACAGATACGAAGCAGCAGCCCTTAAAATGTAATCCTCACTTCCTGGTGGGTAATGATGTTATTCCTCAGCATATTTTAAACTGAGATGGATGGCAAGTAACCTAAGAATGGGGTGGACAAGTGCCAGCTGGATCACAAACCCTTCCCTCTCAAAAACTCGCAATGCAACGCAACACTCCCTGGAGCTACTGAGAACAGCTGGCCTGAAAGATGTTTCTGAATCTCTTTGGACGTAAAAACATAGGTAAGACCTGACAAAGTGTTTCATAAATAAAGGACATATTGGAATAACCATATATTTTGCTTTGGTACTTCTTCATTCCCTTCACCATGAAGGCAATAGATGGAAAGGCAGGCTCCCAACCAAGAGGAAGGCAGACCAGCAGAAGGCATTTGGCCCACAGCAGCCCTGAGTGCCTGGGCAAACACACACACCAGTGCTTCACTGCGGTTTCCAGAACAGCAATTACTCACGCTAGAATTGGAACAGACCCCCAGCCCGCTTTTGACTGCGCCCCTAAAGCCCACAGGGCGTGGTGCAGCTGGGCAGGCCAGGGCTGCCACACCATTTTGAACCGGGAGCAAGGTATGCAAACACAGCGCAAAGAGCGCCAGGCCGGCTGAAGGCAGCTTTCAAAACGCGTGCCGCCATCTTCTCCGTGCCTCCCCACCGCTGTAGCGTTCAAGTCCCCCGCCGACACGTCGCTAAGGCCCACAGCAGCGAGGTAACGCCTGCCGCCTCACACCGACCACCGCGGCCGTTAACGGCTGCGGGGGCGGGACCTCCGCGTGCGCGGGGCCGTGGCCGCGCGCGACGCGTCCCCGCCCCCTAGGCGGGGCGGGGGGTATTTCCCGCCCCGGCGGGCGGTGGGCGTGGCGTGGCTCTGGTGTCACTGCCGCTTCCGGCGCGGGCGGTTTGAAGGCGATGGCGGGCGCGCTCTACCCGCCGCCGGGCCTCGTGGCGGAGCTGGACTCCTCCCTGTCGCTGCTGGAGGTGGGCGGCGGGCGGGCGCCGGTAGAGCAGCAGCAGCCGGCACCGCAGCAGCAGCCGGCACCGCGGCGGGCGGGCGCGGAGAACGCGGACTTGCTGCCCATGGTGTTCCTCTGCGCCGGCTGCAAGCGGCCGGTGGGCGACACGCAGAGCTGGGTGACCAACGACGAGGAGGCGGGCTGCATCCTGCTGCGCAGTGAGTCCTCCCGCCCCGCCCCGCCTCGCCCTGCCCCGCCGCCGTTGGTCACCCCCCTCCCTCCCTCGGTCTCCGCAGGTGCGGCCGCCAGCGTCTCGGTGGACGAGGAGCGGAAGCTCTCCAAGCGGCCCGGCGAGTGCGGATGGTGAGGCCCGGCCTCGGAGCCCCGTTCCTGACCCGGGGGTGGGGTGTGGGGGGATGTCCTCCCCCGGGCCCTTCCCTTCCTCTCCTGAGAGAGCCGAGAGGCCCCGGGAAGGTGCTGAGGAAAAGCGGGAGGGCCCGTGTTCCCTCGGGCAGGGCCGGCGAGCCTGGGCCGCTTCTGTCAGGCAGTCTGTGCAAAACGCTTGTGTGTTAGGCTTGCTGAGGTCAGCCTGCACTGGGAATGCAGGCTGGAAGATGAGTGCTCATAATTACACTGCATAAAGCAAGAGTCTAAGCTCTAAAAAAATCATAATGGATGATTTTTTTTTTTTTTAGAATAGGGATGGGGAAAAGCATTTCTTTTTCTCCTGAATAAATGTTATGTATTTTACTTACAGCATGATTGAAACATTATTCTGCTCTGGCTGCTCAATGACACTTGGCAACATCTATAGATGCACCCCAAAGCATCTTGACTACAAGAGGGATTTGTTCTGTTTCAATGTTGACTCGCTTGAAAGGTAAAGGCAGAATTTTTGTGGTAAGCCTGCCAGCTAAGCTTCACCCACCAGGCATCTTATTGAGGGATGCTCTTGTTAATATTTGTGGTGTGTCTGGTAGCTGTTTCTGCTGCTTTGTTCCAGAGTGGTTTTCTGTATTACTGCTGTTAGTATCATAGTGCTGAAGTGTGAGAAACATCATCTGTGTAATGTTAGACGAATCCTAGAAAAAAGAAAATATCAGGACCACCTTTTGTATAAGAAATTGCATACCACCAGGAAAATAACACTAGGTACACAACACAGGAGGGTTTCTCCTCATTTGATCAGAAGAGACTGTAGATGCGCTCTGCTTTAGACAATGTAAAATGAGCCTGTGGTCATAGATAGTACCAAGTAGGCCTGGCTGTAAGCTACTAGAGGTAAATATCAGCAGAGAACATGGGGAAAGGAGCTTAAGCAGAACTTGGGGTGAGGTCTGACCTGTACTGGCCAAGTCTGCTTTTTCCTTGCTAAGGTAGGCAAAAGGAAATCTTAAAACTGAATATGTGCTTGAGGCTCTCATTTAACTGTCTTACAGTCAAAAACTGTCTAGAAAATGAGGGTGTGCTATTGTATTGGTTTTAATTAGTTTATAGCACTTAAAAGTGGTCTTAAATTATTCTTCAATAACTATATCCTGAATTGCGTCTCCACACCAGAGTGCTTTTATCCAAACATTACTCTAGTAAACAGTGATAGGTTACTTTTATTTCTGCCTGGGCTAGTTTTAATGTTTCTGCTTTTCCTTAAGTTCCAGTTTATTTTGCTCTATGTGGATGTTTTCCTTCCTACTCTGGACAGGTTTTTTTTCTCTATTTCTCTTTCCACAGCTATGATACTTTGCTTTTTCCATGGTAGTAAAATTCTCTGAAAGACTAACGTGGTGACAAAATGGCATTTTCTTGCGCAGTGATGGTGATGGCTGGTTCTCCCAGCCAGTGCTATACTGTTCTCAATGTCTGCATAATTTTTCACTATATCCTGTAGCACCAAAATTCCTGACTGTCTCTGGAGTTCTGACTTTCATAAAGCGAAGGTGTCTTGGTAGTTCTGCGCTTAAAACTCTTTTCATTCCACCATACAGTTTACTTACAAGATTACCAAATAGAGGTGGGGTTTTTTTGTTGTCACTGGAATCATGCTTCCACTTTGCTAGTGTATTAATAATAATCTCATAATCATTGAGGACAATGGATGAGTCCTACACTTGTTTTTTTTGCCTTCAGAGTGAAAAGTGCATGATCTAAACTGTAGCATATCAGTTATATTCTAGGGTCCTCAGAAAAGCAAGCTCTTATTGATGAGGAACCTTTAACTCTTGAAAGTCGAGCTGTCTTGGAAGAGGTGCTACAAAGGGTAAGATTTAACCTTGTATCATTCGTTATTTAAATTACCTCTATGAAATCGTAATATCCGTATTTCATCCAGATCAATTCTGTGGGTTTTAACATATGCTGTAATACTTCATGCTATTAATATCTAGTGTTATGCAAGTTTTTCAGTAAATTTTCCTTCAGTTTTAATGGTAATTAGCATTTTCTGTTTACCCAGCACAACTTTAGATTCCTATCTGTGTCTGTCAGTAATTAGTCTAATTAGTTCTGATTCACTTCTCCAGATTTTCACTTAACTTTGTTTTAGTCATGTCTGTTCTGTCTTTCATGTAAACTGACTTAATGCTTTTGCTGTAACTTTGTGTTGAAATATTACATAATAAAATAAGTTGACATTTTGCTCAGTCAGAAGATTTCTGACTGCAGGTAGCAATCAGTTGGGAGCAAATGGTGTAACAAAGTTGGCTCTGAAAGCTGATGGCTGTCTAGCAAAAGCTGAATGTGTGGATCTGACACTTACCAGGGTTGAAGACAATTACAGATTTGAGAAAGTACAGAGTGTTAATGTTAGAGTTGAGTGAACTTTCAGTTTATGGAAATAGCAGGAATAGAATCAAATAGGAATGGTGATGCAAGACCAAATTCAAGCACTTACTGACATCTACACTTGGTCTTTGACAACTTCTGTTTATAACCAAGTATCTTTCCCTGTTTACAGGCAGACACTGTATTAAAGGCTTTGGAGACAAGACTGACTGCTGTTGAATCGAGTATGGCTTCTCTTCACAATAAAGTCTGAAGGCAATTACATGCAGAAAGTTTAACTGCAGGAGAATGATGTATGTGAAACTCTTCCTTGTAATCCTCTGGAACCTGTGGGAACATTGCAAAAGTTGTGCAAAGAACTGAAAGACATTGGTGGCTCGTGCTTGGTAGAACAATGCTGACTACGAATCTTTGCCATAGACAGAGTTCCTCTCTTTTCTGTTAAAAGGATACCCCAGAAAGAAACAGAACTTATTAATCGAGTTTCTGTAGACTTTTGGCTTATATGTAAATACTTATTTAAATTTTTATCTCTGAAAGCAAAGCATTTATCTTGTGACTTCCTTGCTATTCAATATCTACTGACTTCCTAAACCAATTAAAAAAATCCCTGTGATGTCTGAAGGAACAACATATGTCAATTTTCTTGTCTCCCCAGCCTTTGCTTGACCTGTGCTCACAGATGGGAATGGCACAATAACTGTATGTGGTGGGTTTTGTTTTTGCAAACTCAAGGCTAAAATGTAATGTAAAGAAGCCTTTAAAAGCATTAGATAAAATGGCTTTCCATGCAGTATTGAAGGTCATATGTTTTACAGCTTCAAGGGGAGGAAAATAAACAAAGCTGGTAGCAGCATGCCTTTAAGCAAAGCTTGGTGTGTATTTGAGCAATGAATTCAAAATGATAATTAAGAACGCTTGTCAGTATTTTGTTGTTTTAATGCAGACATTTCAGTTATTTGTCTTTGATCTTCTGTGTATTTAACTAATTGGCAGGGTTTTAGTAGTGTGAGTGTTCCAAGTAATTTTTTTCAATAAAACAAAAGCAAGCAGTTGTACTCTAAAGGAAGAATAATTTTGAAAAGGTTTTTTTGTTACCCAACACTACTTAATTTTACTACTGCAAGTTTTCAAGCTTTCTCCAAAAACCTAGAATGAATTTCCCACTGTTCTCCCCCATTGGTAGGCACTGTTTCTCTTAAAATCTTCTCCCCCCCCACCCTTTTCTCTATTTACTGCTTTGTTTTGAAGTAGTACTCAAGTTTGGCCTGTAGTGATGGGTCTCATTTTTTCATGTTCAAGTAACTAAAACATTTTGTTACTTGCCAAAGGAATTGTTATAAGTGCTAATCTTTCCAATCAAATTACTCCAGTGTCATTTTTGAGGCAGTTTCTTCTCTAACAAACTTTTGAATGCTGGTAAGGGATGTAATGGACTTTGTCCTGCATGTCTGAAGAGAGCTACGAATGCTGACCTTTAACTGAAGGTTGGTTGGTGTTTTTCATTATATACAGTGTATGTTTTTGTTGGGAATGTTAACAGTTGATGGCTTGATAGGCCTACCTTTTCAGACACAATGCTTTTTCTGTGTATATATATGTATTTTTTTGATGTGGATTTCCTTTTCTATTAAGGACAACTATCGGAGCAGGGACACAAGCCCATAAGGATCTCTGTAGTTTTTTTTGTAGAGATGAACACGTGTTCAATTTTTTTAACTAAAGATTGAGACAACAGGGCGTAATCCTTTACATCTCTATTCCAACAAAGTAGCAGCAAAACACAAAGGTGCAAAGATAAACTTGCATGTTTTTCTGATCCTTCCTTATCCAAATTATTGGTGTGTTAGAGGTGGGAGATTGAATAACCTAATGTTTATCACCTGGAGGTAGTTTCTAAGTGGGTTCTTGTATTTGTTCAATTATATTATGAAATAACCATTTTTAGATCTACCATTGATGGAAAGAAGCAGGTTTGCTGATGCAAGCAGCACCTGTAGCTTTAAAGGTGTTCCTCCATTAAACAGGGAGGGCAGCTAACTGTGGTTCAGAGTGAGTTCCCTAAATAGATTCACCAGCTGAGTTCCTTCTGAGGCTTGTTTAGGTAGATTCCTAGCACCCATCTCCTGCGTCCTATATGTTGCTACTATGTAATGAAAATAAAGTGTATATACATAAGCAAGTATTCAAAATAAGAAATGGTTGCTTATCTTAAGGTAAGCATGTGAAGTCCATAACTATCCCTTTCCTAGCCGCTATGGGAAAAAATATCAGCTGAAGAAGGAACCCAAAAAAGATAATCCCAGCAGTATGTCCCTGAACTCGCAGGCAGAAATGACTGCAAAGAATCTGGATTAGAGTATGCGTTCCTGCAATGGAATATACCCGGGTAACACATTTTAAAAGTGCGTGTTAAGTAACTATTTTTCTCCTTGGTTTCCTGTTATGGTCTTCTGTATCTTTTCTTTATTGAATACCTGCATTTGGCATCAGTGTATATTTAGAACAATGTCTCCTAGCATATTGTAGGTGGGAGCTCGAGTACATTAACACAACAGACTCTCTTAAAATAGCATCTCCACACTCTCAAGGGTTGCCAGCTGCTGCTTTGCTAAGGTGTGCAATGAACAGTCTAAATTTAGAGTAAATTTCATATGAATGTAGAGATATTTATATCTGCATGGGTAAATGTGTGTATTTGGGTATGTATATTGTTCCAAGAAGCTGAAAGAATTTTTTTACTGTGAAGTTAAATTAGGAGCTAGTATCTTGAGTAGTTAACTGGGCTAAATGTAATATAATAGAGAATTTTTCTGTTTAAATGCATAAATGTGTATTATGATACACTTGAATGTTTTTTTAAACATTAAGGAAAGCTGTAATATAGCTAACCAAATATAGCAGCAAAGTTTTAGTGTGCCAGCAGGATGTACTGTATACAGTCACATGTAAAAGGCATTGCTCCTTCCTTGATAAGCAGTACCTATTACTGGGTGACAGTTCCTTCTATCCCCAGCTTCTCAGTTTCTGCCCTCGAATGCAGGATAAGTAGGAAGTTTAATTCGCTGGGGGAATCTGCATGCTCTATGGTACACTTCCTTATGCTTGTCCTAGGCACTTTGTGCATTATGTGCTGGGAGGGGGAAAAATACCATTTCATTTGAGTTCTTTAACTTTGTATGCAGTTAAATACAGCAGGGATTTAGTTCAAGTACAACAGTAGTTTGTAGCTCATTCTAATTACACCCTTTAGAGAGAAAGTAGTATAACATAAAATACAGATCTTTAGAGGATTACAACTGAGGTTTCAATATCCCCCGATTCAAGCTTTAAAACACGTTTCTGTAACTTGAAAACTACTCCAAAACACTGATAAGAAAATAAGAAGCAAAACTTCACGTGTACAGAGTCCACAGGAAAGGAGTGAGGATGGGGAAGACTATGTTCTGCACAAAGAATGTATTTAAGGATGGATAATGTTGCACATGTTCTCTGTAGCTTATTAGTAAACACCATGGAATTGTCGATTGAAGAAAAGTGGCAAATGCACAAAAGCTGTTACAGGTATGCTAAAAGATCTGTATATGCATTGGAAAGCTGAAAACTGGGAATTAGATGAGACTGGAAGTTTTATAAGCTGGTTTTGAAGGGGGGATAGGGAATAGACAGGTGACCTATATTTTAGTCCTAATGTTCCTCTTATGACTGTACAGTACTGTTGGCTAGAGCATCAGTGTATCTGAAATACTGGTTATATTCTTTAATTATTTAACTTAAACACCTCCTGCTCCCCCCTCCCTGCCCTGTGTCTTTAGCCCCAGGTAATGCTGACAGGAACCTTCCCACCCAGCACCTGCTGGCATCCTGGCTACTGTTACAGGAAAAAAAGAGGGTGTTTCTGGTTGCAAAAGCAATGATTTATCTCCTTTCTTACAAATTTTGTCTATACTAGGATATGTATCTGTACTTGAAAACTGTCCCTAACAGCTTTTTTCCCGAACTGATCTTTGCCAGAAATGCTTGTATGACTTCAAAGGATATTGGCCAAAGCTTCTGTTGGTGGTAACTACCTTGTAAAATAGCAGCAGGTCAGCTTTGACAATAGCCCTGTGAATGGCATGTGCTGGGAGGATGAATACACATATGGGCAAAATCTAGCCTACTGTGGTCCTTCGTCTTCTCAAGTTGAGGGAAAGCTGTTGAATGACAGTAGTGTTAACCATGTAGAAGTATTGATGAATGGGCTCTAAAGCATTTAGCAGCACAGGCATACTTGTCCATAAAGGCCTAAGAAACCTGAGGGAACCAGTGTGAGAACAGTCTCTCCTTTTTCCACAAGGAAGTGGAGCATCCAACAGGGATGGTTAGCAAGCTCCATGCTGAGTTTGGCATCTGGTGGTCTTTCCAGGTGTCTTTATCTTTGTTACAGATGACACTGTCATCTGCTGCTGAGGTTAGGATTTCAAAGTTGCCAAGGTGACTCCATAAGGTCAGGGATGGAGCTGCTGATTGGGGTTTTTGAGGGTTTTTTTTGATTGCACCAAAATTTCACGTTAGGGTGAGATTCAGAAGTTAGGTAGAGATTGCTTTTGTTAGTTTTCCAAAGTTAGCACTGCAGCAGAGGCTTGACATACCTTCCTGGGAATGTGTGCCAAACAGGCAATGTTCTTTACTGAGCATGGTAGTTCCTGGCTAATCCATATGATAATTATAGCTCTTGGTTTCAGGAGAGGTCTAAAAGGTGAGGGTCTCAAAACTCTCCTGGCTGTTGTTGGACTTTTGGTAATAAAAGCAATAGAGATAATGAGCAGGAAAGGAGTAAAAATTAATGTTCCTGTCTGGATGTGATTTCTGCTCTAAAAAAAGGCATGGAAAAAGCATAGGGAACAGTTAAGTGTGCATTATATGGCAAGATGCAGTAGAGCAGAGGTCCAGCAGATAACACTAGCAGGGGGCTGAAAATGGTAATTGCTGTTGTTAAGCTTAAAGCATCATGGATACAGCTGGGGCTTCCTGCAAAGAGACCAAGCAAGCAAGATGGCTGAAAAGACAGAAGGAAAGGGAAAACTGTTACTCAATGTTGGACAGATCTTACTTGGAGGGAGAAGGCAATTGAGGGCTGGGGGGACTGAAATGAAGGTGGAGACACTGTTATGGCTGTACTCCGAATGCTCATGAGAAAGGAGAACACCCCTTGACTGAGGTTTCTGGATCAGGAGGTCAGGGTCCCTGTGTCCTCCACAGAGGGAAAGAGGCTTCTTACCTCACTAAAGGTGGCCTTCTCACTTAGAGACCTGGAGTAGATGTGTGAGGTGAAATGTACCATTTGGCAGGAACCTCTCCCTCCCTGGTGTCCACTAGCGCCCTGTAGTTTGTCCACTTAAACTTTGAGAATCCACTAGCTGGAGAACTGCCTCCATCAATGCCTCTTTCTCTTCCTTTTCAACTGGCAGGATAGAGAAAAGCTGAAGAAGAGTCTGAACTGGAGGAAAACATGCCAGAGCAGAAGGAACAGAAGGTGAAGATGAGAAAACTGGCACATAATATCCTGACAGGAAAGCATGGTACTGTGGGAGTAAGCATGAAGAAAATAGATGTGTGATTCCAAAAGGAGCAAAGGACCTGAATCAGTTTAGTTCCAGAGATCTGAACATCAGATTCCTTTAGGCCTTGTGTACACAGGCAAACTGACAGATGCAGCTACTGGAGAGTAAACTGACACAGCAAATTGTTTCTGGAATAAAATAACTTTTATTCTCACAAAATGTGTTTATAAGCAGGTGGGGGGAGAACACCAGAGCAGGCATTGTAGTGCAGATGCATGTCAAGTCCTCTATATGAACAAGGCAGCAGATCCTTTGAAAACCCTTCCCACAAGTCTTCAGGGCAGGAAAGGATTGCAGAAAATATATTCTGTAATTGAAAAGAGAAAGTCTGTGAAAAATAGTCAATGAAAATTCTCAGTGAAAAAAATAACAGGAAGAAAATAGCAAAAGGAGATATGTACTATAGATTTTTTTTTTTACTCAATATCCATATCATCTATAAGAACCGATAATGTTACACTTGGAATGAACCCTTGACTCTTCTTATATGGAGCAAAGAATTGCAATGTATTGTTAGTGTAATTAATTGCTTTAGCAGTCTAGTCAAAATAGTAGAAAGCAGCTATTATTAATTTAGTTACAATTATATCAGCACTTACTGTCTGAATTTTCCAATTATTGCTAATTCCCATTGCTAATACAACTAAAACTGTTGTATAGACTGTCTACCACCTCCCTCTCTTCTCTGTGATGTTCACCTAGGTGCCTGTGATCTGCAGTGGAGGGTTGTCTTTTCCTCAGGCAGGATGGTGCAGGTATTTCAGTGTCCAGGTTCTTCACCAGGTGACATACTGCTGTTGGTAGTGGGGGATTTCTTGCGACAGCTTGGTGCTATTCACGCACATTTCCAAACAGCTGACTGCTAATGCATCTTTCTGATTGGTCTACAAATTCAGTAATATAATGTTAACAGGCTAGCAAAATCCATGAACATATATGGTATAAGGCCTTGGGGTAATAACTGGAGTTACACAAAACTAATCTAAAGCTGAAAACAAACTAAACAAACTGCTAGACAGTTCTGCCATTACAGCTAAAACAAATTAGACTATAGTCAGCTGACTATGCTAATGGGTTGATGCAGCTACAATGAAGCTAAAGAAGTTCAAGACCAGACAAGCCCCAACCATGTTTCTCAAACCCTTAAGTATTTTATCACTGTGAGCATACAAGGGCTGTGGCCTGCTGACAGCGATGGCTGTGCTGCATTGACTCTGCTATGGGGCTACGACAGAAGGAAGGCTCGGTTCTGCAATGCCAAGCAGCATCACGCCATCCCGGCAATTCTTTCCATGTGTCTCCCATGGCTTCCTACCGTGTGGCCAGAGGAGTGGAGTATTGTCATCAGCTTGGAAATGAGCACAAACCCACAATTGTGTTTTCTTTTAAATTAACAAGAACTCCAAGCTCAGCCAAGTCACCCAGGAGACCAAACCTATGTAATTTTATAATGCAAGGCTTTGTGTTTACTGCTAGGACAAAAGCGCTGGGGACATAAATCAGGAAAGATCCTTTTGTTTTCACTCTCTGCTGGTGTGAAAGCTACATTTCCCCTCTAACCCCTAAGGGCTAGTGCTTATACTAGGATGACAGGGAAGATTTGTTTCAAAGCTTTTGTAAACAGAGAAAACTCTTCCCAAATCTCTGCACAGCAAACAGAAGGTTCAAACAATAAAGAATTAAAAACCTGAAATGCATTTGGCTCTTCTGACCTATTTTTTGCTATGCCAGACTGTCAAAATGACATTATGTTACTGTACATCACATGAATCCACTCTGTTTTTAGAGCTACTTCACTTTAAACACTTCAGAATAATTTCCTGTGCAGTTTTCTTCTCTGGTAAGAATTTGCTATGAGAGGATCAGACACAGATGTGTTTCTTGGGGTGTTTCAGAATGAAATAGCGGGCACTGACTCTAGCGGAGGCTAGGACAAGGGAGGCTGTTCCTGGAAGACCACATTCCTGCTTGACATCCATGGTTTGAGGGGGGTGGTGATACTGAAGGGGGCAGGAGAATGTCTTAAGGATAGCGAAATATGCTTTATTTCATTAAAGATTTTAACCCTTCCAACTGTTTAGCTTATTTAGGGAACAGAAGTTTAAGTGTTGTCTGTCAGTACCTCCCCAAGGAACAGAGATCTATTAATGCAGGGACTTGCAGTCTAGCAGCACAGGAGGAGGCAGTGGTTTGGACTGCAAGCTAGGCAAAAATCCTATTGGAAGTGAAATGTATGATTTTTAACAGAATCAATAAGCCAACTCCTGTGCACCGATGTGCTCAAATAAAGGGTGCTCCATGGCTGGAAATCCATAAGATAGGCTCCGTTCACAGCTGGCTGTGGGTTTGTGCAGGGGCCCTGGGCCAAAGCTGTGTGGGTGGCAAGGTTCGGAGCAGCCCCCAAGAGGCGTGAGGCTTGCAGCCAGGGCTCGCTCCATCTGGCAGGGCTTGTGTATGGGCAGCCTGCCCTGGGCCCGGTCTGGTAAAGCTTTCCCTCTCAGGCCCCAATTTAAAACCACAAACAAACAAGAGCACCAGTAACAACAACAACAAAAAACAGGGATGAAAGCTGGGTTCAGATAACCATCTTCAAGCATCCAAATGGAAGGTGTGACTTTCAAGCTGCTGGCAATTGTCCAAGTGCAATCTAAGGAGCTGAAGCCTGCTTTAGGCTCAGGTGCTCCGGCACTCGTGAAAAACCAGTGCTTAAATGGCCTCCTGGGAGCTGAACTTTGGGCAGCCCCCCTATTTATTTAAGGCTTGACCCAAATGACTTGTTAATATATGATTGCCGGGCTGATATGCATTTCATTTATTTGCTTGCTAATATTACAGCAGAGTACCACAGGCTTCCAAACCTCTCTGCCCCAGCACCCGTGGTCCCTCCACACTTTCCTGGTGAGGCCGGGAGAGGGCACATCTCCATAAGAGATTTCACTGCAGCTTAGCAATGACAATTAGGATTTTCCTCTCCAGCTCATTCTGCTCACTCAAGACTTTGGTTTTTCACTACATAGTGCTGCGGGGTTTTTGCCTTTCTTTCTTTCTTCACCTATTTGCTCTTCAAGATGAATTTGAGACTGCCAGCTGCTCTGCGTCGTTATATGGAGGTAGGAGGTGTAGGTTTGTTGAATAAATGCTGTTTAGACTCAAAACTGTTAAGACAGAGCCACAAGGGAGTCTGTAGGACTCTCATCTGTTACTTCCCTGGGGGTTCCTTGGGGATGATGTGCTATTATTACTGTGATGCTTTCCATGAAAAAAAAAACCTGAACAAGACAGATTTTTCTAATCTTGAGAATAGATTGGGGCTCACATCTGTCTTTTGTTTCTGATATATGAGATGTTATAGAAGCAATAAAATGTAGCAAGCATTCATTTAATCTATATCGAGGAGCAAATTTCCATGATTTGACAGACATTAAAACCATTTAGTTTATCTTTACAAAGCAGAAGTAAGGCCAAAAACATGAAAACTTGCCTATTTAAGGATTTTATAAATAGACAACAATCTAGTTTTCAGTGGCACTGTGATACTCTAGAAAAGGAGCCCACAGCCTAAGTTTTGAATGACAAACTGCGCACCATTCACCACTAGCTAATTACCACTGCTGGCAAATCTCAAACAGTTCCTAAAAGAACCAAAACATCTACCCACTGAATATGTATTTAAAAATATCCTAGGCCAGAGTGACTTCATGCAGCGATTCCTGTATGAGTAACAACAGGCTCTTCATTGTTCACGCTTCAATTGTTTCCTGCATTGTTTTTGTCAAGTCACCAATTTCTGCATCCTCTTGAGCTGCGAGGAGCACGCATCCAGAGGAGAATACTGGATTTAAGGTGAACCCCTGAAAACCGATGGTTCTCTGAAACTACTGCTGTTTTTTAATGGCTGTTCTTTAAGCCTTGCATAAGCAAAGCTCTGCATTATATCATGCCAGCAGGGCTTTTCTGAAAGCAGCTGATGAGAAAGGAGGGTTAAGCTTGCAAAGCTTCATATTTGAGCAGGAATTAACAAGGCTTGGAAGCAGTTTGCAAACACACAAGTTCTTCTTGGTTGCTGCTGTCAGAAGTCTTTTCTTAAAGCATCTCCTCCTCAACCCCAATAAATACAGAGGACTGGGTTGGCTTAGCCATGAAAGTCCCCTTTCATAATGCTGCTGTTAAATTTCAGGCTGCTTATTTTATCAAGCCCGGTGTCCTGTTAGCCCCAGCTCCTTAGGTGTGGTAAAAGCTGGGTAGATGGAGCCAGGGCTCAGGGACACAACTCGCAAACCACTTTTCTTATTTGGCTGGGTTTTTGACTGCAGTGCTAGTTAGTCCCAAAGGCTTTATTCAGCAGAAATAAGCCATACTGAATAACCTGCCAAAAGATGGTGGGACCAGATTCCCTTCGGGGCACTTTTCCTTGGCAAAACATTGGCCAGTCAGGTTTAAACTGCTGATTGTCTTTATTAGCTGTCCTGAGTCGAAAAAGATCTAGGTGGTTATTTGGCAATGCAGAGTCCTCACTAACCACTTCAAAGCTCCTGCATTAACATTAGTGGGTCATCCAAAAGGGAAGCACGTGGACGCGTGTGCGGCATGAGGCTGTCAGCCCTCACGGTCTGAGCAGCCGATCCACCCACTGCCCATGTTCTGCTCACCCCATGCCCGTACCCCACGAACACAGTGCTGCCGTGTCTCTCGCTGTGAGATCCCATGTGCCAGAGGCTGGGCGGCACCTCCTACCACAAGGCAAGGAAGGGAAGAGCCCCCTCCTAGGAGTTTCCATCCCTCAATGGCACATGCTCCTGTCACCACCCTGTACCTTGCACCCTTTGTCACCTGGCCCACAATACCTGAGCTTTAGCTAGAGGAGCCCTCAACACAGAGAAGCTCATGTGGTTGCAAAAGTCCCTTGCAGGGAGTTGCAAGCAGGACTTGTAGCTACTAGAAAAGTCCATGGAGGCTCTTCTCTCTCTCCCGAATGCCAGTGGTGCGAGACTCCCACAGTGGTGGTGGTGAGTTCATTTGATTGGTCTCTGCTCCGTCGGGGAGCTGCTGTTGTGGTCTTCCCCAGCCTGGCTGCCTTTTCTGTCCACACACTCACTTACGTGTTGCTGCAGAATTCGAAACAGAAGAACAGGCAGTGTCATACGGTTGCAGCCCTGGCTGTGCTGCCCTTGTCACCGCTCCACGTGTGGACACTCACCAGTCCAAAGTTTGGCTCCGAGCCCCAGCCAGAGATTGTAACAAACTGGGGTCCATCACACATAGTGCTAGGGCACGAATCTCCGTGCCAGCACCTCCTCCCTGGGATGTCAGTCCCAGCTGCAAAGGACCGAGACCACTGCTCACTTGTTTGCATGGCTCTGGTTGCAGAAGCAGAGTTCCCACCACGTGGCGTTGCAGCTCACAGCTCGCCCTTCTGAGCGCGCTGTACCCCTCATGCTTGTGTTTTGCCTACCACAGACTTTGCAAAGGCTTTTATGAGCGAGTAGGAGTTGGGAAAAGCCAGAGCAGTGGAGAGCCAAAGTCATCTGCAAAACTATCAGGCGCTTGGAGCTGCTTGGAGTAGTGAGTGTGCTTCAGAGGGCCCACAGTCCTCCCTCACCTCACTGAGCCTTCTCTGCTGCCACCAGGGTCTTTGCTGAATCCATGGTCTCCAGCAGTGAAACCCCAGATTCAGATCAGAGCAGGATGACTGAATTGCTGATGGCACTTACTGACTCAGTATTAGGCACAAGCAATCATCTCTTCCTTAAACCAAGATGGATGGTGCAACTGAATGCAGTAATGTGCATGGGAAATCATCACTGAAATGGTAAAATTCAATCTGGAATTCATCACTTTGTAGAAATAGATTTTGCCCAAACTATCATTTTTGTTCTCTCCTCTGCCATCGCTACTGCAGCAGTGGCTGAGGTATAAAAACTTGCACTCTGTGTGTGTGTGTATCCTGTGTTCCTTTCCAAAAACTTGTCAGATTTGTTCTCGGATAGATTTTTTACCCACTGTTATTGATTTCCACTGAAAACTAGGATATTTAACTGCCTCGTGTTTACATGGTCAGATCAGTAATGTTCACTGAAATGGTGCTGGGCCAGGTCATGTATGGTGCTTTTGAAATGGTCAATCTTACCTGATCCTAGGACATGTACGGGAGAAAGATGGGCGTGGTGCCTTATCACTGGACACCACGTCAGCACAGAAGTCAGATAATACAGTACAAACATTACTCTCCATAAAAAGTCAGCTTCAATAGATATTTTAAATATAGTCCAGCGTCTGGCCACACATGACTCCTTGGTATTTAATAGATTTTTTTTTTAAAAAAAGATTAACTTCAGGGGTAAACAATCACAGCCGTTGGCCAGCCACAAGCCTGGCCAGATATCAAAACATAATCCTGTTGTGTCAGGGTAAAGGCAGGGAGCTGTTACGGAGCTTGCCTCCTATCGTGCCTCCTTCCTCCCACAGCTGGGGTGTTAGGGATGGGCCAGGTCTCCCCTCTGCTGCCCAGGTGTTTTGTGGGCCCTCAGTGACCGGGTGAGCACAGACATCCTGGCTACCAAGAGCTGTGGCCTCCTCAGGCCCTTGTCACCAGCATCATTCCTTTCTGGGGACTGCCTCTGTCCCTGGTGTGAGTCCACACTGTGTTTGGGATGCTGGACGTGCTTCTGCCTTGCACTGCTTAACAGGGACCCAACTCTTCTTTAGCTTCACCACCATCACAGCAGTCCTTTGCTGCCTTTTACCCAGACATGGACTATTTGCTTTGATGGTGCACTGGTCTGAACCTCACGCACACCCACTGGGAAACACCTGCTCTTGGATGTGGTGGTGGAGGGTGGGAGTTCCCAGTGAGTCTTTCCTCAACCATGTCTCTGACACAAAGAAACCTGGTCTCCTGCCAGGACCAGTGGTGTTCATGGTATCTGCAGGAGCTGCCTTTCTGCAGGAGGTGGTCTGCCAAGGTGCGCAGAGCCATCCCGGTGCTTCCTGGGTGGCAGAGGGTGGATATCTACCAGAGCTCAGAGTGGCTCTCCAGTCACAGAGTGGCTGCAAGGTTTGCAGAGAGTTACTGGCCCAAGCTAAAGAAAACCCTTGGCACTTGCTGGTGTCAAATCCAGCACCTACAGGGGTAAAACACAACTTCTGACAGAAGATTGCATCAGACTGAGAGGAAAAGCCTTTGAGTCAGCAAGGAATGAGGCCACAGGGCCCCAGATAATTCAAGGCTACATGGGTCTGTCATTCAGATGAGGCAGGTCCAGTTCCACACTGAGAGGAGGAAATACCATTTAAAAAGTTTATTAAACAACATAGTGTTTGTAAATTTGATCAGGAAACACAGAAAGAACACCCCAACAAGACACAGAGCAGAGTCTTTCAACACAGCAAAGAGTACCATTAACAAGACTGAGATGGAGTTGTTATCTAATCCAGATAGCTCAGGAAAAAATCAACCCAAATAGCTTAAATGCCAGAAAAAACATAATTTCCCAGCATTTTTTTTACACCCTGGTTATCCGGCTAAGCAAGTAGCTGCCACCACACAGGGCAGGAGACAGGCACTGAATCTGCTGGAGTCGCTAAGCTATGCAGCGCTGGCTGGCTCCCATGGGACCAGCGCCTCAGCTTCAGCATCTCGCCGTGAACTGGCACGGAGCTAGCACTGCCTTGGCTGTTCACAATCCTCTTCCTGCTGGTGAGATTTTATTCACTGCTAATCCAAAAGGCATATCCTAGTTTCTGCTTCCTCTTTTGTTTCTCAAGTATACTTCAGAGTATTTGCAGTAGGAGCCCTAGTAACTCTTAAATTGCTGCCTGTGTTACCCTTAAGAGAATTACCTGTCTGCCCCGGTGACATATGACAGGTTTTTCGGGGGATGATCACATACTTCTCCTTGAAGATTGTTTTGTTTTGGTTTGGTTTTTTTCTGCTCTACTTGGAAGAAATGAATGTTAGCTTTGAAAACAGAGGCAATACCATGGTAAGTCCGTCAGTAAATGGCTTCACATAGTTTGGGAGCCTGGACCGCACAGCTGGCTGTTGTATCTGGAGGGAGGAGAATTGAACTTGGTGTAATTTTCTGAGAAGCATCTGATCTCTGGAGACTGATAACAGAGCCCACCATGCCCGGTACTGGTTAAGGAGGTTATACCACAGCTTTGTGTGTGTTTCTTCTCACGCTCCCTTCCTCAAGGGAGTTTGTGTGGGCATTCGATGTACAAATAACAAAAACCCACTGTGGGGTTGGGGTGGCTACTGGGTTCGTGTGTTGATTTTAAACCACTGTATTGTTTAGAAAGCCTTTTCACAAGGTCGTGCCTACGCTTTCCTATGCAATCATCCATGCTTTTCGCCATCCTTCCTCTCCGTTACCTCCCTTTCATTTGCTACAGCTCTCCAGCTGGCTGTCATGAAAGCTCAGGAGCACGAAACCCTGAGCTTGGCTGGAACATCTTGAGGCTACCTTGCCACAGATGATGACATTGATACTGATCAAAATACACACTTGGATAGAGTTACTGCCTGCAAAAAAAGTACTTTCACACAGGAGTGACATAAGTGCTACAATTCCTATACGGATTCTCGTGAAGTCCATTATCTTCCTCCTGGATTTCTGTCTTGCAAAAATCATACTCACTACAGAAAAAAGAAAGAAAGCCAACTTAAATTATTATTTAGTAAAGACCTAAGAAATACTTTCCCTTGTAGACAGTTGGCTTCCTGCATGTTTAAAGCTATTGAATTGTGACTGAAGGGCAAAATCACTAAAGCATTGAATGGGTCATTAAAACTCGCAGGATGTTCAGAGTCTCTTCAGAGGTTTGTGTTCCCTGCAGTGGGGATGCCATCTGCCTTAATTTGCGTTAACAATATGGCCTTTAATAAGTGTGCCTCTCACCTGCTGCCTCTGTAATGCACCCCAGTTCGTGGAAGCTGCAGTTTTAGGGGAATCAGTCTGCCCGTGTGGGAACTGTGCTGGTTCACACCAGCCAGCCAAGGGCCTGGCTCCATTAAAGCCAGCAAGAAGATTTCCCCCTTATTTTAACAAGAAAAGAATCGAGTAATGTAAGCAAAACCTGTTGTACTTTCAAGCCTCAGGGTGCTGTATTGGAAAAGTGATTTTCAGAGACTGAAGAGGGCATTTTCCTGTGGGGCTGGAGAAGAGCTTGTCTTTCATTCCCTTGTTTCTTCATCCATCTCCTATTTCTAAGTGAACAACTTCTAAGTCGTACTTCAGTCACAAAGCACAAGATGGGAGTAGTACCTATCTGCACTCTGTTTTCTCTTGAGAAGTCTTTTGGATGGGTGGAAAGGACACGCAGAAGGAACTGAGGGCAGATTGGGTGCCACTGTCAGCTCTCTTCCTTCATGACTTCCAAAAAAAAAGGAAAAGGAAAGAAAGGATGAAAGGAAGAGCTTTGTGAGGGAGATTTCATCCAAAACCATGCATAGCTTGTGTTAGGGTTCGCAGGAGGGTTCAAGAATTGCCTGCAAACCTGGTTTCTTCTTGCACTACTGTGTTACTGGTTTGGCTTGTTTCTTTCAAGAGGGCTTGGTGGAGCCTCCATGTAAAAAGAGAAGGGAAAACCCAGCCCTTGTCATTGCCCCCATCACTTGGGCTCTCTCTTCTGGTAAGAGGTGTCTGACAAAGAAAATGGTGATGGAGAAGCACCCCCAGTTGGTATGGCCAGGAGGTTGCTTTTAAACTGTTCTGTGCCTTTCAGACTTCTATGGGACTTGAAAAAAATGCAATGAGTGGAGGCGCTAAATGGGCAGAAGAGAAATCTTAACTATATTTGTTGGTGTGCTTGGCTGCCTCTGTGTGTATGCCTGGTCATGAGCACACTGCAGGAGAAAGACAATCTGGTAAGTGCCAAAATTTTCAAATATCCTGTGTGAAACTTGAATAAAACTTATCTGATTTTCAACAGCATTGAATAGTGCAGTGCATTCATTTAATTCTCACTACTTTACTGTGTTTAGGTTAACCTGTGTCTTTTGCTCACTTTAACCTAGATGGATAAGTCTTGCTTTCTGTTTAGGCTCATTTCTATTTTCTCATTCTGGTAACTTACTTAGGTCAGTGCTGTTTGAGGTGTCAGCTCTGAAGCTCTCCTCCTGCTTCCATTGAAACTAGTGGGAATATTGCCAGTAGTGGCAGGGGAAGGAAGATCAAACACTGAGTCTTTTGCTGAAGTGAACTTTGAAATGCTCACTAATTCAATCATTTCATGCACGCTGGTTTCTAGCACAGCCGTAACTCCCTTCCTTCCTTCCTGGAGAAAAAGAAATGAGGACAACCAGAGTTTCAATTAGATGTATTGCAGATAAATTGGCATCTCACAGCAAAACAGTTGTTTGCTGTCTCTCTGCTTTGTGTGGTAAGAAATCTTGGAGAAGAATTATACTGAAGTGTAGGAGCCTGAGGAAATGTGCAATGCTCACTGCCACGTGTCAGTCAGCAGGGAGATCACTGCAAGCTATCTTTTCCTCTGGGATTTTTTGTATCACAGCCATCATGTTTTATCAGGCTGCTGGAACTTCTCCAAGCTGCAGGAAAGATGTCCTCCCTTGGATATTTTCTTAACAGAAGGGAGCATATTCAAAATGTATAACTTCCAGTCGGATGCTCCCTGAGGTTAGCTCCCTATCAGGAGGGAACAAGAAGGCAATTTCCTTCTAGGCTGCTCGACATTTGTCTGCAGCAACCCCAGTGCCTCCCTCTGGAAGTGTAGCAAGTAAGGGGTGGCTGCTTCACGGGGAGCTCCCGCACCAGGCACTGGAGTGGTGTGCAGGAAAGCCAATGGCACTGCCTCGTCACATGGCTTTGAGTCTCCCACAAGCTGGCATTTGAACAGGTTTCACATGCACTGTGCCAGTCCTTGTGTGTGATTTTTTTTTTTTTTTTTACTTATGGAGATGGGCTTGCCTGTCTGCCTGTTGGTTTGTCTCTCCCTGCAGTAACTTTTGATGGGCATTTCAGCCAAGTTTCAGAAAGGGGTAAGAGTCTCCAAGGTAACTGAGGGCTATAAGCTTTCTGAAATTCAGCAGTGCGGTGAGGAGGCGATATACAGTGTCCTACTAAGGGAAAAGTGGGCAGAATTACATCGTTCTACATTCTGGACTCATATAGCCTCAGAGGAACTGCAGCACATGACAGCTCTCATCTGGTACGGGTGTGATGGGGACATGGAGCAACTGGATCTACTGCAGCATTGGCAAAGGGAGTGGGGATCAGGGACATTGCTCCATAAGAAATTCTGTAGCATTTGTACTGTGTGTTTGGTTTCGTAATGGGTGTCCTGATGTCTAACTGATTACCTTGGCTGGATGCGCTCCTCATTGTCTTGGGGATGGGGCATAATAAGAAATTATGTTCTTTGGCAGTTTGGGTTAGATTCTGCCCAGCTTCTCCTTTCATATGCTAGGGCATGAAGTACTTACACAGCTTTATGGATCCAGAGCCATTATTCAGACTCAGCAGTCTGATAATAATACTCGTCCGTTTGCTCCTTTGCCCTCCAGAGGTTTTCAACTGTGTTGCAAAGGCAACTGAAAGCATTTGAAGGTTGGGAACCAAAGATCTTGCTTACGCATGCCAGAGGGATGCTACAAGATCAGCATGTCCTAAGAGGAGGGAATGGCAGACTGAGTGAGCTGAGTCTCTGATTTCTCCTGGTAAAATCAAGGAAAACTTTGCAGTTTACTTTGCTGGAGCCAGTACATAATCCTTGACCCACCGACAAAGAGATTGCGGTTTGGATGGGTGCAGCTGCAAGCAGCCCAGGCCAGGAGACCACTGTGCAATGCTTGCTACCTTGCCATCACCCCCTGAGTGCCAGCTAAGGCAGAGAGTGGCCTTTGGTTTCAGTAAAAACAGGAGCAATGCAGTTTTGCACTGGGCTTGATGGATCCAGGTGGACAGATGTGTCAACAGCTTCCTCAGAGAAAGAAACCACATCACCTTCCATCGAAAAAGAGAAGGCCACAGGCATGGCTAGCAGTGAGGAAAGCTGGCTTTGTGCCTAGGACACCAAACAGGGAGGTGAGCTGAGGCCTATTTCCAGGTACGTTGCTGGGTTGCTGTGTTGCCTTGTCCAAATCACTCTTTGTTCCCTGCTTGGGAAGCAGGGATAGAAGAAGACAGCTTTACGCCATGAGGGGATGGGACCTTAGCTCTTGAGTGTTCACCAGGTGCTCCAGTGATGAACCCCCTGGGAAGTCAGTCTGCGGGTAACTTCTTATGCTCACCAAGAGCGGCATTCCCAACGCAGGCGATGCTGCAATGGCTGAAAAGAAATTCCCCGTTCTCCTCCATTCAAGCCCAAAGCCTTTTGTCTAGTGCATCACATCACTTATTGGTGTGGCAAGGTAGTCCAAAGGTTTTTATAAATCAAGCTGATTTAGTGACTGTATTTTCCAATGCCATCTCAGTTTTCATACTAAAGGAAATCAGTAATTTTGTGTTAAAAAAAAAAGAAACAGCCACCCAAGCTCTAGAAATTTCCTTCAAGCAGAACTTGCTTTCATTTCCTCTTCAGACTCATGGTTCTCTAGCTGCGCAGACTTGTGTAACGCAAGCCGGCCCTCTTCACAAAGAGCAGTTATACCCTCTTGAAAGGGGGGCGGAGGGGAACGGTCACCAGTTGTAAAGTTTCATATCTGTCTTTCTGGAAAATGTGAGGTTCCTGTTAGCTGCAGCAGCTGATTTAATCAATAAGCTAAATAAACAACATTCATCTGGAAAGAGTTAGCAGAGGCGACTGAAGAGCGGTGCGTTTAGTGCTGCTGTGTGAGCTGAAGTGTTCAGCAGAGATTTGGGAGAACTTCCCTGACCCCATTTGTCCATCTTGATTGAATAGGAGCTCCTGTTGTTCGTTTTCACTCATGCGGACTCCAGCTGCTTCAAAGACACGGTCTGCTTGTCTCTCCCTGTTTTGCACGTACAAGCCTGTGAACGCTTGTGTGCAGACACACTTGCATACACAGCCATACATGTCCACAAGCATACACCCACTTCTCCATGCACTCATGGACACATGCAGGCACATTTTCTCTCTCAGTATTAATGTGGATCCTATGCACATATGCTCAGTGATTGCTCTTAGCTCATGCTGGAAGCAGTCAGGTTAGCCTCAGCTGGAGACAGCCATGCTATGGCTCTATATGTACAGCATCTTCCTTATTAATTGGCAGAGAGAACATCAAATAATGCCAGGGAGTGAAGGCCACATCCCCTCATCTGGGATGGAAGTGGACAGGAAGAACCTGTCCTCAAAATCTTGCCCAGGCAGAGAAGCTTGCTATGCGGTCTGTCAGGTGTTAATAATGCACGGCAATTTTTCTTTTAAAAAGGCTGATAATGCATGAATGATCATGAATTTCACAGAGCAAATGTCTAATTGACAGCTTAACCTTTGGTATGCTTGGCTGATCCAACAGGGCACCATGTGTCCTCCCCACAAAACCCCCTGTCTATCTATTTTACCTGTCCTTGAGCTACTTGGCTATAAATTAGGAGATGAATGCACCTCTAGATATGAAAGTGCCTGACTGCATAGCACTGCAAAAAGGCATTTGTATCCCACCCCCAACACAAGGAACAGAGGTGGAGCAGGGGTGGCGAGAAGGGATGCAGAGTGGAGGATGGCAAGTCTAAGCAGGCGCTGCTGGGATCCACCACTCCTGAGCATTGCAGGGACTCCAAGCACGAGAGGCTACAGGGTCAGTCCAGCTCAGCCAGACAAAGAGTTTCCTTTCCTTGTCTTGGCTTCCTGCGCCACCTGCTCCCCGCCATGCCATCCTTCCTTTCCTTTGCGCTCACTCTGGCAGGCGAGCGAGTTGCTTAACTGGGTCATGAACTTGGGGGAAAAAAAAGCTTGCTTCTTTGCTGTCTTCTGCTGTACTGGTGAGTTTGAATCTGATGCCTGACCTGCTCAGCTCAGCTGAGTGCCAGGGCTACCTGAAGTGCAGCAACCAGAGCAAACGGCCTGGGGCAGGGAGGGAGGAGGAAGATGGCAGAGGAGGGCTGGGACCGAGTCCCTTAGGTGGAGGGGAACTGCTGAGGTTGCTCAAACTGAGCTGTGCAGCTCTGCTCAGGTATTGCCATAATGTGCTCCCAGACTGGGTTGGTTTCATTAATAAAAACTGGGAAAATACAGAAGGGGAATCTTTTTCATCAGACAAAAGCTAACAGCCCAGAGAGGTATCAAAGAGGAACCCAGTCCTCCTGTTTTATCCTTAAAGAAACCCGCTAAAGTTAACCCCAATGGCAGGAGGATGAGGCTAATCTTGGCAAGACTATCGCAAAGTAAAGCTAACGCACCTCAAATAGCTTTGATGGGCTTTCACTTTTGGCTAGCCCACATGGCCTGGTTATATCGAAGTAAACGGCACATCTTTTAGCAATGAAGAAAACCTCTTGTTAGCTTCAGATGTCTCCTTTCCATGTCTCTTGAAAAACATGCTGTTGTGTCCCATGACTGCTACTCCTTGTGACACACACAAGGCTAATAATTTTAGTATAACTTAAACAGAACATTTTTTTTCATTCAATTAATAAATTAAATCTAGTAAACCCAACTTATGTCCTCCAGGAGAAAACAAATCCCTATTTATTGTACAAGTATCAGGGTTATTTCCCAAATGTCAAATAAAACATAAAGGGATTATCACATAGCCTTTGCTGAGAATTATAGACCTCATATTAATGAAGGGCAAAAATAGCCATCCCAGAGGACAAAGGAGGAACAAAATGGGAGTGAAAGCCAAATAGTTTAATGTTTTTGTAACAAGCAAGGTAGTGATCTCAAGGCTGCAGCATTTCCATGTATGAGGCGTCCCTGGGAAGTCAGCAGGACTAGTGGTAAAGACTAGCCCATTTGGAGAAAATAACTGGAATAGCAAGTGTCACATTAGGTTTCCCACATAGGCTATCCTGGAATAACCGCTTTGGGTGGGGACTCTTGCTGAATGGAAACTGTTTTATTCCAGAATAGTGATTTCTGTCTAGAAACGCACTAATTCTTTTACAACAGTACCTGTTCTGCCATAGCCATTTTGTTAGTTTCCCCGTGCAGCCAGGCCCAGCCTTTGCTGTGTGAGCCCCGTGCTAGTTAGGTTTGAAGCTGCCATTCTGGGCTCAAGCATTTTTTCCACTTGATGCAGACAAAGGTAAGTTTTCTACCATTGTTTTTGGGATTGCTTCATAATGATGGGGGCTTTTGTTCATTTTTTTTGTCCATGAATGTTCAGTAGTCCTTCCTGAGCTGGTTTTTTTTTTTTCCTAATTATTTCAAGACATGGATTGGAGATTCTCCTTTCCTTCCAGTTTTGCAATTATTACATATGCAAACAGCTTTGACTCCACTCACATTCGATGTCTGTGCAGTACTGGTTTTGCAGACCTTGGAACAAGAGCCGAGGCCCCTCTGTTCCCGCAGTGAGCTCCACGAGGCGAGGACCCTGCCCTAGCTCTCCCCCAGAGCCCCGTGGAGTATCTCCAGCTTGCAAAGGTTTCTTGAAGGAAAGACTGGGGCAAGTCAGTCTGCCTCCCACCTCTTTGGGGTCCAGCAGATGAGTTACGGGCTTCCTTGTCAACAGGTTCAGGCCTGGTTTTCAGTACCAGTCAAACCAAGGCTTGAAATGGCATGTGAACCAAGATCCTCAGCCAAAAGCTTTGCAGAAGAATATTCAACAATCACATACTGTGTAATTTCAGTGCCAATAAACGCACCACATGTGAATGGATGTAAATATGAGTCAGAAAAATTGTCCAAATAAATGTCATCATTAGCTTCTGCTATCAGTAGAGGGTTCTCTAAGCATTCAGGTGTAATGCGAAGTCCTTGGGAAGTAATAATTCCAACAAACCAGTAAGTCAACAAAAATCATACCAGATACTTGGATTGCATATCTGGGTATACCTTCATTAACTTTGCTACATATTTATACTAGCTGAGATTTTTTTTTTCATGTGGAGCAAATAAATTTGTAGGAAAATAGTAAGTATTTTTAGACGAGTTCACCAGAAGTGATGGGTAAGGACGATTTGCAATCTTAGCTAAAAGTGAGGCAGAAAAATATTATGACCAGGAGGGTCATTGGAAGTCTGCACATTTGACAAACCTCTCTGCAGCAGGATTTGTTTTGTTTTCAGTTCATGCCCAGGGGCTGAAAATCAAACACAAATGTCAAAGGTTCACCTAGTTCTTCAGTCTGCTTTTTTGTTTTGTTTTGTTTTTCAAATGCTAAAAAAAAAGACAAAAAGAAAGAGGGAATAGTTGTCAGAAAATGCTCTGTGAGCATACACAACCCTTTTCAGTCATATATTTTTCTTTCAGATATCTGAAGCTTTTCTTCCTGGTAGGATGTCATTAGCATATAATTAAGGTGCCAGATCTGTGACATTTTCCTGTATGCTTAATGGGCTGAGTTCTTGAGGTTTCTTGGGAGTTTTTTTTCCCCAAACGGAGGTCAAACAGTTAACTAGTCATTCCTTTCCCCTTCTATTTACACGCCATGCAAGGAGCAGGATGTAGTAACATTCTCTTGTGGTTCACTATAAGGAAAATATTCCATTTCTCTTTGGAGACAATCCTCAACAGGCCCCCACAGCAGTACTTCATTTATGGCTTTCTGAGGGAAACCTCTCTGTGTGTCCTCCGTACTGGGCACAGCAGCAGAGGAAACCACTGTCTGCTGGTAAAAGCCTTCCTCCCCTTCTCTCCTACCGTGCACTTCTCTTTCCTGTCACACTAGATCATAATTAATTTGAATCTTAAAGCTCTTCCTCAAAGCAAATGGTGTACTTTCTCCTGAAATCCATGATCTGATCCTAAGGACCACAGTGGTGTGTGAGCCCTGTCCAGGAACTGAAGCCAAGAGCTTACCCATCTGCAGTGGTATCTAAACGGGAATGATACCGGCTTTGCAAGAGCACCCGAAATTTTTCACGTGTTTCTGTTAGAGCCCTAGCAGGACTGTGTCGATGCCCTGGCCCTTCTCTAAGTACCTTTGTGCCCAGGGCATGTAAACAAAAGAGCCCTGAAGACCTCCATAAAGGCTCCTCATTCACAGGGTGCCTGTGGGGAGCAGGGCACGCTGCCGAGCAATCCAGCTGGAAAAGCAATTACGGCTGCCTTCCCCAGCAAAGGAGCTCAGGGGCTGAGCCCCAGCCCTCTTCAGCTGCCGACAAAAAGGAGAGAAAAGAAACTCCGTGAGTCCCAAATACCTTTTCACCGGGTGAGAAGAAAATGTCCCATGGGTTTTGGTTTTCCTTTCAGGCTGTCAGCGTCCCGTCCTTTTGAAATCTTTGTGTTGGAGAGGCTGGTCTCCACCTCCACTCAGCACTGCACAGGGGGCTTTTCCCTGCAAAGAACTAGGGGGAGGAAGGAAGAAGTAGAAAACATCACTGATTTTTCAAGAGAGACAACTTTCCTCAGGAACAGGCGGGTGCCGCTTGAGATCACAGACTTCAGGCTGCCCAGCACTTGAAGCTCTTCTGCTCTTTCCCTTCCAAGATGCTCCTTGAGGCCTGTGTCCATCCCTTCCCCTTTACCTAAAGCCCAAGGTGCTGCAAACAAGATCAGCACTGACAGATGACATCCTTCTGGCTGGGAATCTGGGGTGGCAGCAAGGACACAGGATGGAGCTAGCTGTGTCCAAAGAAGGAGCAATTTGCTCTTGCTGAATTCTTGATGAATTTGTTGTGAACAGTACTGCCTGCAGGTGCCTTGACCCTGTTTTGGGGAAGGCTTTTCTGAGTTGGAGAGGAGGTGTCCATCTTGTTGCTGCGCGCTTATCTGTCAGCAGAACAGCTTAATGAATGGTCTCACCCCTTTGGTCAAATTCTGCCCTGTGTAGTTTAGGAGGTGTCTCTGGCAAACCTGTCTGCTTCAGTCTCTGCAGTCCTTCCCACACAGGCTCTGTCCTTTAGCCTTGATCCTTATGGAGTAAGAGAAACCCTTTTGGCTCCTGGGGGGGGAAGAGGAGGGGAGCGATGAAAGCTGAAAAAGATAGACCCCTCTGAAAATCATGCTGCTTTTATTTGGAGGCACAAACACTGGCTTATAAAATTCATGTTGTACACCTAAGTTTCAGAACATTGGCTTCTTTATATATAAAACATGCCAAATCCTGTATGACATAAGAAGGATTTTCAGTGGCAACAAAGCTGCTGGGAGAGGCTTAATCATTTCACACAACTTCTTGTGGGTAACATGATGATGACATGTCCAGCAGGGGAGGATCTGGCGGACCTTCATCAGTTACCTCCTCTGGAGGAGACCGTTTTATGACCAAACACAACGTCTGAGGAAGAGGAGCCAGCATAGCAAGGAGTGCTCAGTGGCATCTGGCAGGTAACACGAGCAGGGCATGACTGTGTTTTGCTCTTTTGGAAGAAAATGAGCAAGCAATCCAGGAAGAGAAACACGCAAGTCAAGGATACATTTTTGCAGATGATTTATTGCCTTCCTCATGAGTGATGTGGAAATGGATTGTAATTTCCAAGATGAGGAACTATTCTACAAGATTATCTTCCTTGAAATGTCTCTAAAAGTAAGAATGTTCAATTCAAACAATTCCAGGAGGAAACAGCAATGCAGTTCTCCTGTGTACACGTAGACAGTGCCAGTAATGATTATATTATTTCTGTTTTCAGAAACAGAATTGTAGACTGCCACCTTGAATAGGCAAGGAGAAAGCTAATCAAAGCATGGGCTTGAAGACATAAAAATCTAACAGGCTGCCATTGCCCCTGCAGAACGCATTTCCTCTTCCCACTGGAATATTCCCACCAATATCCATGTGTTACTTCTTCAGCATTTTGTTTGGTTAAACTGCTGAGATCTGTCCTAATGCCTCTGGTAGGACCAATGCACCTGGTTTTGGGGGGGTGGTATCCTGGCACAACAGCAAACACTCCAGCAATATCACCCCATTGCGACACAGCATCTGGCTTTTGACCTTAGTTACGTGGTGCTGACACTTAAGCCATCTTGCCATGTTGCAACTTTTTACATCGTGTGATGAGAATAGCAGCTCATGAGCCAGGAGATGGGCTGAAGGAGGGGAACGGGGAATCTCTTTGAAAAAAATAACCATAACTGCTTAAAAAGGCAGTAAAAAGGAGAGTCTGCAGGGAGAGCAGCAATGGGGATGGGGAGCTTTGATTCCTCTCTGAGGGCTAGCACTGGAGGTTAGCACAATCTGCTCCAGAGCCTGCTTTCCCTAGTCGGAGAGAGGCTGAAGTTAAAAAGCATTTGCTGGTTATGCAGCAATGTGCTTTGCAGTGTACCTGGCAGCTGTGTTCCAGCCGCGCCTCCCCGGAGCAACGGTGCTGTGACCCACCCAGGACCCCCACTCTGGAGCAGGCATAGACCGGCCCACACCTGCACCCCTCTGACTTCACTGTGTAGACACCTTCACAGGTAGCCACCTGCCCAACTTGCCATATTTAGCCACAGCCAAAACTCAGGCACCCAAGTCCATTCCAGAAACTCAGTTTCAGCTTTTCTGTCCTCATAACTTCAGATGCCCAGCTAGTGAACCCTGTGCTGCAGGCACATTTTCTGTGTGCTCAGCAACCCTCTTTAGTTCACAGAAACAGAGTGCAATGCTCATGGTTCAGCATCTTCCTGTGGTAGCAGCCCAAAAATTGACATCCAAGTATCAGCCTTGCAATTGCTGAAGTTAAAGATATTAGAATAAAACTGCCTTTCAGATCCATCAATTTAAAATAATTATGCGTTCATTTAGGAAATCATTCAGTGGAGCACTGTGGATTGACTGGAGCAGTTACACTGCCTTGAACTTGTTGACTTGACCTTTCCGTCAGACAACAGAGAGCTTGTGTTGAAGTAGCTAGTTATTGTGCTTGTCAGGAAAAATGAGTTCTCCCTTACAAGCGCGTACGTATTTGTCTGTGTAGAGCTTGATGGAAGATTTAAAACAACTGCCCACTTGCAATTTGATGAGCATATTCATAAGGAAAAATGGTGCACATAAAATACCCAACCTAGCCTCAAACAGCTAGTGGCTATTTCAGTTGAAATGACTATAGTAAGCCTAGCATCACAAATATCTTTCTCAATAAGATTACCCTCTAAGTCTGAAGGGGAGTAAGAAGATCCAGAGCATTTGTGTGTGAATGTGCGAAATACCAGTTTTTAACCAGTGCTAATCTTTAACTAATACAGTTGTAAAGTAAATCTTGAAATGGGGCTCAGAGAAACCCACTAGAAAATCTGTCAACAAGGCTTGTCTGAATCTGCAAATAGTTCTGCAATGAATCTGAGTCCCAGGGTAAATCTTGCATTTCAATATATGTGGCAGTTAACTCTGGAACCTAACAATGAAAATGCAAATATTGGCACTTTTCACTATTTACCTGCTTCTCATTTTAGTGAAAACATCCAATGTACAGACTCATTCCAGATATATTCTTATGCTTTCACAGTCAAAGAATCTCAATCTTTCTCTCCCTGCTAGGCTAAACATTCAGCTCCCCTCTGTGCGGCTATTTTCCATACAATATCCAGCAGCATGTTGAATACAAAACATGATGTGGGAACATTCAATTAATGCAATTAAGTAAGACACAGAATCATGTTTCATGCTAATCATTTCCATAATCCAACAAAAGCCTGCCCCGCTTTTAATTTATCTGGAGCTGCCACCGAGTTTCCAGTCTGCTGCACCAGAGCCATCCAAAATGTAGGTCAGGCTTGCCAAGTCCACTTCTGCATGAAACAAGCTCTGTTCTTCCTCAGGGGGTGGGTGCGCACATCCTCACCGCCTCTCCCGCTACCAGGGTACGGCCAGCCTCCTGCGCCTCTTCATGCTGGCTGGTGGCTGCTTCGCTCTGCTTTAGGGCTGAGGGACGGCTCCTTGACGCCTCGGGTGAGAAAACCAATGGAAAGTTACCTCCCCATAGTGCACTGGCTGTGTTTTGGTTGCATCAGGCCCGTGAGGGTGGCCAGCTGTCTCCAAACCCAAGGCTGGTGGTACCGCACACTGGAGGTGGGTCCAGGTGACACAGTGGCAGTGATGCCAGTGCTCCCAGTTTGGCACTGGGCACAAGCACCGTGTCCGTGGTGGGAAACGGGAATGGTCATGGCAAGCAATCCTCCCAAAGGCTTGAGCACGGGTTAAAATTATAAAACCATATGGTCTAAAGTGGTTCCTGGGAGCAGAGCGAGTCATCGTGGGGGTGAGAGCTCCTCCCCAGCCTTGCTGTTGTTAGCAAGGAGAGACTGGGAGCTGGAGAAGAAAGGGCCAAGGGTGGGCAAACCCAAGCATACCAGGGAGGCAGCTGTGTTTTGGACGGACTCCATGGGAGCAAGCTCAGAGGCTGGGGTAGCAGCCAAGAAAGAAGGAGGCTACAATACGCAAAGGTATTACGTATATGGTGTGAGATTTGCCTCTAGTCACTGCGACAAGCAGCTTGGGCTTCTGTCAAGCTTTGGAGGGGACAGGGAAATCTGTGGTTATGCCAGGTGATCAAGAGATCCTGCGTTAATTCACCAGAACTAATACGTGGTCTGAGGTTTTGATTGCTACGTCAAGAGTGACCGCACACCCCTTGGACAAAGCACTGTTCAGATTGCTAAGCTGCATGCAGCAAACCAGCTCAGGCAGTTTTGCTGGTTCCAGGAGTCATTTCCCAGGCTTGAAAAAGGGAGGTTCACTCATGTTTTAATCCCTTTTCATGGAGCGAGGGAGCTCCTATATCTGATGCAAACTGTAATAACTCCCTTGTGAATGACATCATGTCCAGAGACACAAGTTTCCCAAGACAGGGTGTTATTAGGATAGATTTTCCTCACTGGTTGTGTAACACAAATTAAACCAGAGTGACACGATAAGCATGGATGCCCCGAAACTGATGTCAGCTTTGAGGCCCCAGCCCCATGTCTGCCTAAAACCTACATCAAGAAATTGGAGGCTTTGAAATTCCATCAAGTACAGACATAATGCTGAGCAGCTGCAAAACCCAGGTAAGACATTTAGCTATAAGGAATCATTGGAAATCTCTCTCACGTGGCTGGGGAACTTTACATACCACCTTGAAATTCCTTAAGGTACCTTTGCGGGAGGGGGAACTTTCCTCTTCTGACTCTTTTCTTGTCTCTGACTTACAAAAGTATTTGAGAAATAAGGACAGGAAAAAATTTCATACGCAATTGTGAAATAATATATAATATAACACTAAATAAAGGGCCTCTATTGATACTGCCAGTGCAGAGGCACATGTTAGCTAGAAGCAGTAATTCAACAGGCACGTGTGATTTCCCACCATTGACCACCGAAGGAGAAGAGCAAACATTTTGTGAAGTTTCATTCTGCTGTAGCTAAATCGAGCATTAGACACATGTGCAATAGCCCAGCGTGTCCCACACACCATCTGCCAACATATCTTATGGACTTTCATGCATCCATGTCAAATTCCTACTTACGACTGCCCCAGGGCTCATCCACTTCCCAAGACTATGGGCAGCTTGATATGGCTTTGTAGGCTGTGAATCCCTGCTCTGGAAACTGCAGGTTTAGGTAGTTCAGAACTGGATATAAGCTGCATTAACTGTGCAGCAGTCAAGTACAATGTCAATGAGCTTCATATATTATGTGTGCAGTCAAGGGCAGTGCAGTGGACACAATCCAGTGATCTAGACCTTGTATTGCATTGCTCCCAAGCTAGCATTCAAATTGAAATCCTGAACTTCGCCCTTTGGCGGTTTTTTGGTTGGTAGATTATATTAACTGTAAAGAGGAAGTCTTTTCTAGTCCTAAGCAGCAAGTGCCATTACTATTTTTGGTCATCACAAATGCTTAAACTGGCTAGAAAGCAGGATGTCTGAGCTATGGATTTTTTTTTTAATGTTGGCTTTGACCCAAAACCAGATCAAATTCAGAAATATTAGCAATTTTCCACAATCTGTGGAATTCCAAGAAAGTTTAATTTGAAAACAACAGTCCCAAACAAAGTCTGCCGAGCAGCTCACAGTCCTATGAGATGAAATGAAAACTTCAGGCACCAAGGCTTTTCAGAGAGCTCAGGAGAATCCCAGCTCAGCCGGACCCCCAGAGGTGCGAATGCCTGCAGCTGTGGTCCAGGTGGTACTGAAGATGTTATGATTTTCCTGGTAGTTGTTGTGGATTTCCAGGCTGCAAGCCCACAAGGACGCCAGCTCCAGGGCAATGTGCCGTAAATCGAACCCAAGTTCTTCCCTATGTCCTGTGCACTGGGCTGGATAATAAGCTCACTGAAGCTGCTTGTTTTGGACAAAATGTTCCTTATTCAGTGAGTTGGCAACATCACACTGTTTTCATTTTGACCTCATGTTGTTGAGCTGGAAAGCTCAGTGCATCTGCACAGGTTGGGGAGGCCAATGTGACAGACAGCTCCGAAGATGGTGCAGAAGGGAAAAAGAATGAAAATAAAGAGGGATGGGAGTTCAGGGAAAGTCCCAAGTTGAACAAGCAACTAATCTGACAGAATCCATGTAGCAGTTGACTTGCTACACTTGTCCCCTGTAGTCTGATGTGACATTGGAAGAAATACTGAGATTTTTCTCCTGCTAGCACTGTTCTGGTCTATTCATCACCTTCACCTTTTGGTCTGGAGTGCTCAGGTTTGTCGAAAGAGAAACTGTCCACACGTCGTATCCTTCGCTGCCGAAAGCAGGACTCTGTGCAGCCTTGGAAATGCAGGAGCACTTCCAAGGCAGCATGCTCAAGGGCCTCTGCTTCTAGACTTTCTAACTGATGATTAAATGGGGGTGAACCATGCAGGGAGCAGTTTCCAATAAGGAGTTGCTATTAATTAGCAACACATTTTTCATATGATGTGCGGTGATCAAAGAGAAGCTTCAGAAAGTTTGAGAGTCCTTAGACTTACTCCAGAAACATATCAGGGCTTAATGGTAACTAGGTTCATAACTGCAGGCAGGTTTTTATTTTTAAACTCATTGCAAGTTCTTTCAAAAGTTTCTGGAAAAGAAATAATCCCATCTATTGGATCATCCAGAGCAGGTGAATAAATGAATGATGAGCCTTCACAACCTCTTCACAACATTTCTAAGTATTGGAGCACCGATTGTAAAGTTCTCCATTGATGGTCTTGAATAGCGAGAGGTTACAAATGCATCCTTAGGAGTTGCTTTTCATTACATAGCATGCCTGGTAGCAGATATCCATTTATAGAGCATCAAAAAGGATGAAAAATGCTGTGGGTTATTACTGTCCCTGAATACCCTTCATTTATAGGACATTCAAGTCATTTTTGCAGTGGCAAGAGCAATGGTGAGTCTAGCATGAACATCAGAAGCAAAGCACACACGATAAATGTGAAAGTTGACTGCTTCTTTGCCAAAAAGCTTTCCCAGAATTTTGTTGACATCACAAAATTTTATACATGCATACATATATGTCGACATCTATATAGGAGTGTGTGCATGCATGTGTGCATATACGCCTCTATTGCTGCAATCCTATGCCTAATAAATCACTATGGCCCTATAAAACCCCAATTACTAATGTGTTTAAAATAAAATATGAATGTATATTTATAACGATGTGTAATATTTTATATAACACTCAAGAACAGATGTCCAGGGAGCAGCAAAATTTTAATTAAGGTTTTTCATTGCTTTTCCTAAGAAGTCAAATCAAAGTCCCACTGAAAGACAGGAATGAGACATTAAAAAAAAACCCACGCAGTGACAAATGTTTACATGTATTTTATAACTCACTCTGTAAAGGACATCTGTGGTTCATCTAGTGTAAAAAAGCCAAGCCTATCTGGTATGAGGCTTTTTTTCTATGTGTGTTTCTGTAATGATCATGCCATGAATAGCATGAAAAAAACCTTCAGTGTCCTGTAATTCTCTTAGTGTTTGTCACGTAATTTATCAGCACTTTATAAAGAGGTATTTTCGAGCAGAGAAAGCTACCTCAGACAGCACCAGCAAGCTGTGTGTTGCCGAAGCCACTGGTGCAAGGCTAGAAACCCCGCGTCCCAGGGTAACGCCGTCTGGAAGGGTAAGGCCACACTCCAGGCAGAGATGCAACAACTGCCTATAAAGACAGATCCCAATGAGCTTTAAAGTAGCAAGCGTGGGTGCTGGTGAGAGCGTGGCCGTGACGCCATGGAGCGCGGCATGGCTTGGACAGCTGGGCAGTTGCCCAGTACTAAGGCAGGATTTGCAGTGATGCCATTTCTACACTCTAGTGGAAGACGGGATAGTTGGTTTAAAGCAGACTAGAAACACATGGACGTAACTGCAGAAATTTGTTTGACCTCTGGTTTGACACATTTTTAAGTGTGTCTCTCAGCAGCTGTAACTCTGCTGGCTGAGGACCTCACAAGTTTTATTGAATTTAAACCTATCTTTGGAAAGAAGAAAGTCTCCTACCTGGTTTACAAAGAGGTATTCAAAGCAAAAAAGATTCAGGTAGTTGCCTGACATCCCAGAGGATGTCCCTGAGTACACTGGACAAAGCCTAATGCCTTCACCACAGTGCCAGCCTCTTGCCCCCGTGAGCTTACCGCGTCAGAGCAGAGGTGGGAGACAGTGGACTCCTCTTGAACATGAAAAGGGAGATTTTCCTGAGTTTAAAGGAATTACCGAGCTGCTCTTAGAGGCTGGAATCATAATGTTTCCCAGAGATCAAACCTCCCTAGCACACAGTGCTGGAGGCCATGCTTGGGGTCCTTTCTGCATATTAGAACAACTCCCCTATCACTCTTGCTTGAAAATATGTGAAGGGGAGGTTATCTCCAGACCCTTGGCACCTTCTCCGCCACCCTGTACTCGGAGTCTGGGAGCTCTCCTAGTTTCATGTGGCTGGGGAAGCCCTGTGGGACTGACACTGAAGACAGGACGCAGCAAAAGATGAACAACCGGACTGTTTCTGCATGCCTTTTCCTTGTATATTGAAGCAGATCCAGACTGCCTCTGAGCCAGGCTCCCCAGGAGAGTCATCAGCCTGCTCAGGATGGAGTGCTATAGCACAGGAATCGTTTGTTTGCTGTCCTCCTAGTGCGATGACTACTGCATGCTATGAGGAAAGCACACACTAGGTGAGGTAAGTGCCTTCCCGTGCAGGATCTGTTTCTTCGCTGCCTGTCTCCTCTCGGGCTGAACAGTGCTGAGGTGGGTCAGACGCCACCGAGCCGGGCTGGCTCTGCAACTTCTCAGCCCTGATGGAAATGCATATAGTAGATAACCTGGCAGGCATCCCCATCTAATCTGCCCCGGTGGAAAAAAGATAATGTTTTTCACTTTGCTGCGTTCACTTGAGGGCTTTTTAAATGTAAACATTGATTTTGCCTGACTAATGTAAGTGGCCTAATTAGAGCCTGTTTCTGAATAGGTTTAGAATTGCTGGTCATTCTAGGCTACTCATAAAGCAGCACTGTGTTAAAATATTCTGCTTGATTCATTTCATTCAGTATCTCAAAGGAAACTTCACAGAAAAAAATGCTGTGAAATCAGTAGTAAGATGTTCACTCCTAATTCTAATTACTCTCCATGGTTATATTTAAGCATTATTAGATATGATTAAGTGCATGATCAGTAGACAGACCTGTTTTTATACATTGCACTTAATATTCAGAGAAGGCTCCTGTGATGCGTGCCTCACAATGTGAGTAATGTGATGGAAATCAATTAACAGGTGAAAAAACACACTGCTACATGAAACACTATCTGAAAAGGGCACTCAGTTCTTCCTTGGGATCTTACTCATTAAACAACAAAAGGAAACCCACACAGATGAAGGCTGAACCATTCATTTGGAAGTTTTTAATTTCTTCCCTAAGGGAACCTAAAGAATATTTTTAAAGTATGTACTATCTACAGTGTTATAAATCCCCCTATTTTGGCCTAAAACATTTGCTTCTGTAGTACATCCTATATGCCAAATGCTCTGCAGATAGGCGCTTACTAATGTGAGGGAAGTTAACCTCACAGAACTTGTCTGGGACAGGGAAGGTTGTTACTCCCATTTTACAGGTAGGAACCCTGTTGGACAAAGAAATTGAAGACTTCACTCAAGGTCGTGCTGGAAATCTATAGTGCAGGAGGGAGCAGAGCACCGGTTCCCAAAGCAGAGATCCAGCAAAGCTGGAGCAGAACACCAGTTCCCAAAGTGGAGATCCAGTGGAAGTTTAAAGTGCAAACTACATAGTTCGGAAGCATGAGCCCCCAAAACACTGATGGATCTGCTAAGGTGTCTGAAACACCATAGGATTATGAAGATATGCTGTGGAACATCCTCTTCAAGGCTTTGGCTGTCTCTGGCCTGTCTCAAGGTCCCTGAAAACCAGCAAACTGCCACCTTTAAGCACACCACAGTGCCCTAAGGATACGGACAGCATCCACTTCCAGCACAAACAGTGCTGCAGCTGTCGTTTCCAGGATGGTTGCACCTCAGCAGCTCCTTCGTGGGGCTCGGATCTGTGGTGTGGCCCTTTTCAGTGAGATGAGAAAATATGGGCCCAGAGAATAAAGGAAATAGGACAGCCCTGACACCATACTGGAGCCAAGGTTTTGAATGCAGAGGTCATCATCTGCATAGTTCTGGGCAAAGCAATCTTTTCTGCAAACTATTGTTTTTAAGTGGGACATAAAGTCTTCATTATTTGTTTTGCCTTTTTTAACTTCTGCAGTGATTACAGCTCTTCTATGAAATGGGCTGCTTTAGGACATGGGCAACTTCCAGACTTGTGCACAACCAGCTTCCTTTCCAAACTCCCCTCTGCTGCTTTTCCTCCTTCCTAACCTGGTGAGCTAAGTTTTTGAGACAAGAGTGCATCTAACTCATCACACTGCCAAGCGAGCCTTTTTCTTAACTACTAACAAGTTGACAAACACCTCCTGACATGCTATAGGTGTCGTCCCTTCCAGACCACTTCCCTCTTTTCATAATTTTCTTATTGCTCCTTCTTTTCTTTGGTACATGTTCTGCTGTGAGAGTTGCAGTCATTCCCGGTTGGTGCTGTTTGTGTACCTGGAAATCAGCTCTACGGCACATTTGCAACCAGTCTATCACTTCCAAGATGCACGCAACGCACTGTGCACATGTTGTAGTCAATTCAAACATGCACTATGGCGTTTTGTCTGGATTTCCCAGACATTTGGCATCTTGGCAGGTTATCTGTGAAAATGATTGATTGTCTTTCAGGCAGAGTTATTAGATCTGACAAGGTACCAAAAATGAGTGACGTCAGACATCATGAGGACACAACTGTGAGAGACACAGTAACACCACATCCATGGTGACCAGATGTGTCTGCAGGAATATGTATGGCCTTGCCTGGTTATCAACTCGGACTTTGAAGAAATCGTTGGTGTTTGATGTTTGTATGGAGAGAGCCTTATAATTTCTCTGGCAGAAACAGGCCACGTTCATTCAGTGGGAAAAGAAGTGGCGTTTTCCCATGCCTAGAAATGCAAATGCTTGAAGAAAAGTGCATTCAACCGGACCTGCGCACAAGCCAGCATCCATCGACTGTCATCTTGGCGGGGAACACTAGATGATCTATGGCAAAATCCCCGCTTCCCCACTTGGATGCTCTGTGCACTCTTTTCTGTGTCTTTTCCTCTGAGCCTTGCTGCTAGTTCTCCTCCCCATGCAAGCAATGACTCCAAGACATACGTTCCATATTTGCATGGCTACAACTTTTCAAGTGCATGACACTTAACAAAGCAAAAAAAAAAAAAAAAAGAAAAACTTGACAGCAGATGGTCTAATAGGACAAAGCTGAATTTGAGGATTAAGCAGACCATAATAAAAGCTGTCATTACAGGTTGTCATCATTGGCGAGTTATTTATTAGCTCTAAACAAACAGTGTTCCCTTCAGATACCAAATGTCAAATGTTTTAATATGTAGAAACCAAGTCTTCCTCTTCCAGCTGCTCCCATTTCATCCCACCAGCTGTACTGTCTCATCTTCTAAGAACTGCCAAAGAGCCTAATATTAACATACCTTATTATGCACATTATTTTGCCAAAAGAGGCCAGATGAGGCCAAATCATTCTGATAATAAGCCCGGCTGTCATTAAATACCATTATGCATGCTACTGTTGATTCTAAAACCTTTGTGGAATATTAATGAGGGCATCCCTGGCATTTGCTGCAAGGATTCTGGAGTAAATGAGTTTAGCACTTACTAGATCTGTCCACAGTCCGAAGGGATCTGTTACTATATTGGTCACTTCTGTAACTCAGGAAAAAAAAAAAAAATGAGGTGGCTGGTATGCAAAAGATTTCCAATTCTGGGAAGATTTCTTTCTCCTTTAAAAACCATGCAGCTAAAGGGATAATGGTTTGGGGGGTTGATTTGGATCCTTAGCAGTAAAGAAAGGGAGGACAAAGGAGGGAATTGCCTGAGGGTGATCCAAATGTTTTATCCCTTTTTTGAAAACCTTTTTAAGGTCAATTTGAAATGAAAATGTCATTGTGAAATGAGAAGCTGAAAATTCCATTGTGAAAATAGAAGCTGAAACATTTTAAATTCTCTGAATGCTTTTTTTTCCTTTTTTTTTTTAAACTGAAACAATGTATGATAGTTTGACCTGAAGCTGTGAATAGCTTTGGTTAACCTAGAACTACTTTTTTTTTGTGATTTTATTGCTTGGAAAAAAATAGTCACCTGCTCTAAGTGTTCTAACTTTTGGGGGTGAGTACTTGACATCTATCTCAATGATTTAAAGTTCCTTTGACCCAAGGTTTCAGCTATTATTGGTATCTTTTGATTTGTTTTCTTAAGTTATTTATACTTTAAAAATGAAATTATTTTTCCTTTTCCTGTCCATTTTCTGCAAATCTTTTGACAGTTTTTATGTAGCATGATTTCAACATGGCAGTAACACACAAAAGTGGTGGGAAAAAGTGCCGTAAGCTCTCTATTGTAACGTGACCGTAAATTCAAGCCTCATATCTGTTACGGGTGGCCCCTTCTCAGATATCTAAAGGTTAAAGCCTCACTTGCTGTGATTAACTAGTCTCAGCCAGCTGCACAGCCTTTACCAGGGACCAGCAAAAGCAGAGGCAGAAAGTTATTGTGGTCATTTTTTTTTACCATGCCACAGAGAGGGAGTGAAAAAGAACACCCAAAAGGGAAATATTTTCGACTCAATAACATCTGGCTGGGAAGAGATTACACGTCTGTTGGAAAGACAGTTTCTGCCCCTGGAGGTTCAAAATTTTATTGTTTTAAGAACGTAGTGTTTGCCTTTTCTCCCCATAGGAAAGTCTCAAAAATAGGCGGGGAAGAAAGATAGAGGGTCCGTACACCTGGGCGCTCTGTCTCCCAGGCATCAGAGGGTTTTGCTCTGCCCCTGCAGTGACCTGGGAGCTGCATTGCTGGTGACAGGCTGCCCTTCCAGGCTGCAAGGACGGCAGGGGCTTTGCAGGGAAGCTTGCCAGGGCATGGCGTGCTGCTGCGTGGCATTCCCGACACGTCCATGTGCAGCTGGTCCATGGCTCATCGCTTGGGGTAGCCCATGCTATCTGGAAGGTGGAGCTCCCTGATAACACTGGGCAGGGATCTTGAAGGATAGCATGGGTTGGGAGCAAACGATATGACTTAGATCGGGGTAAATTTCTATGCCTCATCTGGCATGCAATCACTCAAAGTTCAGCTCAAATGCCAAGAAAAGACACCCTGAGCAACATACCTATTCCTCTTACCTGCACTCTATTATTATTATTTTTTTGACAGCAGCTGGTTTTGGTATATTTGGTTCAGATTTCTCAGCTTTCAGTACTTGAGCAGCCAGTAGTATAGAAACTAATTTAACATATTTTCCCTGACCCTTTTGTCAAGCTGTCACTTTAAGTAATTTATTTCAGTTCATGCGGAGACTGCCCATCCCAGAAGCTATGCCTGGGGCTGGTTTTGGACTATAATATTGATCTAATGTGCAGGATCGGGCAAGTCACATTATCTCTCTGCATTTCATGATCTCCTGTATATTCAAGGGCACTGTGAATGGGAGAAAACTCCCAGGGATATAGGATCAAGCCACAAAGGGGCTTTTAAGAGGCTCAGTGACCATGCAACTCCCTCCTGCCATGATACTGCAGTACCAAATGGCCCTGCGAAACATCTGCTTGCCATTGCTCTGCTTTGGCAATGCTGAGGGTCTTAATCATACTTTACTGCAAGTCTTTCCACATGTGTGCTTATATGCTCAGTATAAGTGTGGTTATTCATATATTTTTGTAGCAGAAAAAATAAAATCTAGTGTTTTTCATTTCTCCTTTAAACCCCTCTGCAGTCTGGTCTCCATTCAGAGCTCAGGGCCTGATTTGACAGAAGGTAGCACTTTTTAATCAAGTTTTTACTGCATTTATTTCACCATTGCTTGCATCACCTGGGAAAGCACGTGACCACAGCAGCTGAAGGCGATGAGAGGGTGGAGAAGGAGTTTTATGAGCTGAGCATGTGGGAGGCCCATGCTGGTGGGACAAGGAGCTTTCCAAGTGCAATACCCACGGGTGGCAATGGGAGAGGGGCGAGTGACCTGCTCTTCTCCCTCTGAGACCCTGGCTACTCCAGGGACATGCGACAGCACTGTGTGGCAGGGTGGATATGGCCTGCAGACATATCCCTCCTCCGGCAGACCCCCAGATGTGAAGCTTAGCCCAGCTGAGTCTCATCTGTTTTTTAGCTCCTTCATGGCCCCTTGCTGCCACGGATGGGCTTCTCCAGTACCCAGAGGAGCATGGCTGCAGGTAGCTCAGGTGGACGCTGCTGTACAGTGGTATTGGTGCAGGTCTTGTTTTGGAAGGGCTGTGATGTCCCAGCTGCTCTGTGGGGCAAGGAGATGTGATGAAACCTCTGACTTGAGGGAGGTGCCGTGGGAGCCAAGCACCCGGGTGTATCATGCAGTCCCTGCAAGGCTGGGGCTGCCGGTGCAGCTAAGGAGCTGTGACTAGGTGAGCAGCGTGCCGTCCCAGTGTTCTCTGCCATTGTCCCCGTAGGCAGCAGCTTTCTCCCAGAGCCTCCTGGGTCATCCTGCTGGTGCCCTCCTGGGCAGCCCAGAAAACCAGACCCGAGCCACTGTGCTTCCCCGCTCCCTGGATAGGGAGATCCCTGGGAAGGATGTGACACCACTTTGCAGGTGGTCACTGTCTCTTGAAGCTTCAAAGCATGTTAGCGATGCAGCAGCTCTCTGTGCAGGTGTACCACAAGTACCTGGGTGCGTATATTCAGTAGGGCTCTCCCACACAGGTGTAGCTTTGTAGACTATCCAAATGGAGATAAACGCATTTGTCAGAGCAGCAATTTCTTCCCCAGCTGCTGGTGGGCCTGGAAGAGGCTGAGAAAACAGCCAGGGAGAAGAAGGTGGGAGAAGAGAAGCGGGAGACTGATGCCAGGACTGCAGAGCTAACTCCAGAGGGAACTGGTTTGGAGGAGCTCCTTTATTAGTGCATCAGTGTCTGGGCTTGGGAAATGGACCTGAAAGGTCAGAAGAGAGGAGCACTGGGCGTCCAGGGTGATCGCAGCAGCTGGAGTGAGAAAGCTGCTTTCCTAGAGCTTTCACTCCCAAAAGGCAGGGGCAGAGCACCCATTCCCTTAGAGAAACACTGAAGGTGCTTTAGGAAAATGATGTGGCAGTATGTTAAGTGCTCTGTGAAAATCCCCTGAAGATCAATGTTTTGCAAGAGTGAGAAGGAGCATCTCAATTTAAGACTATGAGAGAAAAGAATGAGTCATGCTGTCTCCTATTCTTGTCGTACCGTTGTCCATTCACTAGTTAATGTTTTTAAAATTTGATTTTTATTGCATTCTTCTTTCATACCATCTTGGATTGTGATGTAGGTATTACAGCCATACTGTGAGATGCTTACTTTTATATGCACAAAAAAAATGAGCTGTTGCTCATATAATATGCAAAATTTGCTGTTTAGGTCTAGCAATTTCATTTCAATCAACAATTTCAGCTGAAAAGGTTGAAAATATAATCTTGTTTCCAATCAGCTATAAAGCTTATAAAAACTTGAAACTGACTCACCATTTTGGTTGACATTTGAAGTTTTGGTTAAAAAGACAGCATTTTCATGACTATCTCATAACGTAAAAACTGTTATAAAAAGTTGCTTTCTGCTTCTGTTTTTCTAATAATGACAATCAACCAATTTACTGAAAACTTTTCAGCTTGCATCCTTTGGGTTCCTTGATCTTTGGTATATTTTTATGATCTAGGCCTCAAAACAAAGTCATCCAGAGGAAGCTGGAGAATTCCTCTTGACTTATTTCAAAATAAGCCAGAAAGATCAGATCAGAGCATCTCTCAGAGACGGCAGCGTTGTACATATGCAGACGTCAGTATGGTGTAAAGCAGCATTCTTTATCTTTCTGCTCAAAGAGAAAATTTGGGTGTGAGCACTTTCGGGACCATTTTGCAGAAGCTAAGCTGATGACATTAGAATTGTGTGACAAGCTGGAAAAAATAAGGGTAAGAATTTTGCTTCGGCTATTTAGCTAGCCTGCAACCTAAAAAAAATCCCTCCATAAACCAGGCACCTGCATTTTTTTTCAATAGACAAATGGCTATAGATTATAACATACCTTACCAATGCAAAGGACATGTGCTGTTCCCCAGCTGTTGTAAAATCCATGCCCCAGCTTTCAGAAAAGGATTTGTGAAAAGCCCATGTTAAAATAAAACCAACAACTTCTTAGGTAACGTTTTCTGTCACCAAAAAGAAATAAACACAGAGCACATGCCTAAAATCAGAGTCAGAAGAAAGAGCCAAAGTATTTTTAGATTGTCTGGGTTCCCAGCCTAAGTAAGGGAATGACTTTAATTAAATTTAGCTGAGCCTCAGCCATTCTTTCTGTGGTTGACTTCAGTTGTACATCTCACATCTTTGAACAGCTCTTCTCAATTGCACACAGGCAGCTTTGTTTATAGCGTAGGGAAGGATCAAATGGTTTCCATTTGGGGGAAGGGAGAGCAAAGGAAGGCATTTTCTTCTTAGTGATCCTTGCCTACAGAGGAAGCTTTGTAACTTCACAAGAGAGGATACAATATGCTCAGCGTATGTCAGTCTTCCCTCCCAGTAAGAGAGATTAATCACCTGTTTTCTCTAGAAGTTTAAATCCTCTATGTTCATTAGGAATAGGGAGCAGCTTTCTTATTATAATGCATATTAGTAATCCCAGCAAGAATAGTAGCATATGCAGTTGATGCTTCAGATTGGCCACTGATGGTGGCAAAAGGGATCTTGAGGAAAGGCGTGTTTTTCATGAATAATGCAAAGTCCAGTGTTTGCAGTTCCAGTAAGTCAAGGCCCAGGGTAGGAAGCCTGGTTCATTCTGCATGGGGTCACGCTTCCTCCCCAAGGGCACTAACGACATGGCTGGCAGCCCACTGCAGGCTCTGGAAGAGGAACTGTGTCACCTCAGAGAAATAATCTGTCTCAAAAGTGCATGAAATTAAGGCCTGGAGAAGAGTAAGACAGGCAACACATCTTCCAGGGAAGTGGGCTTTAAAAAACACCTCCAGCAAAACATGTGTGTGTGGACTTCAGTCCACCCCTGTGCAAGAAGGCATTTCAATACAGTGTAATAGCAACAATTCATGGGTTTAAGTCCTCACTACAAGCCAAGTTTCTGTCAGAAACTCCCCAGAATAAGTGTGGTTTGCAAATCAGGCTGCAAAGTTAAGGGAAACAGAGCTGTGCAACCTCAAGAAGGGCTATGGAGCCTCCACTGTAAATCTGATATTTGCAATTATTTCTGTGATGAAGACACCCACCAGCTCTAGCTGAGACCTATTTGTGCTGGGGACACTGCAAACAGGGGGTAAGAAGATGCTCCTTGCTCCAGAGAATTTGCAAGATGAGTATAAGACAAACCAGTGAAGGGCAGATGGAGCCCAAGGAAACCGTAATATCACATCAACCAGAAATTATTTGTCTCGTGGACGGTTTGATTCTTTAGGCAATCTGTCAGTTCTAACAAACAGCAAATATTTCAGAAGGCTATGTACATCATTCTGGGATAGAGTCAGAAATTCCGCTAAGCTCATTTTACTGTTTGCTTTGAACCAACTTCTTTTAAAATTGTCATATAAAGATGAACATAATTCTTCTCTTGCCTGGCCAGAGCAGAAAGAAGTACCACTTTGAAAAGGCCACATGGTTTAAACTGTTTTTGCAATCAGCTTCTCTTCTTACATGAATTGATCAGTCACATGGGGGCAAATGTCCCGCTTGTGCAGACAGTCATGCTTGCACCGAGGCAAAGGAGCAAACAAAAAGGACCCTGTGTACTCAATATCACAGTTTGCTTCTGATCGTGGGGCAGGGCAAGAAGTGGGGAGTTGAGTGCAAAAGAGAAATTGTTGCTCTAAACTCAGATTGAACTGAAATAGTTCAACAAATGAAAATTAGTACAGTATCCTGGGAATTAAAGTATGGAAGGATTTATCTGGGAAGCAAGTAGTTAGAGCAAACTTTAAAGAAAGACCCTTGACTTCTTTAAATTTGTGATTGAAAATGCCTCTTATTGTCTCTAACTCTTTGGTCCCTGAAGTATAGATGGTTTTCTGGGGAGGGAGCATATTTTACCAACCTTGTTCTGTGTATGCCTTCCCAAATCACCTGTGAACCGCCACTCCTGGCAAGGTGAGCTATTGCAGAGCCTGTACGTATGGATGTACAGCTGCCCTTCTGCCTCATCCCAGGAACATGAGTGTGGTGAGTGTCAGGATAGTTCTGATCACACTACCTCCATATATTAAAAGTCTATACACTTGCCCTGATAGCTTTTCTCTTGTTCATTTAATGATGAATTATTCAATGCCTAACTGTTGATTAAGACTGAAAACCTTCCTCAACTCTCAAAGTATTTCACTGTGCCTAGAAAAAAAGGAAGACAGACACTACTGATCAATGAGATCTTTAGAATCAAGCTTCCACTGATCCATTTATAATCATCTGTAGCACATACCGTTCATGTCAGCAACTTCTTATAGTATCTGCTAATCATTTTAATCCTTTGTAAAATATGCAAGGGAGTATCATGTACACAATGTATGACCTAGATTGTTAAAGCGTTAGGCATTGTGTTTCGATAGTTCTAAGATGTTAGGAAATCCATTTCCTACAAGCAGAAGAAAATAAATCTTTCTCCTGACTAATTCCATCGTGTACCTCTGCCCGTCACTGAAACACTTCCCGCGGTGCCTTGACTTGAATATTATAGGTGGTAAATTTCTCGCAACACCTCAAATCCTGTTTAAAGTTCTTCAGCGGGTATAGAAATGTTCCTTATTGATTTATGCAAAGCAAACATACTACCTTGTGTCAGAATAATTCGGAGGATTATTCTCATTTTAAAAATATTTCTCTTCAAAGTTGAAAAGTTTAATTGTAGCCCCAAGCACAACAGTTGTGGAAAAGCCTGAGGCTGAAACTGTACTGCCTTTGGATCTTGGATAGCGTATTTTATACACGTGATGTTTTCCTTTCGCCAAGCTGGAGAGTTAAGGTTATGCAAGTCTATTTTGGAATTAAATGAAACATTTTGCTTTTACAGCTTGACAGTTTATGGGCATTTAGGTAAATGCATAGGCAGCACTTCAGATTAATACCTTTATTATCAGCCTAAATATTTTACCTTTGAAAAGTAATCTGGCTGAAAGAGCTGGAAGAGTCTCTTTCGGTGAGGTCTCTCTGGTCACTGACTAGGCAGTATTTAAAGAAGTCATGGAGCTTTTTTCAGTGAGGACAGGATAACCTCACCCCGCTGACCTGTATTTATTCCCTCCATAAAACAGACCCTAATGTTCAGGGCCCTGAACACTGCTAAGCACATAACGGCCTCTCTGTTTGCCTACAAAGTCACCACTCTCTGCACTTCCAATTTGCCCTTTACAAAGTGCCACAGCACAGTGACTCATAAAACCCAGTTTTAGTGAAATTTGGGGTGGGAGGGGGGTAAGCCTCAAGCGCCATCAAGCGATTGCACTTGGGCCGTGCCCTGGGGGTCGTTGCAGGGAAGGTGCTCCCCAGCGGTGGTGAGGACACCTGATGGGCCCTGGGTGCTGGGGCCGGCGGCGTGCCAGGCTCGGTGGGAAGCCTGGGTGCCTGCACTTCTGTTTTGTGGGTGATCAGACATCATCTGTAGTCAGTGGTTTCTCTGCTAGGGTGCCTTGGTGGAGAAGGTATCAGATTTGGTCCTTTGTGCTGCCGCCCCTGCCACGGCTGCCGCCACAGCCCTCCCCTGTCATGGCGGCTGGGATGGCCTAAAGATGGGAATGGCATGGGCACCTGACCAGCCTTCTCCTGAGCACCCCACAGGGTGAAAGATGCGGGGCCAGCAAAGCCACTGAGCCCAGTCTGCCACTGCCTGTCACAGCAGAGGTCACCCGCCAGCTACATTCAGGGAGGGGGACCAGGTTCTTGGGCCTGCCCCTTTCCTTCCCCACGGCCAGGCACTCAGTCCCACAGTCCTGGGGGCAGGCGCAGGGGCAAGGCCATCAAAAGATGGTGCGTTGCTGGGTGGGTGGGTTGGTTGTGTGCTGCCTGCGTGGAGATTATCTATCTCCCTGAGCTGGAGTCAATGTATGGCCAAGCCAGAGCGGCTGGGGAGGCACCTCCATGGCAGCCTGGGCCGTGCAGCTGCCTGGCCCCCCCGGAGTGGTGACGAGCTCACTTCTACCCAGGCAGGGGCACACAACTCGCACGGTCACTTCAAAGGTGCGTGCCCAGTGAGCTGGAGGCATCGGTACACACTGCATCGTGCCCCTGAAAGACCTAATAACAGCAACCAGCAAGTACGTAGCTTCCTTGGGGCCGTTTGAAATGAAAATGTTGGCTTATGCTAGCTGGATTCATAATCAATTTATTTTTTTGTTTAACGAAGCATTTGCCTCTCCCCGTCAGGGCTCTGGAGCCTGGTCCAGAACAACCCCCTGTGTTGGGCTGCTGCTCCCCGGGGAAGGCCCTCCTGGCCGCCCGCAGGGACACGGGGGCAGGCAGGCTGCTGCGGCACCACGCCATGCACGGCTGGTGTCGCTGGGCGGGCAGAAAAGGGTTGGGGGTCAAGCAGAATGTGGCAATTCTCGGAAATGCCTCCGCTGAAGCTATCACTGTTTTCCAGGCACTGAACTCTTGGACGAAAGGCTGGGAGCAGATCACTGCCGTGCCTGTGCCACAGTCAAAGGTGGCCTGTGTCTGACCTGCTACAAAAGCGAATACAGAGCCAATTTTATACTAACCTGCCAGTCAACTGGCCTTTCCATTTCACAGGAAACCCTGAAATTTAAAAATGAGTTTTCATTCCAGATCCGTAGTCAACTTTGAGTTTCATAACTGCCATGGAATTTATGTTGCTTAAAAATCTTTTTAAAGATTAATTTTGAGTCCACCTGCGTAGCCCAGTCAACATGATTTCTATCTTTTATTACCAGGAGGAATCTCAGATGTATTCATTTAATGCTGGGCTGTTTGTTTAAAAAGTCACAGTTTGACTTTTTTAGAATTCTTTCATCACGTTTCCTCTTCATGCAAAATTCATGGCATAGTATTTTAAAACTCTGCATTGTACCCAGGTGTGTGATTCTCTGCAAATGAGAGCTCATGCATTTCAATGTATAGGTAGTATTTTTGTGTATGGAAAATCAATTGAATTCCCTGCAGAAAGTTTCCACATTTAAAATCTGTACTCACTGTTTGTGGAGATAATACATTGGGAATAGAATATTCTGTAATGCATTGCAGGGATGTGGTCTTAAGTCCTTACTCAGACAGAACTGCCGCTGATTGCAGACTCCAGCTCTAGGCAAGCAAAGAGTATAATACACAGAAACCACATTCTCAAAAATGTGCAAGCAGTTCTACGGGAATTATCAGGATTTACTACACGCATTTGCTCAAGCTGATAAAGGGCTACATTTTCAAACTCGACTTTAAGTGCCAAAACCTTTTGTGTCTAATAATTCACTTTGTATGTACACACCAACATTTTATAGTGTTGTAGTTTCTCCTGCCTGCTATAAATCTCTTTAGAAGGGATCAAGTTATACATGCTGAGAATACACAAAACATATTGAAATCTTGGCCCCGCTAAAATGAGTGGGAGTCTTGCCTTTGGCTTCTGTAAGTCCAAGATTTTACCCACGAAGTTTTAGGAACAGGAGGATTTCTCTAGGCTTAAAAGTGTTTTTCGTCTCCTTACTGGCATTTACAGTTATACTGCACTTTTTAATTATTTTTTTAAGCATGCTGTTGCATTGCTACAATAGAAAGAAAAGGCAACGCTCTGAAGTGAGAGAGAACAGAGTGCCTGGTTTACTAATGAACTGTAATTATCCTTTTATTCAATAGAAATTGCACTTAGCCCTGAGCCTAATGGGTTGCTGATTCTGAGAAGAAGCAGGTTCTGGGCAAATTTTGTACATTAGCACATGCAGAGAGTTACCTATATGTACACACAGACACACACAAAAAAGGCTTTCCAGTACGTATCAACTCATTCATCTGACTTTTAGAGCAGCAGAACAAAACTAAAATAAAAGTTACGGTAATTTAGCTTTCCCACAAATTCCTTTCAGTCTACTCATTGTGTATTTTTGTCCATTTTCCCCTGTTTTCCATGCAGATGATCAGCCTTGAAAATTCTTTATGTCAGTCCTCACTTTGGGAAGACATTGAGATAAGTCCTCAGTCACTAGATTAGATGTCTTTGTCACCTGTGTACAGCTACAAAACATCCAGGGAGATCACTCAACATAACTAATTCCTATGTTGTGCTCATCCTGAATTCCTGTTACATGTCTAAATAATTGCATTTCCTCTAGGAATACATCTTCAACAGAAATTCAATTGAATTATTACGTAATTACGCTGTCTGGGTACAAAAGTCTCTGACTCAAGTTAGTCAGACTTGCAGATTGAATTAGCTGGCTTATCTCGGATGAGAGGCTAAAACAAGGTCAGATCTAAATCTTGTTGAGCTCAGGAATCCACTGGCTTCACCGTGGTGGTAGAGGCAAACTCACAAAGTGCTATTTGGTCTCTGGTTCCCTTTTATGGGCCCAGTTTCCCTGATGGGCCCGAGGGAAACGCAGCTTCTTCCCCAGTCACTAGAGAGCTAGCACAGAGCCACCCAGCTCAATGTGGGACCTTGCAGCTGTGCTCCTGGGGTCTGGTGAGACCCAGCAGAGACTCATGTGCTTGTATTGCATTGGGGATACATAGCCGCACACCAGAGGAAGGCATGGCTTTATTTTTGGGGAGTACTTAAAACAGATGGAGTCTTGGCTGGCTGAGTCCTGTGCTGCTTACATCAGAGCTGAATCTGGCCTTTCCTGTTTCAGATGTCCGCATTCCACTAAATCCCTTGTTCTATCACTAAAAATCCCTTGCTGCCAATCCAGATGGGTGCACTGCAGTCACAGTCATATTCATGTTGCTGCTAGTTTATCTGTACCCATTGCGCTAGACCAAAAGCAGCGTTTCTAAGACCACAAGTGGCCTCAGGAGTAATTTTTCTTGCAGACAGTGGCACTTTCAGCTCCTTTCAAAGAGATCTCTGTAGTTCCCATTCCTCATAAAAGTGTCTGAAAACATTACCAGGCAGGGATGATCTGGACAGATTTTGGAGAAGGTTTTTATCTACTTCAGACCCTTTGTAAGAGTGTTGGCAGAAGGGCCTTGCTGTGCCAGTGAAGATCAGTCCTTTTTCCTCCCTGTGGGAGAAAGCTTTCTGTAACAGATAAGACATACATCACATATCAACAAAGTGGCGTGCTTCCTATTTTATTCTCTGTGTCCTCGAATTAACTCTCACAGAGAGACTGCAACTGCTTTAAAGGCTAGCCACTGCAGGACTGTGACTTTCCAAAGCTGCGTGCTCTAAAATTGAAGGAACTATTAATTTGCTTGTGATCAGCCCAGTCTAAATGGGAACTTGATTACTTATTGAGTTCTTAAAATAGCCCTCTCTATTTGCATCCCCATTGCCTGCAGAGATCATTTGGGCCCATATGCAGCACTGACTGGCTTTAAGTTTCCATTTTGTTTTTAAGAAGAGGTCTCACATGCCTAAAACTATCTCTTTCCTCTCCCTTCTTTCATTAAACCGGCTGACAATTGACATGTTTAACTTCGTCAATTTAAAAAAAAATCATAAAGTTCAGCACAGGTTTATGTGTGGAAAGACTCTCCTTTCCTCAGAGAGCCAGCTGGACGAATGCCATGTCAAAAACTTCCTCTAAGACAGACATAACTAGAAAGGAGAGAGGAATTTTACAATGACCCCTTCTGCATTAAAAGCAGCTTCAGAGCACTGCTGGCTCTGCCAGCTTGCTGAGCTGGACTCTGCAAGGTCACAGCTGTAACGGGCTTGAAACGACTTCCATGGGGGCATTTCTATATGCGTATAAGGGTGGATGCAGCTGTTGTGAGGATGGAGAGCGGTGGGCGTTCAGGAGTTACATGGCTGCTACCACATCGCGCAGCTGAGGGCATACGTGTGGTAGCAGACGTGGCTAATGGGATGGACAGTCAGGCCCTCCTATTCAGTAAATCTCCCCCTGCTTGACTTCGTACACACCCTTTCTCCCTTCTGAGAGCGTGTAGCAATGATCTGCTGAACCAAGGACAAGAGCCTGGATTTCATCCCTGCTCCGAACATTGTCTGATGTGCGGCTGCAGCCTACTGTGAGTCATTTATGCTGTGTGCAGGTTTGCTCCAGAGACCGTCAGAGTCAATGAGAGACTTTCCAGCAATGTCTACGAGCTTTTCATCAGCCATAGGGTGAAAAGCAGAACTTATGACCTGAGGGTGCTGCAGTGCTATTGTCTCTGCCAGCAATAGCTAAGTCAGCGCAGAAAAACATACCTCATAGCCTTACTCCAGCAGGTAACTCACTGCAGAACAGTGAAAGAGGAGGCCACAGCTTTGTGCAAGACATCTAAACAGTGCAGTTTGTGCATTAGCTGGGTCTTAAAGCACAGCCATGTCCGAAGCTTAACACTGGTTTCCAGCCAGCTAAGCAAAGAACAAATCCTTCCTCTGAATGACCTCCTCAGACTGGTATTTGAATCACACTGGAAAAAAGCCGCCAGTTTAAGTTTGCAGGGAAAAATGAAAATAAAAGTGTGATGTAATGTATGTGCTGACTGGACTTATTCCTCCTTGAGTTTTCATCGCAGGAGTCAGCAGCTCAGTGCAACCCAGTCTAGCAGGGCCTGGAGAGTCTGTATGCTGCACGTGCTATAGGAACTAGCTTGGCAAAAGCAGTAGCATATGGAGATGGATTTTCTTGGCTGCCCCTCCACTGTATTCAGCTCAACACTTGATTATGGTTGTTCTACCTTTAGTGTGCTATCGTTTCATGATGCTCCCTGTCACAGCCTATTTTGGACCTCGACGTGTAGGCTCTTTAGCATCTGTGCTCCTCCAGCAGAGAGCCCATGCTTATTCTCCTCTGACTCACTTTCCAAGCCTCACTGCTTGTGAGCAGCAAACGAGGTGGAATCCCAGATTTCTTGGCCAGTTTAAATGGGCGATGTCCTGCGAGGCGGCAGAATCCTAGCAACTTTGGGATGAAGCAACACAAAGCAGGATACACAATATGCTCTTAGCTGTGGCATGTGGGAACAGCTGATATCACTGTCCCCAGGATGGGATTTAGTCACCCACACTGGGTACAAAGCACTCGGAGAAATCCGCTGTAAACAGCCACTGAGGCTCAAAGATCATGAACGCATGGAGCTTTAGCACTTGAAGGAGGGTATGTCCTTGTCTCTCCCATGGTAAGAAAGGGCAGAGCAGGGAGCTAGCCAGCCAGCTCCCCTCCAAGGTAAGGACTGTGGCAACCAGTGACACTCAGGGGTGTTGAAGGCTCTGGTGGCAGCTACACAGCCCTTGTTGCCAGATGAAAAGGAGACAGAGTCCTGTGGTGACCAGGAACAGCATGGTGCTGAAAGCTCTGCTTTCAGGAAGGCCAGGGTCACCACAGGACTTAAAGGTCCCAGCTGCTTCAAATTGCGTCAGGCTGGAATTTAGCAAACAAATATGACAGAACAAAACATGCACATTTGTGAAGTATTAAGTGGCATCCTCAGTGCAGGACTTGGCTTTGCTTTTACTTGCCATCACAGCTTTGTTTTATAGGGCTCTGAAGCACGTGTGTGGGTTGCTTCTGAGGGTCCAGCTTCCCTGGTGTTTGAAATGTTGAAGATCTTCCAGCCTGCAAGCAGCAGTCCTGTTCCTCCAGTTCATGACGTGTTCTTTTTTTCTTCTTCATCAGTGTATAGCTATACATCTGGCTGAGCAGAGGGTAAAGTAGTGACTACACAAAAGCCTGTCATTACAGGCCTGTGGAGATGACACAAGAGCATCATTGCTATCCCAACACAGTGTCAGTGCAAACGCACAGGGACAGTGCTGGGGACAGGGAGACTGCTTAAAGGACACAGGAAGATATTTTCAGGGCATAGAAGGTTGAGATGTTTGAACTCTCGGAGATTCAGGCACTGCTGCATAAAAAAAGAGCGTGGAAAGAGCAAGAGACTGAGGCAAAAAATCCAGCTACTATTATTTCTGGTCATAGAGGAGTGAGAGGAGCTGGTTTGCCTTGCTTCTACAGAAGCATGCTCAGATCCAATGGAGAGGAAGGGACTTTGAGGCCCCTCAAGTGCGAGACAATGTGGCAGGTACAGCAAAGGAGATTTCCCTTGCAGGGCTTTGGCCAGGCCCTGCTGAAGGTAATACATGGTTGTGTGCCCTGGCCTTTGGTGGGAGTTTCAGTTGCTGAACCGTAGAATCCAGTAAAGTATGGTTCAGCCTCAAGTAATTGGCTTTCAGCTCACTGATGTTTTGCGGTGACACCACTTCTTCTCCAGATCAGCTTCCAGGGTTGCATTGCTGTTGCTGCTGAAAATGTTATTTTCCCCAAAACTAACAGCAGGGGTCAGAACGGATTTCTTAACATCCAAAACAAGATCCTTAGTTAACTCAAGAAAACTCATCCGTTTAAAAATCCCAGTTAATCTTATCTTTTCAAACAAAACTAGATATTATGAGTGCGAATCTGTTCCTTCATATTAGCTGGAGACAACATTGAGACAATCTGTTGTCTTTGATAGGTAGAAACTAAGTCAAAATTACGAAAAGCTGTTCTCCTTCCATCTGGGAGAACCCAAAGGAGAAATCTGTTTAGACATCTGAATGATGCATCCCTGGTGATTCTTTTTTCCCGATGGGAGAACAGCTCCTATTCAGATTGGGAATTCCTCGTATGAAGAGGAAAGTACTTTTCAGGGTTTTTTTGAAACCCACAGCTTCTCTGTATTTCCCACCTCAGCTTGTAACCAATTTACACTGAAAGGGCTGAGAGCTAAACCCCAGGTAATTCAGCAAGCAATTAAAAACAACTCAATTCCACGTGCTAAACGACTTGCAAAAGCGGGTTACTGTAGCTCCACTGAGTAGTGCATGTAGATTTTTTATGCCCAGGGGAACATCACTGAGGTAATTGCCTTTCCATTTAGAATAAATATGTTTTATTCTTTGCTGCTTAACTTGGTGTTTTTAAAAGAACCATCTCCATTAAGGTGAAAAAGAGACACTGCTCTTTAGGCAAAAATGCCTGAAAGTACTTGTTAAACAGGAACAGAGCATCTGCCACTAACATTAACTGTTTTGCAGCTGACTTTTTGTTTTTTTTTTTCCAGTCTAAGCAGAATTCACCTGCATAATTTCAAGACTCCGTGCACACTCCAGCATTTGCCAATATTGGACTAAATATCTTATTTTTCATTCACCTAGCTCTGTTAAGCTCCTCTTCACAATTTTTCCACCTAAATCATCATTCATAATCATGACTAACACTAAGTAATTTTTGTCGCCTGCATATGTTGCCATTTTACAGTTTGCGGGGAGTTTTTAGTCATTCATAATATTGGTTTGATTTGAATGAAATCTTTCTGAATGTGCATGTTTAAGTAAGTGACCTTCTTCACTTCCAATTATTGAAAGAACAGATTGAAAGAAATATCTATATGTTACCAGGCATCCCCTCCCAAAATGAAAATGTATATACAAAGGGATGATGGGATGCAGGGAGGAAAAAAGGAAGGTGAAGACTTGGGTGTCTCTAAAAGGGGAATAGCAGAAAGATGGAAAGGATTCAAAGAGAAGGCAGTAAAAAAAATACCAGATGCAGCTTGACTTAGCACTGGGGATACACTAGCTAGAAACTCCTCTGGGGATATTTTTGATCTGAGAGTTGGCTGAAAGGAGCCTGAAAACTGTAAGCAAAAAGGGTGGCTTCTGCTGTAGGATTTCTACTTGGTTCAGTGCAACAGGGGTTTGTCCATCATTTGTAAACAAACAGGTTTCTGTCACAGATCCCCAATTCCACCACCAGTTTTGCCTCCTAATAGAAACAGCCAAAGGGGCCCTGATTGCAGCTGATGGCTCAGATCAGAAGGGCTAATGATACAGTGAGCAAATTCTGGTCTTGCTGTGGGAACTTTCATGGGCTCACTGAGGACAGGGCTGGAAGGAACCTCAAGAGGTCAATCTCACAGCTTAAATGCAGGATCAGTTGTACTTAACCCCTCCTGGCAGATGTACTTCAGCTTGTTCTCAAAAACTTTCCCTGCTGGATCTTCCCCAGTTTCCCAAGGGAAGCAGGTCCAGAGCTTTGTCCAAAGCTCATTAGAAAGCTTTCCTCACAACTAACCTAAATCTCCACTTGTCGCCATGAAAGAGGAGTTTATTCTTTCCTCTGTGCAGCTACCTTTTATGTATTTGAAGATTGCTGGCATAGTTCCCTTCATTTTTCTTTTCTTTAGCCTAAACATTTTCATTTCCTTCAACATTTCCTCGCAGGTCTCGTTTCTTAGACCTGGTTCTCATTGCTCTCTTCTGAGACATTCTCCAGCTCACACCCTTCTTGGAGAATGTCCCTAAAACTAGGCAGAGCAGACCAACCAACATCTTCACAACTAGACCCAAAAGAGGGAAAGGATCCTTTTTGCTCATCCTATGCATGGCATTCCTGTCTGTACCTCTCACCATTGGGTGCTTTCTTCTCAGCAGTTTGTCATTACCGATCCCAGTTCATCCTGTAATCACTAAACCACCCAACCTTGTTCTGCAAAACCACTCCACAGCCAGTTATTCTGTTCTGCATTTGTGTGGATGGTCCCTATGGGCACAGAGAGCAGTGTGCTTGTCCCTACTGGATTGCAATTAATGTTTTTCCAGAGTGGGTCCCCAGCTGGACGAGATTAATCTGAATTCTGTGCCAGTCCTCGAGATGGCTTACAGTCCTACACAGCTTCATAGTATCTGTGTAATTGTTAAGCATCTTATCTATCTCATCAGCCATTAATGAAATTAGTGAGTAGCATTGGCTCCGGGAGAGATCCGTGGGGAACCCAGCTCAGTACAGTCTCCCAGGTTGATAGTGAATGAGTGAGAAATATTATCTCACTATCATCCCCTTCCTTCCTCCTTTTTAGAGCTGTGGGCAGATGACAAGGCCACTGGCTGAGCCCCGGCCTGAAGCTAAGCTAACTGAACAGGACGTGGGAAACTGCTGGACAGGACATGAGAAATTGCCGGACCTGAGAGATAACAATGTGAGAAGCTGACAGAAGTTACAGATAGCGCTGTAAGGCGTGGCTGGATTTTGCAGGTGGTTAAGGAGGTGTTAAATGAGCAATGGCCAGAATTCACAGATAACTGGAGGGGAGGCACTGAGGAATCTGTCTGGGAGTAGGACCTTGCAAGGCCATAGGTTACCATATCCAGGAACACCATATAAGGACAACAGGTACCAGTATCAGAAATATCAAATTTGGTACAGATGTAGCAAAACTGGGCAAAATGAAGAAAAATTAATTGGGAGTGGGTTGTTTATTTGGAAGAAGTGTGGGGTGGAGAAAGGGAGGAACAAAGCACAGCAAAAAGGAGGGTTAATACATGGGAAAAGGGAGAATAAGATATGTGAATCATGCAATCAGGACTGCATGTCAGGCAGTCCTGAGCTTGATTACAGCTCATGCAGGGCAATGTACCAAACCTCTTGCCCTAATCATACCACACAAGCCCAGCCTGCCTCTGCGGTCAGGAGAATGGGGAGAAGGAGGGCTGCTTTCCCTGGCAAATCCAGGGAACATCCGAACACAGATCAAGCATCCTGGTGTCACCGGGTCCATGTCCATGCCAAGTCTGACAGCATCACCATCTTCTCAACAACTTCCAAACACTCCTGCAGAACTTTTATTTTTAAACTTGATCAGATATTTGAGCCTGTTTAAAGCATGGCTCCACAAATAGTTGCATCAATGTGGTAAGGGTGTAGTGTGCTGCTGCTCAGGAGTGGAAATAAGAGGCCAGGAAAGGCACCTATTTAAGGCAATATTGTCACTAAAGCCTCCATTCCATCAAACCTTGGCCCGAGAAGAAAAGAAAATTTTTTTACACTATAGCCTTCTCCTAGCCAAGATTCAGACCCTTCTGAGAGAAAAGTTATGTGTTCCTGCCTCTCATTTCCTCTCTCTCCTTTCATTCAGACGTTTATTTATCATCCAAAAACAGAAACCTGGGGATTAACTTATTCCTTACAGTGTAGGTTTTTTTTCTTCCAGACCTTCCATATGACTAGGAGAGAATATTTGTTAGCTATTAATTTGTCCCCATTCTATTTATATTAGCATTCTTTCTTTCTGCGATAGCTACTTCACTTCACCCTCTGACATTTTATTAGTCCAAAATGGGAAACTCTGGCCCCACTGACGTCAAGAGGAATTTAGCTATTGATTTCACTGAAAATGCAATTTCAAACAGTGACCCGACAGACTGCAAAAAGCTATGCCCAGGCTCTCTGCATGCAGGGAGCTGTCACCCTCATCACGCATCGCTTTCATTTTCCTCTTATCCAGCTCTAGGTCCAGCTCAGAAATACTCATAAGAATCAGTAACAGACTGGAAAGATGTGAGCCTTGATATTAACTATCTGCTTATATAGTTTCTCTGATGTTGGCTTCAGTTACCCATAACTGGGGGTCATGCTTTGCTGCCAAGTCACTGAGCAACTTCCTCTGTTTAAATAGAATATATAAGCCTTACTCTCTTCCAGAGTTCATGACTCTTTTGTAAAGTGTTTTATGATACAGTTGTTATAGAATCCACCATCACAGTAACAGCTACAGACAAGGCTTCACTGTGGGCCTGGCTTCAAGCCCATTTAATTGAATGGAAGTTTCTCCGTTGCTATCAGTGGATACATACATCAAACTGCACCACATATCCCACTGTAATAACAATGCTGCAGTGTTTTGAGGGACATGTCTGGTCGCTGTTTTTCTGGGGAAAAATCAGAGATCATGAAACTAACCCCATGTAGAGGATCCACAAAAGCGTTGTGTACCTTTGAGGCCCTTAAAATACATTTTGAATGTGTTTTCAGAGAGTCTTTGCACTGGTACTCAGCATAGGAGCCATGTTTTTTTTACTATGAATGAATTCACACAAAAGGCCCAAACTTCTTTTTTTTCCCTTCTACCCATCATTGTCAGAGACTCTGTTCATGTGAGATTTAATATTGACTGTTCAGGATTGAAAGGTGAAGCAAAACGTGGCGTGTGATACATTCTTTTACCACGGTGTTAGGTCACGTCAGCTCATTAAGTCATGGCCCTGCGGTAGTAAAATAAAGCTGGGCAATGGACTCCAAAGGACTCAGGACTGCAGGCACTTCTGCCCTTGGGGTAAGCATGGGGAGACGTCCCCAGCATGTCTGTACCCTAAGTGCAACCATGCCACAGCTTTAGCAGTTGCCTTTCTGCAGAGAAAACATTTCACGGTACTTCATGACAAAAGAAATACCGTATTTTTGCATGGCATTGGTTTGCATATGTGCACCATTTCCTTTGAGATTATGTCGGGTGGTGTTTAACTCAGCAAGTGAAGTACCTACTGTGCAGAAGAGCATTTGGGAGATGATGCCGTTGGAGGCAATTAAGGCTAAATCAGCATATTGTATCATATTTAAAATGGTGTCACATTAAAATCACAGTACCTTGTGAGGGACGTTGGAATTCAGAGCAGCTTTCTGATGTCATATTTTTAAGTCTCACAGAATATATTTATTATTAGAGGAAAGCATAATCTTGGTCATCTTGAGATGACTTAGCTGTTGCTTGACTGAATGAGCCAAAGTACATTCATAGTGTTCTTGTGCATGCAGTTTAAGCTGCACACCTACGGACACTCAGATGAAACTTTTACTGCACTGTAGAGATTGTGTTTTATAGAAACAACATTAATATGGCTTCATATAAGCAGAGCTTTTTTTCCCATTTCTTTAGGTTCCGATTCATCCTTTGTAGCCTGACTCCAAGAAGTGACCAATGCCAGATGCTGCAGAACAAGTACTGAACAATTTTAGAACATGCTGGACAAGAGGAAAGCTTTTTCCCAGTATTAGTTTGAAGCACTGGTTGGCCTAAGTTCTGAAACCTGTGGGGGAAGAAGAGGGGAGAGGCTGCACTTTCATAAATTCCCCATAATGTAGGTCTGAAATGGAGATGTTTCGTTCCCATAAGAATGCAGAGTTATTTTCTCTCCTATTAAAAATGATCATGAAAAAAAATACCATAAACCGAAGGTTTTAGGTCATTTAAACCGAAGGTTTTAGGTCATTAGAAGGACAGAAAACTCTCTCTGGTGGCTGCTAGGGGAAGCAGGACTGTGGCTAATGCTGAGCGATCAGTGCCCAGTTACCCTGGTCATCTGCTTTCCTAAAACATCTCTGAGTGCTCCTCATATGCAGGTATCTGGTTTTTCAGTGGTAACTGTTATTGCCTGGGCCTGAGGGAGTTTAGCAAATAATTAAATTGCTGTATTTTATTTGCTATGTTTCTGTTTTAAAGCAAAATAATGTGTATTTCAAAATCCCTTTGTAATGGATAAAAAAGTAAAGAGAGTCCCTCGAAGTCTGTATTACATGCCAATTCAATGACAGTGTAATTAGCCAGAACTGTTACTTGTTGAAATCCTGTCAACAAAAATAACTCGCCCTTCTCCTGCAGATTACTCCAGCACCTCCATCTTCTTGACAAGGATTTTGAAAGACCACCTTCCCCCTGCCCTGGCCTTTCAGACTGAAAGCAGGGAATGAAACACAGATGTGTTAACTATTATAAACCAAGGAATGGTGGAAAACGGTGGGAAAAAAGGAGGACAAAGCCGGCCTGACCAACCCATGGTTGCTCTTCCAAGGTGGGATGCGACCCTTGGGCCAGCTGGACCCTGCTTTCCCTGGTGTAACTCTGCAGGCTGCTGCTGCCTTCCCTGATTTACGCCAGCCCAGATAGAAGGAGGCCCACTTCTGGCAAGCTTTATCTGCAATTCATTTAGAAAAGAGGCAGGTCCCTCTCCTCTGACCTAATTGAAAACAGGCGGCCTCCTCCTAATTGTGTGCTCTAACTGGTTTGTGTGCATTAACAGAGGAAATTGGAGAGGAACAAGGTTCTGAGTTGTCATTTATTTCCCGCACTCGAAGGTCCATACGTTAGGAACGCCAGCTGTTTATCTCTATATATCATTCACATTGTTCTGCTCCTCTATGTAGAAACTTGACCTCAGGTAAAATACAAGCATCAGGAAATTTTTTCTGCTCTAATTCTAGGCAAGTATGTAGAAGGATACCATTTTTCCAAAAGGCACCTCATAACCTGTTTTGGTTTTGGTTTTTTTTTTCCTAAAAACTCGTAATGCCAAAAGATGACTGCAGGGTTAATATTGCTCATAATTTTTCTCCTTTTCCTCAAAAGGCCCTTTCCATGTTTGGTTCTGCCCATCTGCAAGGAACCCTGCAAGAAAATGGTCAGTTTTGGTTAAAATATTGCAAAGCTGAAGCAGAAAGCGGCTACTTGGGGGCACGACCTTCCTCCAGGCAGGAGGGTGCCAAGGGCACCTGGAGACCCAACAAAGCGGCGTGGGAAAGCCCTATGGACACAGCTGGTCTCTGCCGCAGTGGGGTCTTGCGCGGGGGGAGCAGAGTGTCTCGCGGAGCCTGGAGAGCATCTGGCAAGTTATGAAAATCAGATGCCGGGAGCAGGAGAGGGCCTCGCCCCGCCAGCCACCACCCCTCATCTGCGGCTGCCTGCAAACCCGGGGTGAGAGGGGGGCTCTTGGTGTCTTGCCATGTCCCAGTGAGCAAACATTTCAGTGGTGCTTCTGCCTTTGTGTCTGTTGGTGGGACCACCCTGCCCACGTCTTCTGCCCACCACCAAGGGCCTCCTCAGGCAGGGGCTGCGTCAGCCCCATGGCAGCTGTCTCAGAAGAAGATACCCTGATGTTTCTGTTGGTGGTCACCTGGTGAAAGGTGGAAACGCCTTTAATGAGATGAAGGCTTTATTGTCCTTGCACTGTGAAAACATTGTCACAACTCCTCTGCTTTTCTGTTGTTCTCTTTTTTAAAAATATCTTCCTATACGGTTACTCCTTTCCTTCTTCATTCAAACTTGGGACATTTGTACCCACTTGCATAGGTATTTAAAATGCTGCTCTTCTTAATTTGTACTATAGCTCCTTAAAACCCAACCCTCTCTCAGTTTAAGCCTGCAAGGGGCCTTAAATGTTGCTTTGTTTGAACTTGAACTCTACAGCATTGGATAACTGCCTCCATTCAACCCAAAGCCTTCAGAAATTTCAGGACCGAGACGGTCCTGGTACAGCCAGTCTGGATACGCTTGGGGGGAAACCAAACCCCAGCATCTCCTGTGCACAGCCCCGCGTCACAGCGTCTGGCGTATGAGGTCCATACGGGATCCACGTGTGTCCCTCTGAGCAGCCCGCGAGCCCCCCTGATGCATTTCCCGGTTTTCCACCATGGAAGGCACCAGAGCTGGGTGCAGCATATGGAGCTAAGCTGTGTTTGTTTATATACCTACGCAATAAAAACTGTGATTTGGAACCCAGCTGTGTCTTTATGATTTCCTCACACTACTAATGAGAAAGGCTTCCTTAACAGTGTGCTATTAATTGTTATCAAGGCTGAAGGAAAAATAAAGTCACAGCTCATAGATAGGCGTTACATGCACTTGATTTAAAGAGACGACAACATGTCCTGTCCTTCAGACTTAAACTCACAGCTGGAGAAAGATATGCGGCTTTACTAAATTCCTCCTAGTACTGCTAGTATGGAAAAGAAAGAAGGCTGAAGAAGGAGAGGTTGGACTGACAGGGGAAGTTTTCCGCAGTAACTGTACCCTGAAATTGTATATGCTTATTTCAATAAGTGAATATCCAGTAGAAAAGTTGATTTTTTTCCAAAGTTATTTTTAAATAACTTTTCTGTCCACAACTTAAAACCTTCAACAAATAGCCAACAGGATGAGGATGAGAAATCCCCTCTTCTGTCAGCAGCTTCAGGAGGTTTACATACTACAAAGTTATATGTGCTCTGAATACAGAGTTACATTAAAGTAATACAAAAACAGCAATAAAACTTCTAGACAGTATTTCAAGCCTGTGTTTGTATTTTCAGTGTTTCCGTACCTATACAGGTCTCAGTTCTGGGAACTCTCAGGCAGTCAAATAACTTAAAGTTATTTGAAAGCCACCATAGGATTTGGAATCTTGATTGTATATATCTGGTCATATATTGAATGTGCTTAAGCAGGAATAGAAATTGCTTTTAATTGCAATCAGGCAACTGTACATACCAAAGTCACCGCAATATGCTAAGCAGTATGCTAATGTCCCCCAGCATATCCTCATGCAATGACACCAAGATGGAGAGAAAGACAGAGAGATTTTGAGTGGGAGGTAGAACACAAAAGATGAAATTCTGAACTTCACTGAAGGCAGCAGAAATTTGAAATCCAGCCTCTTGCCCAGTTTCGCCCTGCCCCACCATGTAGCAGCTGGGCCCTGGGAACCGTGGCCCCTCTGAAGGTTGCTCCTGGCTCTCTGCTGTAAGTGGTGTGTGCGGGGGCTCCCAGCTACACGAAAGCTCTGCTACAGCGACGGAGGATGTCTTTCTTACAGCTCCTCTCATGGGCTTTGCCATAGTGTCTCTTCTAGGATCTTATCTACCAAACAGAGCGGTTTTGCAATGTGCATACTGAGATAGAGTCTTTCAGAAAATTGCTGCTTATCAGGTGGCATTTCTGGAAGCCAGTGAAACTGGGGGCCTCCCTTGAAGGTTGGCATGGGCCACTGAAGCGGACGACACTTGAATTATTACCTGTGCTCTTTCCAGGTCCGCTAATGCATGTGGAAAAGGGAACCTGCCTTCACTGTTATGGTTAACTGCAGAGTTATTGATGGGAATTTTACAGCTATTTGTCAGGCGGAGGTTTGGGGAACCAAAAGGGGCAAGAGATTTAAAGCAAGTCTGCTGGGTGCTGGCCAGTCATGTACACCAAGAATTGAAAGTGGGTGGTCTTGGAAAAGAGCCAGTCGAAACAGGGCCAGGAGATGGTGTCATCCTTGACTCCAACACATTCATATTTTGGCTTTCTAGCAAGGGTTATTTCTTCTCTTTATTCTACAGTTCAGCACAAACATCTCTCTCATTTTCTAAAATCTGTGGGATGACGTGTTCCACCTGCCAGGTGCAACCCGGTTGACCAGAAAAATCACAGCAAATTAGTAGAAAGAATAGACCAAGAGCAGGCCCAAGAGAAAGCATCACACCTGCTAAGTTGTCCAGCTAGGAAAAAACTTGGCATTAGACTCTCAGAAAGGTGTGTAAAAGAATCTTGAATATTACAAAATAAAGCAGCTTGACATCAGTGGGACCTGCCCACACACTGAGCTTTGAAACCTACCTTAAAATGCTTGTGAGACTGGCGTAAAGTGGGTGTGAAGTTCCAGTATCATCCCCTTAGCCTCCACCAAAGTTTTAAGCAGAGCAGCATGACATTTTCCTAGCGGTAGGAGGGATTTTTTTAATTTTAAATTTTTATTTATTCTTTTTGTTTTCAGTAGAGGTTGGGTAAGTACATATAGGTTTTGTAGCACTTTTGAACCGCTGCCAAAATCTCATTCCAGCTGAGTTGAGATGTGCTCTGCATCTCCATGCTGGCACTGCAGGGCCCTTCCCAGGCCATGGAGTCCCAGGTGCGCGTCCCACTACTCAATTTTGCCCTGGGTTACAAACACATTTTAAAGATTTTAAATTATGGAGCCAACCTAGGCAACATTGTGGTCCTCATAAGCATGGTCACTTGCTCTGCCTTGCCTGACTTCACTTGGAAATCAGAGTTTCCCATCTCTGGGACTACGATTGATTAACCAAAGGGGCAAGCATTTGGCTCTAACCTTGCATTGATTCTGTAAATGGTTTCATTCTTAACATATGTCACCTTGAAAGCCTCAGTGTTTCATTTATGTTAGAGCATGATGAAAATTTTGATTTGTTCCCATAACTGATGCCACTTCGGTTTCTTGTTACTTTACTACTGCCATGTGACAAAAATTTCATGGTAGACACATAGGTTAATTATAGTGGTGATCTGGATTCCATATTAGCCTTTGGAGGAAATTGCACAGTGTGTTAAATGTTATCTTTATGTTTTTCAGAGGGGTGCAGCTACAGCTGTACCAGCTACAAATAGGCAGAGCTGTCAAAGGCAGAGGATTTGCAATTAAAGTGTAAATACAATTGAAAGACAAAAATGTTCTTTTTTCTTTTTAGTTCTTCAAATTCACCATTAAATGACAAGACTAGATACAGAGCATTTCAGAAGAGCTTACTGGATGCTGCTTAGGGCTAAGAAAATAAAAGTGATTTTTCAGTACATCAGCCAAACAAAGCAAATCAGCTCAAAATCCCTCTGGAGTGAACTAAGTTACAAAAGATTTCAAATTCATTTCTTCTGGGAGGAAAAAAAAATCAAAACTGAAAGAAGGCATTCTTTTCTGCACAAAATAACCCCTTCAACCTGAACAAAATGCTGATTTCTGGACTTGTGGAAGCAAACAAAAAGGCAAGCTAGGATATTAAAAACTACAAGAAGAAACGTCCCCCTTTTCCCACCATTTCAGGGCTGAAAGGACTCACTGGGATGTGAGTAAATTTAGTTCTTTTCCTTCTTCTGCTTGAGGAGACTCCCATCTCCCTACGTCCAGGCAGTTTTATGGATCTCTTCCCCAAATAAATTTATTTCCAGCCCAGACAGTTTTCAAGCCACTGATGATTCCAGAAAGACCAAGGCCACATTTTTCAAAGAATTTACTATTTGCCAATATATATACAGAGTCTTATAAATATCACCCACCCAATGTGTTAAATGTCTATTTTTAAGTTGCTTTCCTGTGCTCTAAACAGTGAAAGCAAGTACGTCCAACCAAACTGGTGTCTGTGAAGTTGGGTTTAAAATTCCTTTCTTTAACCACTGAAGGCTTTCAGGTAGAGACCTGGCCACCTCAGGAGCTCATCTGAAAGGGACCAAAGGGGGATCCAGTGTCCTGAGGCCACAAAGCATGCAGGCTTCCTCACTGCAGTGCTCTGGGGAAGGGAAAAAAAATCTTTCCCACTTTCTTTCCATGAGGTTTCATTACACTTGTATAGGATGGAGAGCGAGAGGGAAGGCATTTGGTAGGCACTCTGCTTTGAACACTAAAATATCTCCCTGTGGCACTGATTTTCAGACAAAACCATCTTGAAATCACTGCTGATGTGGTGAGGCAGTTGCTGCCCCAGCCTGAGCCCAGCGAGCTGGTGCATCCAGCCGTGCAGGGCTGGGGGTGGGCAGGACCACAGGCACTGGGACAAAACCAAACACACTCTGCAACAACAGCAGGGGATGACCTACCCAGAGAGCATCGTTCCTCTTGGCTGCACTGGCTAGTGGTTGACCAAAGCAGTGAATCCTAAATGTTTTACAATCTTTTAAAAAATCTTTTCCAGCATAACAGTGGCTTTTTTCCATGTCTGACTGTTTTCATAGTGAAACTTTCACCTCGGTCATACTTGTGCCACTCTCTGTGTTAATGGGAAAGTATTTCCTTTTGCCAGCTTTAAAGCTGTGGGATCCTTGTCCAATGGTCTCTTGTTCTTCTGTGACCAACAGCAACATTGTCAGGTAGGTGTGTCTTCCTCCGACATGCTATGCCCTCGTTCTGCGTGCGGCACTGCACATCAGATGGAAGCGATGAGGGACCAAAGCCAGGCTCTGCCCCTAGTGAGGAGAACAGAGCCAAGCACATGTGGAGAAACATGGGTTGGATGGGGGAAATCTTCAATCTCCATCTTCACCTGTCTTGGAGGACCCCTGTCTGCCACCTTGGAAGAGCAAGACGGAGCCATGGCTACATCTGCAAAGCAAGATATTCAGCCCCTGGTGGCACCCAGCAAACGCCAACCAAAGAAAAGACCCAACATTTATGGGCTCCTAGATGCAAAACACAGACGTAAACAGAATCTCCTTTAGCAGAAGAGAAAGCAAAGGCCAGTCTGTGTGAAAAGATAGTTTTAGCTATTGGCAGCTAAATTGGTCTTTAGATGTTGCTGAGGTATTTATAGAGCTTCTGGAAAGGGATTTGAAAATATGCTATAATTAAGCATTTGAACTGGAATAATGTTATGATAAATGATCATATGGAGGTCCCAAACACCTTAAATAGTCACTCTGTGCTCCTAAAGCAGAATGTTATTGGCTCTGATCTTGATTTAATGTCCTCAAAAGGGGCTTTAAAAACAAACGTGGGACAGAGAAGTCAAGCATCAAGTTTTTATTTCAGAATTCAAAAGCCTAATGAGGTAAGGAAGCTACCAAGAGAACTATAAAAAGGAAGGCAAAAGGTTGAACAGTCAACAAACTTAAATAGGAGGTGGTTGCAGATGTGGCTGGTATACAACACAGGGCATCTGCTAAATTTTTTATTTAAATGTTAATCAAATCCTTTCAAAATAGAAGCAAGAAAAAAGGGATAATTCCTTTTCCTGTACTTCATCAGTTTGCAGTGGGAGAGCCCATCAGCTGTAAAGAGGCTGCTGGAGGCTTGCCTTCTGTTCTGGTAATAAGGTTTTGATGAGGAATGTGCTTTTTTTCCAAAATAATTGTATTGCTATGGTCCCTAACACAGATGTAGCTGTACTGGCATAAAGGTATATTTTACCACCAATACATCAGTCCTTAATGATGATTATTGAGTAGCTGTAAAATACATTTTCATCAATACAACTTCAGTCATACTAAGGAGACCATGCCAGTATCCAGCCATCTCAAGCCTTAGCTAAACTGAGAGGACTTTACTACCACAAAGAAACCTTGCAAAAAGCAACAAAGATCACTCTGTGAAAACACAGGATGAGATCAATTTTATGGAAGTTTCTCCCAGCTGCATTTGGGTCAAATGGCAAAATAGCAGAAATTTCTGGCACATGTCATGCCCTTGAAAATTTCAAAATGCAGACGGCAAAGGCAACCACACTTTTTCATCACAGATGACACGCCAGTGGTAACCTGGTGCATCTTAAAACAGCCTCAACTTTACAGAGATTCTCACGTGCATGGTAGAAGTGATTTCTGCATTACATGGCTTTATAAAACAGCAATGTTAGCAAAAATATATGAGTCAGAAGTATGCTAGAGCTATCACTTGAACCTTGGCCTTTTAGGGAAATCCTTTCTACCACAGACGTGTTAACTTTCAGAATGACTGGGTGAATTTTGGAAGAGAAAGAATCCAAAATGCAACTGGCAACGGACAGTTAAATCTTTAACATTTTGGCACATCCTCACTTGGCGTGGCTGCTCATCAGTGCTGGAGGAACTATAACAATTTACATCTCCTAAGAGACTTCATAGGCATTCCTTCTTTACTGTACAACTATAAATAACACAATGTTTTGACTTAAACTGTTTTTAGAGGTGGGATAGCTGGCAGGCCTTTTAGAGTGAAATGTAATAGTGGCAATGAATGCCACGGTGAAAATGCCAGTGAATTTTCCATGGACAGCCTTTTCTCTCATTTTGTCTGCTGCCTTTTCTGACAAATTCAGGACACTATTTTTTGAAGTGTCTGTCTAGTTACGGTTTTCCTCTCTCGATAATGAAGGCTGGAGCTCAGGCAGGTTTCCCTGTCCTCCAAAGAGCCACTCAGAAAAAGCAAGCAAATTGGGGAATCCAAACAATTCCAATAGGAAGGTATGAGCAATCTGTCTTCCCTCAATACACATGCCAAACAAATACCCTGACATCATCCTCATTCACCACACAAAATCTATAGCAAATGTAAACACCCTTTTCCTTCCTTTCCGTTCAGCTTTAACTATGCAGAAACTAACCCTAACTCACCATAGGAGAGATGGGCTGTGCATATTTTCCTCCTCCTGTTCTTCTATAAATAAGCTTTTTGCATCATTGTCCATTAAACCAACACTGTTTTCCTTAACCTCTTTGACAGACAAACTGGATGGGATGTAGCATGTGATCATGGGGTGAGGCTGTGGTACTGTTATTTACAGCGAGTCCTTAACTCTACAAGCAAAGTTTTGTTGACTTCAGTGAACTGAATCCTGGCATGAAGTCTTGGGCTGAGCAAACGAGGATATCAAAGTGTGGATCCTAAGGAGACCTATACCTTAAGAATATTAACAATGCCATAAGAGTATTAAATCTGAATTCTCCTGACTTCTATGTATAGAGCCAATCTTTGGTTTAGCATTGCATTAATAGCATTTTTATGCTGTCATTCAGATGCATAAACCAAACACGCAAATATGCACATACCAATGTTAAGAGTATTTTAAGTTCCTCTAAGATTTTGTAAGCATAGGGGATAAAGCTAAATGGAACAATTATTCTAGCATAGTATTATATACAGTAACATCCTGAATAATTCCAGATGTGTGGTGTCTCAAAGAAGTGAAATCAATCAGTCAAAAGCAATTGGTCCAGTGAAATTACAAATGTGTGTGTGGAAATAATAAGACATGAGGGTCTTTGACCACTTTTGTGATTTTTTAAGAGCTGCTAGAGGTTCTTTGTTCGGGGTGGGTTGTTCAGTTAGCATCCTGGAGACTTTCATATGTGAATTAACATGTCTTATTGCAAGAGGCTGACATGGCATATTTTCATTTTCCCTTAATATGTCTGTGTGTATATATATATATATGTAGCTGTATCAAATAAATATATATATGTCAAAATTAATTTCTCTGTAAAATGCCTTCTTGTACAGAGTTGTGACTAGGTTTCAGAGCCTGGCAGGGTCTTAATCCAATCTTCACCACAGGAATGACAGGATATGACCTGAGCTGTGGCTCAAAGCAGCTCCACAGTTCTTCCCCCTGGTACAGAGGGACAAAATTAATCATCTGTGTTTCCTAATGGAATCAGTTAAAAGTCAGTTATGTCCAGCTGAGGCCTCCACCTCACCTCAGCTCTCTGATGGATGGAAAAGCCATGAGCTCGGATATGGTTTTGATGTAGCTGCTGCTTTGCTGTTTCTTCTCTTTTCTCTCCTCAAGGCAAAGCAGGGTCCAGGTCCATTGGAGGGCTACTCTTCCCTCCACCCCTGAAAGCTGCTACACAAGCAGTAATTCACCCCAGCCCACCTGACTCTATATTGTCTCTGTGCAGCACCAATCCTCATGGCACACGAATGCCTCCCTCCCTCCCTCCTCTGCTCTCGCATCCCTCTGCATGGACGGGGCCTTTATCCCACTCCTTGATCTCTGCAAGGGACACCAGCCCACTCGACGATGCAGCCAAATGCCAGTGATCACTCAGCACTGCATCATCCCTTGCTCTTCTGCCTTGGTATTTCATCCAGTGCCTCTCCCCAGGAAGAAGCTTACAACCCCCGGCACTTGCTTTTTGGAGTTTGAAGTCTCTTTTTTTGTGGAGTTGGGCTCACACCCTCAGCTTGGATAGGAGAGTGTCTGAGGAGAGCTCGAGTCCTGATTCAAAATGTATGTCTAGCTCTTGTTTATGTACAGTGAAGGCGAGAGCATGATTGCATCTGTGGATACAAATGCATTCAGACTCCAGGGAAATTCAGGGTTCAGACTTGCTGCTGGCCTCTCTTTCCTACTGTGAGCTGAAGGGAAAACCACACGCCCCATGGAGCAGCTCTGGGTCTGGGTCTGGATCTCGCAGCTGGCTGTATTTATAACACGCTTAGGAGTAACTAAATCCTATTCTGCGACTAAGATGATCATGACGATAACAGGAACATGCTCCACTTTTCCTGAGCAGTCAAGTTCATGGCTCTGTGCGTCATGCAGCAGTTGCATGAGAGAAAATACAATTTATGGGCTGTACGTTTGTTGTCTATGAGTTGACTTCATAAATAATTTTAATAATTTAAATCAACAGAATCATGAGTTTTCCTTTCTAGAGTGAGTATCTACTTCTTCAGATGGCAATAAACACTCTCTGCACAGTAGACTTTAGTAATTAGACAAAGGAGACCCTCAGAGAGTGTCCTGCTGCTCTCGGTGGTTTCCCACCAGGCCTGTTTAATGTCCTTCCCTGCAGTGGGCATGGAGCAACTGGAGGACAGTGAGTCAGCCACTGGAATCAGCAGAAGGTTTCCTCTGGCCTTTGGGAGAGCAAGGCACTTGGGAATTCACCTGGACTTCTCAACAAAAAATCACAGAGCTACAAACAGGACCTTGGTATAAAACCTTGAAGTGGTTTTGGTAAACTAGGGAGCATAAAGCCACATTGCAAATTCACCAGGTTTGCTCTAAGTACTTCTAGGGCTCTCTGAGGACACCACCAACATGATCTCTTTGAAGTCATGCAATAGCCATGGGCAAATCTGAACTACCAGCTTGCTGCAGGAAAGCTGTGGGAGTGCCTCACCAGCGCTCACCCTCGCCTCTCTGCCTCGCACGTGAGAGCTGCCCAGCCAACCCAGCCAGCCCTGTGCAACGTGCGGTGCAGCTGCAGGCCTGTACACTGTGTCTTGGCTGTATCTCATGCTGCCAAAAGGCACTGGAAAGGGTCCAGCCGCCTTGCAAGCTCTCTTCCTTGCAAATTACCGCAGCGCGAGGTTAGCGACAACGCAGCCAGGTGGACAGTATGTTGCTTCTCATTTTTTGGAAGATGAGTAAAGCACTTGACTGACTTCCAGCTAGCACTGCAGCACATAAATTATGTTGGTGTGTGGAGTATTTGGCAGGAGGAATCCCCCATAGCGAGAGTACAAACGCACTGGCCCGAAGCCCCAGTATTTATCAGAACCAGAGGAGCCGTTCAGCGCACGCAGGAGTGTCTGCAAGGCCATCCTGGCTGGGGGAAGCTCAACCTCCAGCCCCGGCAGAGGGGCAGCCCTGAGAGAGGCCGGGGTGGAGAGAGGTTAATCCTGCCTGATGGTTTCTAGAAAGACTCATGCAATTTCGGTAGCCTTTAGTCACGGGGGATTACAGCGGACGGGAACAGCACGTAAATGCTGCTTCAGCTGTTTAATAGGGAAGAAGATTTTGCTGTGCTTATAAAATCAGAGTCTACTTGTCTCTGGTTTCTGTAACATTTGTGAGGGAGCTGGGCTCCCGGGTGAGGGAACAGGGACTTTGTGGAATTGCACTCATATCTGCAGTGCTTGGGATGTTTTCTGAGCAAGAGTCATGTCTTGCCAGAAGAGGGTAAGGTGATGGGGAAATAGTCAGTAGCAACTTTGTCAGTTGCTGTACCATTCATCAGAGAGAGAAGTGGATTCTAGATGCACTGAAACCTTCCTCTGTATTACCCATCCTGCAACACAGTGTCTGTGCTAGTGACAGCAAGATGATAATGAACAGTTTTCCTTATTCACTGGGTTAGATACCCTCACCTGGGGGTAACTTTTCCCTCCTCTTTAGTGACAAAATTGGAAAAGTGGAAGCATGTTTGTAAGTGAATGAACAGAAGGGAAGGAAAACTGAAAACCTGAAACCCAGCTCTCCCAACAAGATTTTCAAGATAAACAAACCATGCTAAAATGTGAAATTGTTCTTTTTTGGTCCCTCCAGGGAGTCCAGGGAGTGAGCCAGGACCTAGGGGGCAGGAGCGGGCAGAGGTGACCTGCAAGGCAGCATGAGACAGGCCTTGGGAGCTGGAATAGGGCTCCTGTGGGCAGGGGTGTGCGCAGAGGTCCTGCTCAGGGCCACCCGGGACAGGGCACTCAGGGTCCTGATTATGGCTTTTCAGTTGGCTTTTGTAGCAAGGAGAGTCAAGGGTGAGGATACCAGGGAAGACAGGTTGCAAACGTGCAGCCTGAGCCTCCAAAGGGAGGTCCGCATCCCTGAGGAGGCTGAGGCACTGGGACCGGACCTGGGGATGGAGATGGACAGCACATCTCATAGATCAAGTATGTGCTACAGGAGTCCAAAGGCAGAGATTTTTCTGTCCTGTGCTTAGTCTCTGGTGGCATTGGGCATGCCTCCACAAAGGCTTCAGCAGCTGCCTCTTCACCAGCAGCCTGGGAAGCAGTGGAGGCAGCTCGCGGAGCCAGTGGGGTGGCTGTGGTGGCTGGGGAAAAGCATCCCACCTTTCCTTACAGCAAGGTCTGCTCCCATTGACGTGTGGGGACTGACCTCTGTGTGGGCATGCTCTGCAGCTGAGTATTTTAATGCGACTGTCACCATCGCCCTGTCTTCGTGACCAGATTAAGTTGGTTTTAAGGCATTTTCAAAGCAGTAACCACAGGATATTTTTAACTGAATTGTGCTTGCAAGAAAAATATAGTCACTTTTATTTAAATACAACCTGAAATTACTCATCCCACATTCATAGGGCATGTCAAGTGGGATGTGTAATGCCAACATGTCCTATAATCGTCATGACATAGCTATATATGGTGGAGCATCCATTTTATATAAAAATCCCTGTGCTGAGCACAAAGTGAATGGCTTTTCCACAGCTGATGCTTAGAGGAGGAACACCATAAAATCAGCTGCTAAAGAGGCTTCTGTCTGTTTTGCTGCCATAACGTGCTGTCCGAAATAGCACTCTCCCTCTGCATGCAGCCGTTTAACATCTCCTTGTCATGAAGGTGATGCCTTGCACAACACAGAGGCCCTTCCACATGGAGGCTTTGGGAAAGAAACCTTTACCAGCATTAACTATTGATAAACAGGGCTGCCTCCGGCCAGGCTCTGGTCATCTGTGCTGGGGCTATCTAAAAATGTATCGCTCTTGGTCTGGCTGTCGCTGGAAGTTGTCACCCCTGTTGCAGGGGTAACCGAGGAGATCATGTGCCATTGGGTCTGATGGCAACTCGCATCATTGGTGGCCGAGGGCTGGCACACCACCCAGCCCACCACCCCTGCTCTGAGGGGTTTGGCAGGCAAACAAGGCTGCAAGCCGGGGCAGTAAATTAACTCAGCCTGGCTCACAGGAGCTCAGCCAGACACATCTCTGTGACTAGACCCCCTCACAGCAATTCTTTCCTTATGCTTGTACAGGGAAACCTGCTCTCGTGGGCCAAATGGGAAGAGCAAAGCCCCCATAGGCTCAACAGGTAAACACCTTGCAGACTGAGCGTCATCCTAGGACCACCTGGCACCTGGGCCATGTTCCTACTCAATGCCAACCATGCTGACTCTGCTGAGGTGGTTTATATCAGTCTTGGGTCTGGCCCTCAGTCTTTACACAAGCCTCCCAGTGATTTTAACCAGATCATGGCATGTGGCACGTTGCAGGTTTCTCCATTGAGATTTCACATTATCCACTGTTGCCAAATCAGGAAGGCTCCATCCAGTTTAATCATCCCATTGGTGCTGAGCTGCTCCACAGACAAAACTGTAAATTAATAGGAACTTGGCCTCTAAAAGTAGGATGGTGCAATATCAAAACCCTCCACCTTCATTTATGATTTAAAAAAAAAAAAAAAGAATTATAACAAGCCATTGGAATTGCCATCCTTCCTCCTCCAAGGAAAAAGTTACCATCCTAAATAACAAAAAACCAACCAACACAGAGCAATATTGCATGCTCCCGTCAAGTGCAGAATTAACAGAAGATATCGTTATGCCTGTATTATACCTATCAAACTCAGGAAAACATGAGGATCTGAAACAGAAATAATAAACAGATAGGAGAAATCAGCCAGAGGCACATACAGACATGATGTACCATGGAGGGATTTTTCAGGCTTTGGTGACAGAAGACATTTGGATTCAGAAACATTTGCCGGGGGCCATCACTTGCTGGGAAAGCTGAGACCATAACGCCTTTCAGTTCTCTTTCAAGGCAGCCTGGCATGCGTGTGGCCAAGGCTAACACAAGTTAATGAAACAAGTGGCAGCATTTTATAATCCATGCAATCACTGAAATGATTTTTCTAGTGTATCCTTTGTTGCTGTATTATTGCTATATGGACTTTTTTATACTAGGGCGGATCTGGACCTACTGCATCATCATTTACGAGGACAGCACATCCATCTGATCATAGGAATTTTTACTGTATGAATGCTGATTTAATAAATGAATGCTGGTTGATAAAGAAAAAAACGAAGGAGATGGGGAGGAAGAATGGCTCAGTCTTTCATCTGCTGTGAAGGTTATTGTGGGACAGCGGAGGAGCCACGGGTGCTGAGCCGTGTACGTGACAGCCTGCAGAGCCTCTGACAAATGGGCTTTGACAAGACCAATTGACAAAAGCAAGAGCCAGTGCCTGAATTTTAAGGACTCTCAGCTTTTTTTTTTTCTTACTTTCAGGAAGGCTGTTGTCAGACAGCTGTTTGATGCAAAGCAGACTGATATATTATAGGGTCCCTGTGGGGATTTGAGGGAGATGAACATATGATCTAGCCCACCCTCTGGCCGCCCGTCTTCACCACGTCACACGCAAGGTGCCTGGCAGCCCCTACCCAGCCTCCCACCTCATTTCAGTGCTGGTGGGTCATCTCCCACCTCTGAGGGGCCCTGAGGAGAGCTATATGCATTGCATTAACAAACAGGCCCTGCCTGATTTCCCTATGGTACCTGAGGGGAAATTCTCTCTAAGCATCTGTAAAACTAATTTAGGCTTTTCCTCCTAACCCCCCACGTAAATGCTCCTTTTTGCAGGGCCTGCAAAAAGTAGGCACAACTTCTGGAGGCTGAGAAGACAGTTTATCACACTAACCAAAATTAACTCCTTGTTACCCTGTCCTTCTCCATTTGTTTACTGTAGGCTGCAGTATCCTTGGGAGAAGAACCATCTTCCTCGTGGATATTTGCACAGCACTTAGCATAAATTCCTTGCTGGTCCTTGATGAAGTCTTCCAGGCATTCCAGCTACCCACATAATATATTAAAGCAACAAGTAGCTCTCTCACAGGGCTTTAGCTGGGACAGGCATGCATTGTTCATTCCTCTAAAATCCTGTTCTCTTTGTTTCCTTCCAAATATTTAAACAAACAGTATTTTCATTTCAGGCTCTTTAACTCTTTCCCACACCTTGTGGGATCTTCCTAAAGAAGAGTGCCAGGATTCCCAAATCCTGCTGATCCTGGTTAACAGATACGTACATGTGGAGGACACACACCCAGAACTTCATCTGTGCCTCAAGAGCTCTATAAAATCCTACCCCTGCCTCTGTTTTCCCAGCAGATATTTATCCTGTGTCTCTGTTTTCACAGCAGACTCAAGCAACGAGCTTGGAAGGCAGTCAACACTTGTGGGCTACGCCAGCTTTAGGGCTGCTTTACACACATGGAGCTGCATAGAGGAAAAACTAGTCCTATCCTTTTATTTCAGTGGTTTCACCTTAAAATAGAATTTATAGCTTTGCCTTGAAAAATTAGCAGCATAAAACTTCATAGCCAGCTGGTGACTGATACACATTTCAGTCAAAATACTGGAAATGCAGGATGGAAGGGATGGGCTGGGCCAAGGTGCCCAGACCCCGAGCGGTACAGACAACCAAACCCTACCTGGTACTTCAGAAAGGCAGGCAGACAGTTCAACCTTCACATGCGACTGTGCTCAGCATCTATGAAAAAAGTGAACATCAGGAGTAAAAAATCCCAAAGCCATCACTGCAGTGTGCCACTGGGAGAAAGCAAGAGGAGTCAGGGAGAAAACTAAGCCCTTAGTAAAGCTGGAGAGACAAATAAAGCCTGGAGGTGCAGTTGGTGAGAAAGGAAGGGAATTGTAGGCTACAAAGAGGGCTTGGCTGTGTGACATCTAGGCTGTGTCTGGAGGGCCTTGCACAAAGCCTGTCCATCAACTATTGTTAGAGTTAGGGTAAGGTTTTGGGTTTAGAGAGCCTGACAGAAAAACCCTGGAGGTGCAATTAGAGCATGGATGGAAAGGGAAGTGTGGGTTGACAGGAGAGGTTGACTGTGAGATACTTTTCAAGTTGGGCAAAGCCCTTGTCTAGAGTTTGATTGTCAGGACTACGTTTGAGAGGGAAAGAAATCAAGGACTTGCAGTTGGAATTAGGGTGGAAAGAGGCTGGCTGTGGATATTATGGGTTGCTCAGAGAGCTTGACTGTGAGATACTTTTCCTTAGGGCAATATCTAGATGACCTTGTCTGAAAGTAAATCGTCATGTTACCATTAGATTGGCCATTAACATTATGGTTGAAAGAGGGAGAGGGCCTTGATGTTCAGCTTTCAAGTGGATGGAAAAGAGCTGCCCAAGGGAACTGATGGCTACCAAGGCAACTTGATTGCAAGATTTTTTTGTTTGGGCTATCTGGGTAGCCTGTCCAAAGGTCAGCCTTCATGGACGGTTACAGTTAGGGTTAAGGCTGACAGATGGAGGTAGCATGGAAGTACAATCATTGCGTGCAACAGGAAAGGTGTCTGCAAGAGCACTTGGCTATGAGAGACTTTTTGTATGAGATATATATGGAGGGCCATGTCCTAAGGCTGTCCCTCAAGTAAGGTTAGGGGTAGGGCTAGAGTTGAGGAAGGAAGGCAGCCTGGAGTTGCAGTTGACTTGGGGGTGGAAAGGGATGTCTCAGAGGAAGTGTGGTGCCAAGAGAACTTGACTGTGAGTTATTTTTCAATTCAGGCAATGTCTAGGGCACCTTGTCCAAATGTGGATCATCAGTTAGTGTTAGGTTTGGGGTTTGGGTTAAGAAGGGGAGATGGCTGGAGTTGCTATCGTCTTGGGGTGGAGAAGGCATCTGCGAAAGCTAAGTATGAGCTGCCAAGAGAGCTTGGATGCAACGTATTTTTTTTATTTGGGCAATGCCTGGGGCTCCTTGCCCATGAGTCAATTGTCAGTTAGCGTTAGGGTTTGGGCTGAGAGAGGGAGAAATCATGGAGCTGCATTTCACATCAGGATGGAAAGGGAAGTGTGGGTTGCTGAGGGAGCTTGGCAGTGAGATATATTTTGTCTGGTTACCCTCTCCAAAGATCGGCCATCCATTACTGTATAGGTGAGGTTAGGATTAGTCTTAGGGTTCAGAGTGAGCCCAGGGTTGCTGTTGGAGAGGGTCTTGAAGGGGGCTGCCAAAGGGAATGGCAGGCTGTGGAGAGAGCTTGGCTGTGAAACAGATTTATTTGGGATATATCTGCGGGATGTTGTCTAGCAGTCTGCCTTCCACCAGGGCTGTAGCTGAGAGAGAAAGCCTAGTACTGCTTTTGGAAAGGGGCCACCTGAGGAAAGTCTTGGCTGCAAGTCAAAAGCGAATAGTTCAGGTCCTCCTGTTCAGGTGATCCTTACTTGTCTGCAACATAGTCCACACCCCACATTGAGCAACTGGTGCAAACCTGGAGCAATTCTGAACCAGTTTGGGTCCACCATTTTTTGTCTCTATGTGGAGAATAAGAGAAAAAGGTAGTGTAAGCTTGAGGTTATTTTTGTCTGTTTAACCTCCTCTTAGTGTCCCAAATATAAATTTGTTCCCATGTGTTGCACAGAGCCCTTATCTGGATTGCAAGGCTGGTTTGAAAATAAGCATCGTTTATCTCGGTCATGATTTGGGAGTGAAGGTGTGGGAGTTTTATTATCACAGATTGGCCCAACTACCAAGTTTTAAACAATTCTGTCTAAGATCAGCTTGTTCCACCTCCCTCCTGCTACATCCCATCCCTGAATCCAGCCCCTTTGCTGGGCTATTTGGCTGCTTCTGTCCCCTCTGACAGCTCATGGGAGAGCTCAGGGGCTGGGCCTGGCCCGTGGGACATGGTCACAGGGTCCCAGCATAGTACTGCTCTGGGGACAAGCCTTTCTGGAAACAGTGCTTGGGGAACCTTGCAAGAAGGTATTTTTCCCAACTGCAGCTTGAGAGATGGCCTCTTCCCCATCACACTCCTCGGGCTGTGTGCAACAAAACTGGAAGCTTGAGAGTCAGGAGAGCTGCTGGGAGAAGTGGCTGCTGTAACTCACCAAATTCATTAATTAAAATACTACCTACTTAAGTCTTGCTGCCAGCATCCTCTCCATGGGGACAAGTCCCTGAAGCTTAGGGGAGAAAGAGAGGATGCGGCTCACCAAGGACACCACATCTGTTTGCAACTTCCCTCTGCTCTCTGTTATCACCTGCAGAGGAGCAGCACAGGGGACATTTCAGAGTTCCCTGAGCAGAGCTAGCTTTACCCATCCATCTGGCATCTCCACCTTTTGGAAGGAGTTAATGATGTGCAGAGTTTCCAGGTTCCCCTGCAAGCCAGGCTCAAGCATAACATGAAGTCTAGGAGCAGCACTTACACTGTAAGGGCCATGAGGCTGCCAATAGGGTTTTCCTTAGCTAGCTTTACCCTGTTCCACTGCTCCTAATATCCCTACTTGCCTAGGGTGTGCATTCACATAAAAAAAAAGCCAGTTCACATTTTGGGGGTTTTGGCGTTTTGTTTTTTTTTCCCCCATGGAAAGGGAAAACAGTCCCAATCCAGTAAAGCACATGCTAACCTTAAATTCGTATCTATAACACATGTTTTGCTGGACTGGGGATAATGTAGACTTTCTTAGCTAGTCAGTGGCAGCCTTACATCAATTAGGAGGATGTAGCAGTCCAGTAGGATCTATTTTACAGACATGCCCTGAGGTTTTAAATTGTCTTGGCCTTTTACAGAATTTGAACAAAACCCACAAAGCTGCTGTATGGCTCCTGCACTTCAGTTGCTTGGGGGCTGTGTCCTCCTGTGCTGAAATACGTGAGACTGAGGAAACTTGCCAAGATTCCGAGCGGGAGGAAAAACAGGAGAGAAGCATCATTAAAACGCTTAGCACCTACCGCGAATGCAATTTGTGTCTCTGTTGCATTGTAGAAAGACTAGCTAAATTTTCAGTGACAGTCAGAGATAAATGAGATGCGTCCCCATTTTACACATAAAGAAAAGAAAATAAAGACTGTAAATGACTGGTTTTCATGCCTACAAGGGGCCCAGTACTCCTCTTAGAGATAGCAGAAGCTGCTGGTTTGTGCCTTTGGAAGCACCATAGGAAACACCTGGTGGGATATACATCCAGCCCAGACCCCCTGAGGGAACGATGACTTGGAGTAAAACTGCTCATGTAGGCATCCCCGCTGTGTTCCCACCCTGCTGTCCTCGCTAGACTACATCAGCTCATCAAGAAATTGCAGGCTGCTCCTTGTCATCATGGAAACTGTTCCTCAAATGGAAATCAGAAATGCTATTTTCCTGCAAGCGCTAGAATTTAGGCTCGCTCGTGTTTCCCTTATGATCTCTAACGGGAAATAATGACAGGAAAAATTATGCCTGACCCATGCCTTTACTGATTCATGCCTGAGGAGCCCCAGTATTGGGAAGAGCTGTGCAGATAGTCAGGGAGAGCTGTTATTCAGTGGGTTGAGGAACATTTGCATTTCTCTTCATACAGCCTCTTGGCATTTCATGGGCTGTGGTGTGGGTAAGCGTCTAACACAAAATCATGGGGGGCAACCTAGAAGCCCTTCACCCTGAAGTCACACAGCTGCTGTCAGTGAGGAGCCCCTTGGATTTTTCCTTGTCAGAGTATCCGGGAGAAACGGGTGCTTAGCACAATTTGTTGTTATAAGTCAGCAAGCAAGGGCCTGCAAGCTAGTACCATCTTACGTGAAGCTTTTGAGCCTATCACAACATTTCTGCTCCCAAGTGCAAGAGAACACAAAAGTGCCAGGAGCGTAGGACTCCTTGCCATATGTCCCAAGCAAAAGCAACCCTGTTCTTGGGGCAGCTCAAGAGCTTGGCAGATACCAGGCCTGCCACCAGCAGATACCAGCTCACGCATTGCAAGGAGAGATCATACCAGAGTAGGGGCTCTGGGAGCCTGTGCCCCAGGCTGCTGGTGAAGGAGCTGCAGGCCAAGATCACAGCATACCCAAGGCCACTGTGGGGCTTATAATGCAGTCCCATCCTATATTGCACACCGGCTATGTCCAGCTGGGCCCTGTACTTTCTTCTTGTTCACGCAGCCCCAAAACAGCACAGCTTGGCCAATGTGTTTGCTCTGCCCTTTGCAATCCTTGGTAAACTACGCTCTGGGGCCAGAAGAGCTTGTAATCTAAATGGGACAAGAAATACAAACAAGACAGGAGGATGTCCCCTCAGGAGAGAGGGACATGGGGGTGATTTATGGGGCGGCGGGGGGGGATTGATTGCAAAGAAAGGTTTTATGGCAGTCATTGGCCTAATAGAACTAAAATAGGACAATTTCTTATTTTGAAATCTGTCAGTGCTGCTTTGGGTGACCTTTGGCAAATCAATTAATCTCTGTCTGTGCCTCTGGTAAATGGGAATAATACAGCCTCGCTGTCTGGAGAACCCTTGGTAATTCTCAGATGAAAGATGCTTTATTGGTACCAGTATCATCCTTTATTGTCATTAGCATGATAACAGATCTATCACCTAGCAACAGAGCAGCAGCTCTCCCTGCTCTGGTTGTCCACATTTTTTCTTCAATTTTGGCTCTCTAGCAGTCTACTTTTCATTTGGAGGCACTTTACAGCCTGTGACTGTTCTTCTTCCCTTAACGTTGCCTGCTTCAGACAAGCACAGCTGCTGTGTCTCAAGTCCCCCCCCACCTCCTTTTATCCCCCCCTTTTACCTCTTCCCGGGCCCTGCCATACATGCAAGTGGTGAGAGAGTATCACCATCAGCTAACACAATAAACAACATTTGCTTCTCTTAGATAAGGCACCCCAGCAGAAGTCTTGAACTTTAAAATATAAGTATAAAATTTAAGTAAACTTTAAAATATAGTTATTTCTTAGATTAGCACAAATTACAGTGAGAAAAATGGCAATCAGGAAACTTTCTAAAAATCTTGCAGAAGCAACCATTTTCACAGATCTTCCAGGCACCAGTTTTAAGGACAAAGATACACGTAACTAACACCAACCACTGAAGGTCTGGAGTTCTGCCAAGTCCTGTGATGCCTTAGACATGTGATAAGAGCAGTCCTTCCATCCTCAAGTGGATAGACTAACCTAAACCATTAAAACCAAGAAGCACCATTCGCATTGTTTGTTTAAGCTAGTTTTTATATCATCACTTAAGGGAAACAGTTAAAAAAACCCAAGCAAAATCTCCAACGTTTGGATCAGAACCTGAATCCAAGATCAGATCTGTTGGTTCATTACTGTGGCAAGCCATAAGTTACCTTACCTCCACTGAGTTCAGTGAAGCATCACCAATTTCCTTCAGGTGGGGATTTGAGCTAAAAAGACTTTTATTTATTTTGCTACTTTCTCTTTTTTTAAAGTTCCCACCTCTCTGATTCGAGGGAGAATGATCCTGTAGCCTGCAACATGAAGATGCACCAGTTCTGCTTGTATTGCAAGATACTTCAAGGACTGGTATCCCACTACCCTTTGGGGACGAGAGATCTGGTAGATTTGGCTTCTCTCTCCTTGGGAATGACTGCTATAAAACAGCACTGTCCCTGGGTCATCTGTCTGACACTTCACAGGGGGACAATGTGCCAGCGGGACGTTTATTGCCCAGTAAACCCCATGCTGTTCCCTGCCGTTGTTGCTGTAAGGCAGAGTGATTGCTGGCATTCAATGCATATGCAGCTCCTTCCTATGGAAAGGGAGGGACGGGAGGGAGTCTGGGTTTCAGATGTTTCTGGGCGCCAGTGCTGTGGGAGAAACCCACCCTTTCTGCCTCAGAAGATGCCTCTCAGGAGGAGCACAGATGTTTGCTCATGGAGCTGCTGCATCCATCATTATCAGGTTTCCTTTTAGAGTAAACTTTGCTAGGACCATTGATTTTTCTGTAGTGTTTGTGCTTTTGAGTGTATTTTTGTGTGTGTGTTTCTTTCTCAAAGGTACTCTGCTGTCATGGGTGAAAAGAAATGATGATTCTGGTGTCTCAGTTGGCTGTGAGGATCCCTTTCCCCAACCTTGGCTTCCCCCAGTCTCTGCAGGTCACTGCTCATAGCAGCCCTTCTGAGTCCTGGCAACCTTCTCCCCTTTCTCCGTTTCCAAAGAAGTGAGGAAAAAAAAAACACTGGAAGACAAGTAACATGGAATAAACAAAACCTTCTTCCCTCCAGCCCTTCCCATTGCCCTCTGTTCAAGCACCACAGCTTTGGAAAGGCTCCTTGGTGGAAGACAGGCTATTTTTGTACTGCTTATGTAGCAGCACATTGAGGAATAAAGGAGGAATAAAGCCACAGGAGACCAGGCCCATTGAATGGGAGCCTGAGTGCGCTTGACTCAACATTGCTAAAGAAGCAGATTTTACTAGAAGCTGCAGCTTCTCTGAAGATATATACGGAGGTACTCATCCACCTCCCTCAGTCAGCAGAGACAGGTCGGCTCCTTCCCAGGGCAAACGCAGATCATTCAGTCGTGCTCCTCCATCGGCTGACTCAGAGCAGGAGCCTGCTTCTCCCCATTGACTGGGAAGGAAGCTTCGCTGCCTAATTTAATGAGCTCATTGCAGTGCAGGAGTGCCTCAGTGCAGGAGTTATGAATGTCTCCTGCAGCCTGTGCTGGTCAACATCAGCACATGCATCTGGGTTACTGGCCTGATGAGCAACAGAGAAGGCATTAGTCAGATTTGATCTAATCTTCCTTTCCATGGCTGTCAGAAGCATGGCTCTCCCTCACTGTAAAAACCCACCTCCCTAGGACGCATTTTACAGCCCCACAGCTACTTGCTCCCTGAGGAATAGCTTATACAATAAACGTAGACTAGGGGCAAATACGGAGAAGTTGTGCACAAGGATTTTTAGAACGTGAATTAAAAAAAAAGAAAGAAAAAGAAAAGCCCTTGATGCTTTCCAGGGATTTGAGAAGGATTGAGATGACAAACTTAATAGCCAGCTGGAGTAGCTGATTGCATTTTAAAGGAGGAGTGAGGGGGGCATCACTGCATGAAAAAAGGAGCAGTTGCATGAGCAGAGGGAGTAATTAAGACAAGTCTCCCACAGATCAGTCCCATGGCTGGGATCTGTGGAGCCCATGGAGGACACAGGCTTTGACTGAAGGTTTCCAACAGCTGCGGTGGTCACAGCAATTTCATCCTGAGCGGGCACTCCCGTTTCTGTTGCAAGTTGAGTGCAGCTTGCAGCTCATCCTCTCTGTGAGTATAAGCTCTGCCTTCTCTAGCTCCCTGTGTATTTTCATGAAACTTCTAGGGACACTGTGATTTCTGTGACTGTTGCATCCCTGTCAACTGCAGCTGAGCTTGGCCAACAGTGCAGAAATGACCAGGGAAGACAGACATACACACTGAGGGACAGAAAACAGCTAATAATGTTGCAAGCCTGCCTGCTCCCACTTACTTTATGTGTGAATCAGGTAACAGACACTCACCTGTGAGCTATATATTCATGTACAATAATGTTCATGTATAGTAAAAATGCATGAATATATGACTGTAACCCTCAGTTTATATTACTAATTATTAAAAAATATTGTATAGTCAGTAGCTCTTTAAAACTCTGAAGGCACAGCAGCTGCTCCAATGCATCAATTACTTTTTCTTTCAAAGATGAAAAAACCTGCACACAGCTATATCATGTTTCCAGGTCAGTACCTGGGCCTAAGCAGTGCCGTCACCATGGTGCTGCCGGGGACTTGAGACCAAGAATGACAAGGGTAGGTGGCAGCAGTTTGCTTTTCTTGTCCCTAATCACCTGAGCACAAAATACAAACGACAATGGTTTTAAGAAATGCAACTTTTGAGATTTCATTTAACATGCCGGAAAGGATTTGAGGTAAGGATGCTCAGTGTAAAATGCTTGTAAAAACTGTTTCCAAGGTGTCAGCATCCCTTTAAGTAGGCTAAGTCTGATCCTCTGTAATTGCCATATAATCCTATCCTTCTAACATGGGATGCACAGGTAACTAATCGGTTTTCTAATCTGGCTGTGAGCTAGGGATTTGGTGTCTTCATTCAAAGAGGATTGCAGGTAACGGAATAAAGAGGAGACAGGACTCTCTGAAGATAACACTGTCCATGCAAGCTGCTCTCTTGGCAACCACAGTTTGAGAAGCAGAAAATATCCAGAGAAAAGATGAGCTGGAAAGAGGAGCAGTTGCCTGAGTACACAGATGCTAGGCTCTCCCAGAATGCATCTGCAAAGACAGAAAAAGCAGAGGATATTCCTTTTATGACATCCTTTCTTCCCCAGAATGTTTGACCATCCTTAAATCATTCTCATAAGAAGTTTGCCCAAGTATCCCACAAAACAGGTGGTGAGTGGGCTCAGGGGGATGCCACATCCCCGTTTGCTGGAGGGATCGTTCGGCACACGTGTCAGTGAACGCCGCGAGGATTTTCAACCTGCTGTCAGCCTGTGCCTTCTCATCACTTATGTATTTGGATCAGGTGTGGTAGGCAGGGAAGTGTCAACTTCCGTGAAATCATTCATTTGGGTTACAGGGGGAATTCTCCATCTTCACCTCAGTCCCTTCCACAGACCTGGAGAGGCTGAGGAGCAGCAACGGTAACACAGAGCAGGTCCGCTGAATCAAATGTGTCTCTCCCCGTTTTTTTACAAGCAAGGAGGCCTTCTGCTTCTGCATCCACTTCCCCTGCCAAGTCACAATGCCCTGTCTGTGAAGGTACAATTAATCACTATGGAGACTGTTGCAAAGTTACCAATTTGGGCTTAGTGTTTCAGCTGAGCACTAAGCAACAGGTGCTGGGCGGCTTTATGGAAAGAGCTTTTTTTCTCACGCTGGTGTGCAGTGCCTGAAGGCAAAGAGAGGTTTTTCCCTCCCAGCAAACAGTAAGTGTGCAGGCCAGGTGCTTAGGTGGGATTTCCCAAAGAGGAAGAGTCCGTATGACATGGATCAGGTCCCTGCCACTGGTGGAGGTGGTGGGAGCTGGGGCTTGTTCATCAGAAGAAGAGTTAGATTTGGGTTCATTTGGAAGGTCTCCCATTCTTCATGCTACAGAGGGTTTTAACCCTACAGAAAACTTTGCACTGTACATAAAGCCTTGCAATAGATTGTTCAGGGAGTCATCTCGAAAGGCAAAGAAATCAGTGGATGCTGCAGGTATGCAGGGTCCCAAGGTAGGCCTATGGGGATGGGTGCAGGCAGACCTCAGGTTTCAGGATCAGGGCTCCCAGTTGTGTCTGGACCAGAGGCCAGACAGCCATAGTAGCCCAGGAACACAAAACCTGCTGAGCGAAACACTGTGCCTTTCAGCAGCTGCAGCATGTCTGGGTGTGCAGCCCCCGGGGAGCAGCACGTCCTCCCTGGCCCTGGCACACAATCTGAAATGCAAGACCACAACCCAGGAAAAACCTGGGCTGGGGATGGGGAAGGGAGCATTTTGCTGTCACTTACAGACACAGTGAGTGTGTTACCCACTCTAATCACAGCCCCAGGCCATCTGCCAGCCCAGCTCCTCACTCAGAGGCTGGAGCATGAGCATCTCTCATTGTTCTACCTATTGCTGTGGCGGTCAGATGCCGCCCTGCCAAGCCCTGCACAAACATGTCTTGGAGCTGAGACTAGCACATACCTTAGACACGGGAGTCCTTGCCTGGTGCCTCGGCACAGGCAAACTGGGGGACTGCACTCAGCTGTAGGTAGTTTAAAGCTTCCTTTTTTCCATTTGGAAAAGAGAGCACAGCTCTGAGAAAAAGAAAATTCGGAGCATCCATAGGATTTGCCAGATCAGAGACAAACTGCACTAAAATGCTGGCAGCTTCTTGCTGAATTTGCAGAGGTGGCCCTGCCCCATCCCTGCCCCCTCAGCAAGTCTGCGTGCCATTGGACCCAGAGGAGAAGGGGAACGACAACCGTGGCTAACAACTGCACGGATTTATGTATCAAATGCTCTGTGCATTTCAGCAGCCTTGGAGGAGCTGAATCTACAACCTGACAGGCACTCTGTGAAACAGCAGTGATGAATAACTGTGTCCAGAGGCAGCCCGGGATAGCAAGGCAAGCATTTTTTAACCAGGTGCTGCTGATGCAAAGCCATTAGCACAGCTCCATGTGAAACTCCCAGCGCAGTCGAATGTTCACATCCTCACCCAGCCGCCAGGAAAGGACAGATGCATCCATGGATGAAATATTTAAATGAAATGCTGTGAAAGGGGCCCTTGGGGTGTGCTAATATATTGTCCTTGTAATGCACAAGACAACCCGCCCTACTCTGGGGCTCTCCTTTGCCCCAGTTCCATTACTGTAGACATACAGTAAAGACGGCCGATGTAGACCCTGAATAATTGCCCCCCCTTCCCTCTCCCCGTGGTTTCTTGATAGGACAGACACACTGAAATACCTGTCCACGGTGCTGCAGATTTGTCTATGAGGTGTACAGAATACCTCCCAAAGGAGATGCTGCGGAGCCCACCCTCTCCTGCTTGCACCCAGAGGCACCTAAGCTCTTAGGGACAAACATGTCTATGTGTAATTTAAAGCAGCTCTGCATCTGCTCTGCCTGGGCTAGGCCTGAGCCAGTCTCCAGGCAGCCCTGCCTGGTGGGGACCCTCTGTTTCAGCTCCCTATCCACCCTTCAGATGTTGCACCAGCCCCCAAAACTGCAATGGAGAAACTCCAGCTGCACTGAGTGTTGTGGAGTGAGTACTGAAAGGTTTGCTGGTTCAGCAGAGAAATCCAAAACACAGCTGCTGGAAAGGATAAGGCATGCTTTTAAAAGCATCAGTTCCAGCTATTTTCTGAGCTCAGGAAGAGGAAGGTTAGAACTGGTTTCAGTTTTGGGAAAAGCAGATGCATTCTCATTTTATCTCAGTCCATGTTCTCAGACTTGGGCCATATGTCACCGGTGCTGTGGTAGCCCCAGAAGACCATGGGGCTTTGCCCTGCTACATGTCCCTTCAAAATAAAGAAGTTATGCGGTCATCAAAACTGGCCTAAAAGAAGTCTGGGACAGCAAGAGCCACTGGTGAGCAGGAGTTGTCTTTCTTTAATGCTGCAATCAGCAAAACCCCTGCGGTTTCCTCTATTTCTGTGCAGTTTGTACTCAGTTTAAACATGTTTATTTTCTGAGGTTGCACTGCTTTATTATGGGGAAAAATAATTACACTATAATTATTTAGCCCTATTTCTGTATATGGAATTCTCTTAGCTACAGAGCATCGCCCAGGACACATTGTTTTGGCAGCTTCATATTCCTAAACTCTCTCACTGCCTCAGCATCAGCGTCTTTTCACCTGGGGCTTTGCACCCAGCTGCCTGGCCTAGCTGCAGCGTAGCCTCTGGCAGAGTCTCGAGGCTGCAGAAATGATAATAGCAGATTAAAACCATTCAGATTCACTTGCGAGAGATTCAGGCCAGAAGTGTTGGTGACCTGTCACAGTTATCACTGCACACTGACGAAGTGTGGCCCCACTCCTGGCAACTGCGATGACACCTTTGCCCAAACTCACTGTGTCCTCATTCTCCCATGCACAAGAAACAGAGATTCTCCTGCCTCTGGGGCCATGGATGTGAAAGGCTGAGCAGGTTTTAGACTAGACTAGACTAGACTAGACTATTTCAGTTGGAAGGGACATACAACAATCATCTAGTCCGACTGCCTGACCACTTCAGGGCTGACCAAGTTAAAGCATGTTACTAAAGTTTTACTACGAAGGCTGAGGCAGACCCATTGCTGAAGCAAGCATGTGCAGATCGGTGCGCTTTCATGTCTGAAATTTGCCTTCACGTTTAAATGAAGAAACAGGCCTTTGATTTCTGTTTATGAACCATCAGGAAAGGTCCCACCTGGGAGCAGGGCACCTGAGGGTGCAGTTCTGCAGGACCTTAGACTGGTCACAGGGGCTGCCCTGGCTGGTTGGGTGACAGGCACGCCCACCCCATCCTTGTGCTCCCGTCCCCTTTCCAAAGTGAGAAAGAATGTGGGCTCAGGGGAGCTGAAAACCAGCCCAACAAATAAGTTAATTATTTTTCAGCTGGGACACCTCCTGAGGTCACTCTGTCAAGTGTCAGAAAATCAGCCCTACAGTGGGAGAGGGCATAAACAGGTCAGCAGAGCTGGAGGAGGGTGGTGGGCATGAGAAGAAAGGGGAGGATGGCCCAGCCGCAGCCTTGGTTTTGTGAGGTTTCAGCTGCAGGAGAGCTGCCCCTCATCTGCTCCTTGTCTTCCCTCTGCCTGCCCTCTGGTTTCGTTTGTCTGAGTTAATAATTAGTGCGGTGACTCTCTGAGAAAGCAAAACATGTCCGTCTTTGCTGAGATGGTTTCTGCCATGCTGTTGCTGCACATAACCATGAGCATGGGACTTACCCATGAACACCAGTACATAGCAGAACACAGGCTAAAGTTAGATTTTCCCTCCTAACGCACAAAATAAGCCCAAATAAAGGACCTCTACCCAGCTCTGTTCTAATAAAGCAGGCATCCAGCAGATTTTATCCCTAGGTCATTTGCCCTCAGCTGTAAAGGAAATCTTTCCTCCTTTCCCTTCAGGACACCCATCTATGAAGGAGGTGTCACTTATTAACTTTTCCTTCAGCATTTCCCAGGCTCCGTTTGCCTCCGGTTCCCCCCAGGCAGCACCAATCGGCTCCACATCCCGGTTAAGCCCGGCTGAGCTGCTCACACGCCCCATGCACACCCCGCGCCTGCTGCCACACTGCCACCACCGGCTCTCGACATCGGCTGGCAGCAGCAGCACCTTCCCACCGAGGAGACACCCTCCTCTGCGCATCCCAAGTCATGCCGACCTCGGTGGCCTAAGCTGCTGCTGTGTTTTATTCCCAAATCGCACTCACTGAAGCGTATTGCATCTGTCACCTCGCTTGTGGGCTCAGGCCAGTAACTGGGAGAAGGAAACCCTCTACGGGTAAGGCATGAAGTGCATGGAGGGAAGGGGAAGCCCCATGGAGCTCTCATTAACTGCTCCACAGGAATGATGCTGTTTGCTGTCCTCTCCCAAGGCTGAGCTGCAAGCCCAGGGCTGGGGAGGTAATGGTAAATACTGCCCCATCAAAGCTGCCGAAAAGCATGCAGGAAACCTGCTTGCTCCAAGGACTGTTTTAGCTGTGCCAAAGAGGAGGAGAGTCCCCTTGGAGAGCTGCCCCCCTGGGCTCCTGCCATCAGCCCGCTCTCCCCGGCTGAGTCCCCTCCACCTTCCCCCTTGCCCTCAGCCAGTTCCCGGAGCCAGCACCTGAAGAACCCAGCCCAAAGGCCAATTTCTTCTGCAGCAACTGCCTGATGAGCAGCAGGATGGAGGCTTGTTCTCTTTCCCTCCTCTCCTCTTCAAAGGCGCTTGACAAAACAGCTGTGCACATTAAAATGTTGGCTGCAATACCCACTATGCTGTCGTTTTCATAAATAAAGGCTGGTTTTGGAACTTTCAATTTTGCTGTGTGCTTAAGTAACTAAATAAGAAGGTTTGTGTTGTGCGTGGTTGTTAAGAAGGTAAGCCTTAAACTTATCAGTAAAAAGCCTGAAGTTTTTATCAATAGCCCTGGGGTTCAAAGTAAAATCTAATTAATCCGTAAGCTGTCACAAATTGGTGGCCTCTGCAGGGACTGGAGAGTTAAGCACTCATTTAAGACATTTTCTGTTGGGATAGCTAACTCCTCCATTCAGAAGCCGTGCTGTGAAAATGGACTTTCTCGTCCCTCTAAAATTGTTTGGCACTAACGTTTTACTTAATCGCTCTTTGGAAAGTGATAATAAATGTGAGAGAGAAACTTTTGCTGGGGGAGTTACAGCAAGCGCCCAGATTAAAATGTTATGGCAGAAGATCCTCCCAGTTTTACAGACGTTGTCTCTGGGGGGGGCTTCTGCTCTGCATTACCTTCGTGGCTTCCCATTTCCCCACTCCCAAACTGCGATGGTGGCCTTTTGCAGGATGAGCTCCAAGGCCTGGGGGCGCTGCTTGGAGGACGTCCCACTGGTGCTGCTGGGCGCTGATCACACATAGAAAGATCATGTCAGAAACTTGTCTCATCCTTCAAAACCTTCAGCAGCTCCATATCCCATCCCCAGCTTTCACTTAGCTGTTGTGGAGGCGTGGCTCTGCCACCTGCCCCCCAAAATCCCTTGCTCCTGCAAGGTCTTCAGGGCAGGGTCTTTGGGGAATTGAGCTGCTACAACAACCCAGCCTCCTCTCAAAAATCTGCCCATCGCTGTTTTTCAAAGACTTACGGTCTGGTCTGATGTGGGCGGCTCTCACAGGGATGGACAGACCACTTCCCAGCACAAAGGCCACCCGCAGGTGCTTTGAAGGCTTTCTGGGGAAGGGTTTGTACTCAGAGAGCTGCTCAAAGACAGAAGCTGCAAGAACTTGTGAACCTGGCAATTGCAAATCTGTATTCCCTCCCTCCCCGATGCCCTGTCCTCAGAAGTGACAGAAACACTTTAGCTGAATTAAATGCGTGTTTTAAAAGTGGAGCCTGGCAACAGGTACCAAAACCAGGCACCATGTAATTTCCAGTGGCTAACGCGTTGGCATGGTAGGCTGAGAGATCTCAGTGTCAGGCCTGCCCGATAGCCTGGCACGTGGATGAGCTTTGCTGCATGAGCACCCAAGTAATTCCTGCTATCAGGTAAATGCCTCACACATTGGATATCAGTATGTGTTGGATATCCCCTGCAATAACACTCTGGTTGATGTTTGGTGAAAAAGATATTTCTGTAGTGGATCCCAGATCAGTCTGTCCATCCATCTGTCAGTCTCCTGAACAATGTCTGAGGCCTCCTGGCTGCTTTCAACCAAAGGAGGTCTCTGACATCTGAAGTTTTCACAGATTTTATGAGGATCGGTGACCAGGTAGAGGAAACTCAGATCAGCTCAGTGAGGTGGATGGGAAACACGGGTCCAAGTCCACACACGGGCAAGTCAGAAACAAATCTGTTTGTTTGACAGACAAAAAGTCTGCGGGCAGGTAGACATGGCAGGAAAATAAAACATTTTATCTAACAGCCATCCCTATGCTATAAGCACAAGACAACACTTCTGTTTCCCTCTGTGAAATAGAAAGAGGGAAGCTATTTTGAAATAAAGCCTCTGGTGGCTTTTCTTTTCTTTGTTTTAGATTAAGTCTATCTTTTCTGGTTGCAGGAGATATCACGAATTGGGGCATTTTTACATTTATAGGCAGAAGAGTGCTATTCATACAAACATTAATAAATACATTTATTTATTACCTATACCTCAAAAATGCAGTAGTCCTGTTTTCAGATATTAACCAAAATTTTAAAACCAGTTTAGCACCTCACCCTTCACCAATAAACCTCTTCTTATTTCTCTCTCTTGGGCATTTCACTGCCCTAGCATCAGCAGGCAGACAGCAGAGAAGCCCAGGTGAACTCCAAATCCTACCCTACGCTCTATCCCGATGCCCTTTGTTTCTAACAACAGCTAATTTCCTGTACCTCAATAACAGAAAGCATCATATTACGGGCTTCTTTTGATATTAAACATTGAAAAGACTCAAAATTATTTTACCTGTCTCCCCCTACGTACATCTGCAAGCCATCTTTGTGAAAGACAATTACAGGCAATGCAAACATGTCCTGGGAAACACACACCAACATACGTGGCTTAGAAACCAATGCTCAAGCAGCTCCCTTGATGGAAAACCTGCTGCAAATAAGACACTCACTTCTGAGAGAGCACATTTCTCTCAATGAGAAGCGGTGACATGAAGTTGAACCCTCTCCCAGTATTCCCCCACGCTATTCCTGCTTGAGACCGCCTCTGATGCAAACAAGTCGCATAACCAGGAGGCAGGGAGCTTGCTGAAAGACCGTAGGAGTCACACCTATTCATGGATTTGCCACACGGCTGCATTTCTGCACGTGAGTGATTTATAGCTTGCAATCCACAGAGCTATGATAACTTTCTTAATAGGAAAAACAGGCCCCGGTGCTGTACCTAGCAGTTTTGTTATGCTCCAGGGAAGCTATGTGGAGGGGGAAACGAAAGAGAAAACTGACCACCAAGTATTAAAAAAGCAGGGAAGAGGCAGGCAAACTCCAAACTACTGCACACAGCAATAGCATCCCTGAAATTTCTGCTTACTTCTTGATAAGCAAGGCCCTTATGAGCTTGGGTGCTTCAAACACTGCAGTTTAAAGCTTAATTACAAATGAACAAATAAAGGGGCAGCTTCCTCTTGAGTTGGAGACTTTTGTCACACCAGCTGTGGAGGGGGTGTATCCGTGCCAGCCTAAAACTCCCTTACCACAAGCAGCAGCCCTAGACCCCACACCACGCTGTGAGTTTACCCATCGGCCTCACGCTCTGCCATTGACACACAGTCTGCCTGGCAGAAGTACAGCAAAGCTATACTGACCACGGAGTCTTTCTCCCCTCTCCTTTCCCTTCTTCCATACATTAACCATGGCCACATTGCTGGCCTGGGCAGATCTGTGCTGGGCTGTCTCCGGTGAGTGGCTGACAAACCATCTTACTGGTGCACTGGAGACTTAAAAGCCTCCTGCAAAGCTGACCCAATCATTTTGCAGCTACACACCAAGGGATTTTGTTGCAGAGATCAAGTGGTATCAAGTGCAAAAGTATGAAAGTAACAGTTATTTATTTTTAGAATTTGTAAATCTAGATACTCGGGAATTTTAAGATTTATCAGCTCATTTACAGTACAGGTACAAAGACCAACACCTTTAGCAACAGATGCTGATATGTGTTCTTTGTCTTGCTGAATAAATTTGACAGCTATTTTTCCAGGCAGAAGAGCCTGAACAAAATCCCTTTATCACTATGGATCCTGAACTGCTGTCCAGTGATCGGTTAGTTTGCAAAACCCTCTTTTAAGTGCTTCACAGCTGCTCCATTGACTCCATGGGGTTCTGCACGTAAACAGCACCTCAGAAAGGCCCCATAAAGCCATGGTGCTTCCATCCTGCATCCAAAGCTCAGCAGTGCTCTTTTCCCCAAAGCACAACCTGAAGTGTAAGGCCTATTTTCAGATCTATCAAACAGGTTCATTACGGGCTTGGTGCCAAGCCTATTGCAAATACCCGAAAAAGACCTCAGCTGATTTTGGAGGTCTTTGGATCAGTTGTTCTAGGAAACAGATTTGTACAAAGGTAGAAGGAGGAAGAAACAGCACCTACAAGAATTGTGGGCTCAACAACAACAGAAATGCTCCAACTGAAGCTGCAAGGCTGATCTCCAGTTTGCATGGTTGTGCTAAGCTTAGCAAAGTTAGGACTAGTCCCTACAACTTGAAGACATTAACTCCAGAGGTGCAGAAAGCTGATCAGCAAAGGCTGTTGTTTATATCAGGGTGACTTCCTATGGCTGTCTAAAAGCTGGGTTCTCATCTGCACTGGCCGACCCTATTCCCTCCCTCGTATCTGGATACAGCTATGCATCGCTGAGGAGCAATTCATTTTGGACCTCTGTTTTAAGGTGGGAAAAACTGGAGATACCTATCAGCCTCCACTGGTGACAGACAGAGCTTGGATAATGACCAGAGACTAGATGCACAACTTGCAGAGGGCTAGTATTAAGCAAGGGAAATCCCACCTTCAGCCTTTTAGCTCCCTCAGGGTTTATAGGCAAGTCAGCAGCCAGATTCAAAGGGATAGTCTTTGATGGGTGAAGGTAAAGCTGCTGGCAAACCCCTTGTCACCTCACCGTCTTGCTGGTTGTTTTTGTACTTAGAAAATCATTGCTACATAGTGACCTGGCAAACAAAGTCAGCAGTCCATGGCAATCTTGTTCCAAAAGTACATATATTTAATAATGATAACAAATACAGTTTTTTCCCCTGGAATTTCTACTACTGTATTTCAGTAAGTCCCTTCTACCGTCACTGCAGTTTGACTGTACATAGCTACTGTCTAAGCTGGATACATGGTTATGTTTTAGCAGTGTTGTACTCATATATTCTCTATAAATATAATAAAAGATTTAACATTTCTGTTTCATTCTGATTCTTACACATATTTACTGGGTTTTCACAAAAAATACATGTCTCTTTCCTGCCTCCCCCAACCTTTTATTGGGTTCCAAATAAACCTGAGTTTGTGATTCAAGTCAGTATCTGTCATCTGTTCAGGTACGCAAGTCCAACGCACACAAAAGACGTGATTTGAGTGGTCGCTGCTTGCTAGCTTTGCAGCACAAACATGTTCTTAGCATGAAGAAAAAGAAAATGCTTTGATATTTTTAAACGAAAGGAAGAGCTAAAATGGACCCCCGGGATGCACAGGTGCTCTGTACAAACAGAAAATGACATTTTCCCATCTGAAAATGAGTAAAATTATTTCAGGGCTTTCTTATGATATTGGGATTTTTATGTGTGTATATTATTTTACAGGTAGCTTAGCTACGCCAGAGGCGGGTGTCCTCACTACACTGAAGAGTACAAGATGCATATGGACTTCCCCATACCGAACTGACGGGTGGCTTCGGTGCCGAGGTGAAGGTCCCATGGGCAGGGATGAGAAGGGTGCTCTGGGCATTCACGCTCTGCTGGTTTTGCCAGCAAGCATTCAAAATACTGCAACAGTTCAGTTATCTGTTCTGTCAGTATTTGGATTAATGACCAATTTTTTTCTTGCAGGTTTTGGTGTAAGGCCTGTGCTATGCCAAGAATCGGGAACCATCACTCAGCTATGTGCTCTGCTGGAGACCTTCTCCCCTGCCTCTGCTGGCCCTCCTCCCTGAGTCCCTGTGTATCTCTCTCATGAAACTGGAAGGAAAGCTTCTCAAACAGGGATAACTCTCAGCATTTGCACAAACACCAAACCAATGGGGCCACAAAATTGTTTGCAAAGATATTGATGAAAATAGGGCGTGGATTCCTACTGACGGTCTCAAGGCAAAATCCCCATCTTCCCACGACAACCCCAAGAAGAAAACGCCTCTGCTGCCTGGGTTTTGAAATGACATTAATTGGGTGGGCAGCAGTGGGGCACACATGGGCCAGGGCTGCCCACTTGGGAACCAGACTGGAACGAGGTTTGTTGAGACGTCCCATACACAGAAACACATACACAAGCGTGGTACAGACAAAAGAAAAGAGCAGTCTTTGGCTAAACCTTCTGATTTATAGTAAATGGATTGAAGACAAAAACAGAACCAAAAAAATGTTGCCAACGTCTCAGATGTATCATTTACTTAGAAAAACAAGACCGGTATGCAGAACACCGTGCCTTTTAAGAAAGTTATCTTCACTGCTCATAACAATACCCAAGTTTTGGTAACCACTGCATTACCAATCTTGCAGTATAAAATGGCATTGGTACAGGTTCATGTGTCCTTTATTGTCTTTTTAATTCACTGCAGTCTCTCAGAAAAGCCTTCAGGTGTGTCCAATGCTGCCTTGTTGTAACGTGCAGTCCTGCACGTAGGTGCGCCATGGAACTAGTACAGCTGCAAAAATCAGAGGTGACTGGATTGTTTAAACACAGGGTGTTGCAATCTGGATTACTGTTAGAAGCATCCACTTGCAGACCCATTCATATGAAAGGAACAGGCCTCTAGTGCGGTGAATTTCCACATGATGAAACTTGTTTTTAAATAATCATGTTTCTTTTGAGTGACATCATTAAATTATCATTTTCTTTAGGAAAAAAATGATTCTGTTATTAGCTACTTTATGTCATTAACCATAAAATCTGCTTTGACTTCTAATACTCCCACTTTTTCTGAGTGTTTAGATCACTCGTGTCTTTATTCAAGCTTCTACCAACTTGATCTTCTTGGCAGTGCTTGTTAGCAAGTTGACTTTGGACACAGTATGTTGATTTTTTCCATTTGTCTAGCCATGTGAACAATGCCTGTAAGTGGTACCATGCACAGTGTGGCACAGGCAGATGAAGCACGGGCAGTCTTACCACAGATCCTGGATAGGACTGGCATTCATGGCACCATGCAGATTACCTCGATGAATCAAACCGTTAATGCTCTCTACTCTTCCAATCAACCTTACTGCAATACTAGATGAGAGCAATGAAAATACATATTCACGTGGCTCTTTTCAAGACATGTTTTAGTGCACAGTCAGATGCCAAATGCTGATATTTCTTAACTGCACAAGCAGAGCCCTTTTCTTTCAACTTTAATATATAGGACAATGCTTTCCTTACAAGCAGACCTCTGATTTTCTATGTTGGACCATGGTAGTGTAAGTAACATGCCTGTGGCTTTCCCTTCTTGTTAAAAGTAAAAAAAGTTAGGTCCCAGAGAACAGCAGTGCAAATCCCGGGATGTCAGACTAACACTGCCCGCTGACAGCATCTGCTGTGTTGAAGGAAATCTGCGTGGGGCTCATCTGCTGCAGCTGAGGCATCCTCGCTTCCAGCGGCTTGTCGCTCGCCGACTGCATCGTCTGGTTCCTCTTCCGCAGCATCTGTCCGATCCCCATCATGGGGAATCTGCCTCTGCTTTTAACACAGTTAGGGCTGCCCAAGGGATTGTTGGAAACCAGCTGAGTAGGGGACACTGCTTCTTCCTTTGCCGGATACGTTTTTTCTTCATACGTGAAAGATACTTGGGTGGGGTGGACGGGGGACGTACTCCCTGGCTGAAAAAGCGGGGACAGTGTCCTTTCACTTGAGCTTTTGTAAGGGAAATTCATTGGCGAGCCTAAAATCCTGTACTGATGAGAGGGGGAAACCTGGTCTATTTGGTCCTCTCTGTCAACCGACTCGAAGGAGTGCACAATATTCAGGATGAGAGGAGAGTCCTTTGCCCGGCCCCCGATCCGGGCTGGCTCCTGCTGTGGAGACTCCTGCCTCTTGAGGAGCCGAGGCGTTCTGGGGGGCGGCTGCTGGACTTCGAGGTACTCCAGGGAGCTGGAAGTGACACAGCCTGTCTTGGTTGCCAGGGGCTCGTGGAAAGGGCTTACCCCACCGCTGGAGTCTGCAAAGCAATCAGAAAAGGAAGCAGAAGAGCAGATTGCATTTAATAGCACTGCCTTCTCTGCCTTATGGCAGACAGCGTCTGACGTCACCTTTAACAAAGTTTAGAAGAGCATGACAAATGCGCTAGCTAAAACAAATGGTCTTAGGGATATACTCAGAACCTAATTCCCTGACTCTCATTTGATACTTACATTGTTGTTTCATGGGTAATTTATCTGCTCCTTTCCTCAAAGGCGGGAAGAGCGCTTAAACTGAGTAAGACAAGGACATGAAATGGAAAACCACAGCTGTCTACAGCTGTTTGTATTAATTACATCCTCTAAGGCCATGTCTGAGAAATCTCACATTTCTCCTTTCTTAGCACAGCTTTGCATGATTTTAACTGGGTCTGCGTACTGTATTCACTGACACACCTAGAGACACAGGGGACAACAGTGAGTTAATCCCTAATGTCTTTCCTTGCATTTTGGAACAAAATCTGTTCTTGGTTTCACACATGTAAATATGGAGTAGCTGCACCGGCCAGATTCAGGCTGTTACAGTTGGAACAGATTTGCTGCATCGACTTCAGTGAGAAGCTTCCCCCAGCAAGGACTGAATATAAATGGAACAATCTTTGCAGGATTTGGCCCAGTAAAACAAAACAGCTTCTGGAGAAGATCTGCTCGGTTTCTACAGGATGCTGGCACTCACTTATGCCAAGCCAGTCGCAAGGAAACACGTTTTGCTGCCTTTATGGAAAGCTGTCCAAGGCGCCTGCTTTGCTAGGTTCCCCCTAATTGAAAGAATAGCGGACCGGCAGTTAATCACTGTTCATGAGTTCCCTCGGTCTCAAACCATCTAAAAGGGATATAAAATAATTTAGGTCTGCCAGCCCTCAGATCACAGCCACAAATCTCACATGTATTTCTTTTGAAAGGGATGGTCTTGGCAGGGGTTGAGACCTGAATGGATGTACAGGATGAAATCACTCACATTGAGAGTTGTCTGGGACAAGCAGACTAGGTTTAATCTCACTAGTTTCTTTCTAAAACTGGTCAAAGTTATTTGACCACTTCATTTAAGAAGTGTCAAAACATGGTTTCCATAAGCAGAGAAATGCTTTAGCTGAGATCTGTATGATTTTCAGGTTTTTGTTCAAAAAAGCAGGGAGAAACCTTAAGAGGAAAAATAAATGAACTAGGTTTACTTCCCCCTGTGCCTCCCTCCCAAAAGGAACAACAAACTTGAACAAAATGAGCATTTTTTAATTTTTTTTACATTTTCCACAAAAATTATGCCTCATTTCTGACCAGCTCTCTGGACAACTGCTACCTTGCAGCAGAGGTGCCTGTGCTGCCACATGAACACCATTTTGATGTTTTTTTCAGGTAGAAAGCATCAAATGATAAATTGTCAATTCACGAGAAAAAGCACAAAACCACCATAAGCCACCACCCTAAATAATCCCCTGACACCACAGTAAACATTTCACATCGCCGTATTTCCCCCCGCTGCTCTGCAGTGACCTCCCCTCGTTTAGTTCCCTCATTTAACAGCTGGAGACATCACCTTCCTGCTCCTCAATGTCCCCCATCCACATGTGCGCTACCAACACCCCATTTTCCCCGCTGTGTCCCCTTTTCCTCCACTCCTTTCTCCAGGCTCCTTTTGCGAGCAGCTCTCACCCATCCCTCCGAGGCTGCCTCCTAGCCTGCACGATTAATGCTTTGCTCTCTGCTGCCCGTCTCATCTTTTTCTTTCCCCATTAATGCTTTTCCCGCTCCTTTTGCTGCCTGAAATTTGCTGTGGTTGGCGGTCCCACGCGCATTTCTGCTGCTGCACACTGCTTCTCCTAGGGATGCCACCGGTACTGGCACTCTCCTTGGGGTCAGGGATTTCTTCCTGTGCTGCCCCTTAGTACCCTCTTAGCAAAACACATTCACCAGTAGGAAGAAACGTCTCTACCGGCTTTGGTTTGTCAGTGATCTGGGGTGGGTGTTGATGCTTTCAAAGCGCCAGCGTGAAGCGCAGATGATTCTATATAAGTACGTATAAATAGGGAAAGAAAGGTTTTTTTAAAACACTGTGGGAATTCTGTCAAATAAAAAGAGAAGTAAAAGTGAGGATTCATGACTGTTGAGCATCGTCATGGTTTCCTCAGGCCGTTTCGTTCAATGTTTGACTGCGTTATCCAGTCCTCTTTCACATACCACCCCCAGAGCAGACAGCGAATGCAAGCCCACGACTATTTACTAACAAACACACGACACGCAAGACGCTGTCACTAATACTGCGCGTGCCCACGCATGCACATGCGCACAGGGACGCACCACTGGTGTTTCTCCCACTGACCTTTCTCCGGACCTCCAGCCTTGGTGACTTTCCGGTCCTTCAGCAGAGCCTTGGTGTTCTGTATCTGTGAGATAAGACAGGAAGAAGGCTGTCTATATGAAACTGGACTTTTCTCAGTTTTCTTTGGGAGCTGACGGTGAAGAATCTCCCCTTTCTTTTCTTGTTCTTTGAGTTTTTTGTCCTTTAAGTTGTAAAACAAACAAGAACAATTTGGTTTATTTAAGGGAAGTTTAAAGGACCCCCAGACTTACAAGCACACCACTTACCGAAGCCAAATTAAAAACTATACGTTTACAAGGAATTTATCCTGGCTACTCAAAATAACTAAATCTTCCACGGCTCATTTTCCTGTGATCTGTTTGACATGATTTCATGCCTCCCATCTGCTCTGACACTCATGCAGTGTGAAAGCTGGTTCAGGAAAATTAAAGGAAAAGGAAAGCTTTCTCTTCAGAGGCCATTTGTCCTAGGAGACCTCGTTGGAGCAAGTCGATGCAGGTTCGTGCTCTTTCATACCTGAAATCTGCCTCCCCATTTAAACACCAAAAAAAGGTCTTTGATTTCTCTTTATTGCACTCCCTCCAGTATTTGAAAAGGTGAGCTGCAGAGCTTTACAGAAGTTTAAATGCTTTGAGTCATTTATCTTCTGTCCGAACAAGATCTGGAGGAATCCGATGCCACGCGCGCATTAGGCTGCAATGCTGGGGCTGCGCCTGTGAAGGAGCGTGAGCTGAGTATTACACCCAACCGCCCAGACCTCATAGTGTTTTATAGCATCTCTGCAACTGCACAAGACATGGAGGGGGAGAAAATTACTGGCCCAACCCTTCACTGAGCCCTAACTCCTTTTCATGATGGGGAAGACAGCTGAAGGTAGGACTGCAAACGCATACATCCTAAAAGACAGGTTTGATCTCCAGTGATGACAGAGGAAAAACAGAACCTGGGAGTGGGACTCTGAAGAAGAATCCAATTTTCAAAGCATTGTTTTACAGTGAAAATTCATTGTATCTTTTTTCAACATGAATCACTAGATTCTGCAAGCTGTGTAACACTCTCTGCACTGATTCAGGGGAGCTAAAAGTCTTATTTCACTTCTAAAAATCAGGCATCAAATTTGTGGCCTATATTTTGCTATCCCTCAAAGACTTCAAGGATCTCTCACCTTTCTGGAACAAAGCTGTGTGGTCTGGTTTTAGATATCAGTCTCAAACAAGTGGGGCTTTTGTTTTGGTTGCTTTGGAGTCGTTTCTTTAGTGGGGCATCTATGTGACATGCTTTGTGTGGTTGTAATTCTCATTTAAGCAACACGTTTCGCTGTGTCTTATTGAAAAGTCACTGTAACTACAAGTCTTTTTTTAAAAATGCAGGAAAGTGCTTTCACCCAGTCATGTGCCGAGGCCTGTATTTTGTCTGATAATTATGCACTGCCAAAGGGCTGGCTCTCCTTATGATTTTCTTTTGAAAGTTCATTGACATGAAGTCTATCAAAACCCCCAAATGCAAACTAACGTGCATACATATGTGAGAGGAAAAGAAAGACGCAGAAGACAGCTCGGGTTCTTTTGGGCCACTAAACAGCTTTGGAAACATATGAAGACAGGTACCTAAGAGGAAAATAACCAGACAGCACCCGTTTTGATGATTCCCAGCTCAGCCAGAGTCCAGCCCCCCGCACAGATGGTATCGGGGCACTGCTGGGCTCATTAACCTTTGACTTTTCAGAAGTTAAGGAGTTGGAAGGAAGAGCTTCAGTGAATCATGAACTAGGGTTTTTACTTTTACGACACAAGTGGTTAGGTGACTTGGGAGAGCGAGAACCAGAGACCCTCTCTGAGCTCCTCACCGTCTTCACCTCAGTCTCCCTTCATGCACACATTTTTTGTCCCCAGCCTTCTCTCCATCTGTCCCTTATCCCCTCCAATTTCTTTCCCTTTAGCTAGCTAAAGCTGGCTAACCCTTCCACAGAAACAAACCAATGCATTATGGAGCTGTCATCACTTTGCTTACGTGATACCTCTTTGTCCACCTGATGTCTTTCCCCTTGCTTTTAGGGCTGTAAACACCTCTGGCACCGAGCATTTATTCCTCCCTGCCCATGCTGTGCTTGGAACAACGCAACATCTGATGGGTCCCAGGCACTATCTTGGCAAGCACAGTCACTGCTGACAACGATGAAGTAATAACAACAGTAATAACAACAATAGCGATAATAATAATAATGCTGTGTGAATAACACCCGGCCACAATAGAGTCAGTGGAAGCTGCACAGTTAATTTTGAGCCCACCACACTGTATTTCCTCTTGAGGCTCTGAAACTCTGCTGCCAAGTTCAGCAGAGACTGGGCTCTACCGAGTATCTTTTTTTAAAGGTACTTGTGAGGATGAGACCAAGTGGTAACTATATTAAGCCTAAAGGAGCTGATCAAGAATGTTAGCGGCTTTCTGCTATTTTGGATAGGTGAGGAAAGAATTTGCATGTCAGTTGCTGCAGCATCTGTCAGAACACAGGACATTTCAATGCTGCAATATTCTTAGCCTAATGGTGCAAGAGCCAAGCCACAGCTCCTCACCTGCCAAGTGCTCCCAGCTTTAACTTCACACTGCTGTAATGTTTTCTAAGCAGCAGTAACATAGACACACTGTACAATTAAAGCCCCCCCCCCAAGAAAATTCACATATCCAGTGTTAGCAATAAATTACTTTACCCTGGATGAACGTTGCAACTAGTCTTTTAAGTATTTTTAAAATTTACTAAGATTGTTTCTCTTAGGTGATGGTTGTTGAAGGGGAAACGACCAAAATCCTAAACTCCCAAGGTGCCACATACTATTATATTTTAAAAGGAAAGGAAGATTTCCTTCAGGGGAGTTATAAAAGTTCGCTCTTCACTGTACCGTGCCCAGCCATGTAACGGCATGCTGTCGCACAATGCTGGAGTTGTACCGTATGTTATACTTGAATAGGTTTGGCATTACATCATCCTCTGCTATTTCCTGTCCTGACCTCGACCTGAAAACGTACTCTTAGTCCCAGCAACAGATTTGAAAGGACGATAAAGAGTATTTGCCTTAGCCATGTCTAAAATAGTGATAGGACAATGAAACAAGTTCTTAAAAATTGCAAATTCCCCGAGTCTGAGCCCACTGGCTACCCTGCTGGAGGCAAGTATCCCCAGCGCTGGTCCCCTGGATATGCTGCAGGGATGACCGCTCATCACCTGAGGCCTCTCCAACAAAAAGAGAGACACGGAGAGAGAGAGAGACAGCCTGCTGCTTCCCTCTCTCCTCCCTGGGCTGCCCATCTGCCCTGAGCACTAAAATGAAATCAGCCTGCCAAACAGCCTGGTTACTCAGCACCGACAGCAGCTTCTAGCACCCTCAGCTCCAGTGCACTGATCCCACCACCCCAGGTTAGGAAACCTAACGGAGAAGAGGGTCTGGGCACAACCACTGCCCGTGTGCCCTGCTGCCTGCCCCAGCAATGGGCGGTGCTGCTGGCAGGCAGCCCCCTGCCCGCAGCAAAGTCCTTATTTCACATTGCTGGAGTGAGGTGGAAGAAATTCAGTCGGCTGCTGAGGCTGAAGCTGACCAGCTCTCTCCCTGCTATTCCCATGGCAACGCACAGCTATGCTCTCCATGCAGTGTCTGCCTAGGGACCAGTGCCTCCCAGTTCCCATCTGGAAACGGGGGGGTGGTGAGGGGACTCTATCTGCAGCTGATGAACCTGCCTGAGCTGACAAAATCCCTACCCCTGAGTCCCAGTGGCACCCACTGTTCCCAGTGCCATGAGCTAGACACTACTGGGGCTGTGTCTGAAGGCATTTTAGGAGAGATGCTTGCCACAGTTACAAATGGCAGCGGCATTCCAGGGTCTGTATTCACCCACCTGTGCTGCTGTAACTGTCCTGGTACAGTAAGGGTAACACAATCCCCTTGTGTAAATACAGCTAAAGTGAAATAAAACATGCTTTATACTCAGCTATGGCCATGCAGAAAGAGAATATACTGTATTATTATCATGGTGTCTGCACTGTGATTGCATCAAGGTAACTATTTCAAGAAAGAAATGACACCCCCTCATCCTCTAAATAGCTACACTGGGACTAACTCCGAGTGCGGGAGAGGCTTTGAAGGGAGCCTTTATCCCTCAGCATGCCTGCCAACCAAACTGGGGTCATGCAGTGGCACCACCGTTAGTTTTCAGTTATCCTTACGGAAGTCAAACACCAGTTCCCTGCTAGGGGCGCAGGGATTTCAGGACCACCACCACCAAACTAGCCCACGCATTTCTCTCTTGGCTATGCGCGCGTGCACAGGCAGGCCTTGCTGCAGGCTCCTCTGCACAGGGTAGGTACGCAGAAGCAGTAAGCTAATGCCTGGGTGGGAGGCAGAGCCATCCGTGGCTCTCCGTCACTGCACAGAGAAGCGACACCAGCAGCCGGAGGAAGCTGGCCCAGAGAGCATCAGGACGCACCATGCGGCATCTGCAGTGTTCACCTCCAGGTACCTGCCTATGTTTCCAGGGGAAGGTTGCCCTGCAACAGCTTGAAGTAAGCTGTCAAAGAGCATTTTGAAACACTATATTCATTGAGTCTACCCACTGCTGATACATTTTAAGTAAGGTGGTTTTTGATTTATGTAAGAAAAGAATGATAAGTACATTGCCCTGATATTTTCATCTGGCTTGCAGTTCAACTTGTCTTGCAAGCAGTCTTTAAAATAAACAAAACCAGCCACGATACAAATCTGCCCCTGCAATTATATCATCAATCTGGCGCTGAAGAGTAGCTTTGGAAATAGGTAGACTCTTCAAGAATACTGCTCTTTCTGTTGGTAGGCAAGACTTGCACAGCTCGTATTATTCTTGTAATTTTAGTGCTTGGCAAAGAATCAGCCAGGGAAGAAAAATCCAGCCATGAGAAAACTCCTATTATCTCATATGTACTCTTTTAATACAAACGACCTCTCTATTTGCAGGCAAAAAGACTGGAGACCAACAGAGCAAAAGGTAACCTGGTTAAATCTTTTCTCTGGCCAAGGGAAGTCCCTCATGACGCAGCGGGCTAGTTCTGTATCACTTCTGCTAAGAAGCAAAAAATACTAACCTGGGCAGAGTTTTGTGCTACTACAGTTTCATTGTTTCTCATAGTCAAGCCAGGGTTGGCCTAGGACACCAGGAACACCAGGTGACCAGGGAGGGTCACCCTGGCTGTCACTCAGCTCTCTGCCCTACACCACCAAGGTCTTGGGACTCAAGGCAACACAGTCATGGTCTTCTTACAACACCAGCAGCTTGCACCCCAGAATGAAACTATGGAGCCCCCTGAAGAAGTCTGCATTATTTTGCTAAACAGAGCATTTAAAACTTTATTTTCTTCATAAAAGCTGAAAGTCACCTTTACACTTCCACCCTAGGGGGTTGTTATTTGTTCCTTTGAAAAGAAATTGAGGGAATTATTTGTCCTGCACAGGCAAGACCACAGGTCTTTTTTTTTCTCCACAGGTCCAGAAACCCGTCGCCTTAATCACAATCGCCAGGCATCCTCAAATTCAGTCTGCTTTCAAAGTACCTTAACAAGCTTTAATGAGCTTTACCTCATAGGAGTCTTTATTTGCCTTGTATTTTTCTATCTGGTATAGCTGGTTCTTGTGGCAAATATTGTCCTGGCCTTCAGACTTCTGTGGAGAGAGAAGCACAGAAAAGTGAAGTATGTAAGCTAATTAGAGAAAACTAACGTTCAATTACTACTTAATGGATCGTATTGACACTTGGCATTCAGTCGAGGTGCATCAACTTACAGAGATGGTGAATTCGGTCCATTACATTTTAAATATCATTGATGGCATCATCATTAAAACAAGCTTGCTAAAAGAAGGGAGAAAACAAAAAACCTAAGAAGCTGTTGTCAGATCGGAAGGCCGTTGGGGATAATTTCTCTAAGAAGGAAACACATTAAGAAGAAAACTCCATAAAACCCACCCTCCTGCCCACACAGTCACGTAGGAGCCTACAGATCCTCAACTAGCTAAGACTCCTTGCCAGACCACAGGCAGCTGTGTGGAGAGGCCAAGGGAAGAGAGCGTGCAGCTTGTCTTTGGGCGCTGCGCCCACCCTAGCACTCCAGCAAGTACCATGCAAAACATGGCCTGAGAGCTCAGCTCCCCGGGAGGTACCAGGAAGGGTGACGTGCTGCAGCAGACTCCTGCCCTAGAGAAAGCTGCTGTGCAAAGCCATCAGCAGTGTTTCTGGCCCCCGAGCCATACTCAGGGGCCAGGAAGGCCGGCAGAAGATTAGGAGACTTTATATTGATGTTATTTCTCATGTAAAAATTTCAGCTAAGTTTTCACTCAAAAACTAAATAAAATCTTAATAGCTCTTAAGCTTCCTCTTGATTTCCTGAATCAAATCACATTGTGTTATTGATATTTCAAGCAGCAGAATTATCTCAACATATGGACACAGTACGCCACAAGTCACGAGTAAGGCTCTGCATGGCAACGGTTTGCTTTCTATAGGGTAACTGCCTAGCCGGAGGGGACCTCCTATGGAAACACGGACTTGTGAGATGTAAAGCCTATCAGCAATTATCTCTGCAGCCTAGGGAATTCTCATCTGAAATAATAATATTAGTTTGCGAGGAATGCTTCCCTTTCATGGTTACTGCTACAAAATTAGAAAAAAAAACCTTTGGGTAAAGCCTGTAGATCAAACACCAGCAAGCACTTTTTTACCATCTTTACCTGCTTGTCCAAAGAATCAGCATCAAGCAGTACTTACCCTAAGGCTTGCCAAGTAGCGCTCAAGCTTCTTATTAAGTAGAAAGTAGATGGCAAGCGTGTGACTTGCCCTGTTTGAGAGCACAGTGTTGATGACGTCGCTGTTCTTGTAGCCGAGCTTCTCGGTCATATGGAGCAGCACGCTTTGGCTGAGGTCCTCAAGGTGAATCCTGCACAGAGAGAAGCAGAGCGTGCCGTTTGTACCGTCCTCCCAGAGACAGAGCCTTGCCAGCCACAGGGGGACATGGCAGAGCGTAAAGAAGAGGCCTGAAAGGCTCAGTTATGTGGGTGTGATTCGCTCTCTTCTTTTGTGAGCAGGTACAAGAAGGACAGACTATTTGGGAATTGTGGGCACTGCGGGAAGCTGTGATAGCTGAACGAACAGCACTCTTCCCACCAAGTCAGAGGGACCCCATGTCCTACCCTGACCTGAAATGGCACTGTGATGCTCAGGACACTGCCATTTGTTACCCTACATCTGACCAGTGAAGACCATCACGATCATTCAGCTAGTTTTGAAGGAAAAGAGGTAAAATCCAGCTCAGATAGCTACATTTTGCTACCTGAAATGACCCTTTTCTTGTAATCAAACACCATAGCGTTCAGCTTCACCCCTTACCTGTTGCACGATGTTCATGCACTAAGTAGCTAGAGAATTTCACCCCAGAGAAAGGGGACGTACAGGGAGGGTTATTACAGCAGGTCTCAAACCGGTAAACCTACTGCTATACTCATGTCAGTTAAAAGCACAAGTACAACACGTGTTTATGTATGTGCTCTCTTGTAAAGTCTGTAACAGACTCAGCCAAGGCGAAAAATGGAGTACAGCAGCCTTGTGGAAATGGCAAAGCATCTTCTCAGTCTAAGTTAAAAACAGATTTTCCAAAGAACTCTACTCCTATTTAGACCTCTAAATGCGCTGGCCAGCTTCCCAGATGTGCCTGTCAACTCCCATCCATCTCCAAAGCAATGCTGGGTTTCATTTGGTTCCTAAAGGATATTCCTTGCTCCTAATATCAAGCCTAATATCTGGCTAAGGCAACTTAGGGGAGCTTAGGTTGTGGGCTTTTTTTACAACCTGCCTTCCCCCTTCAAAAGGACCATTCTCCACCTTTCCCCGCCGTGCCCTGCTGTCCCCCTGTCCTGTGCACCTGTGATGAGAAGAATGCCTGGAAAGCAGTCTGGGTCTGACGTAGAGGACTTAGACAAGATGTAAAGCACAGTCTGGAAAATCTCAAATAACTCTTTTCCTTTATTCGGCGTGCTTATTAACATTGGTTCTGCAGCTAAGGAATGCTTGGGGTTGGTTTTTTTTTTCAGTTCAAAAGCAAAACTTATCTCAGCCATTGCATGTTAAAGCATCTGGACAGCAAAAGAAATTCAAACAATTTCTACTGGAAGTGCTCAGCAAAATGGGAAAATTTTGCTTGCCTTCAGGGAATTTCTTTGATAACGGCAAGCTTATAAAAAGCCTGGGAGAATATTCTCCTGAAAATGCAGTTTCTGCCATTCTTCCGTCTCATATCCATGCTCTCCGTTTTCCTCCCAAGTTCTTGTCTTGGAAACAATGGGTGTTACACCCAAAATGGTGGAAGAGCACTGCAAGAATATAACACAGCTTCTTGCTTGTGTTATAAAAAAGCATGACTGAGAGAGGAAGTGATTCCTTGCAAATTCAGTAGTGGATTTTTCAGAACTATTTCTATACATCTTACCCACATCTGCACACTAACGAAAACTTGGAGAAACTCTGTCAAAGCTGACTCTAGTGGTACTTTCTGAGGCAAGCTCAAAATGAGTCTAGCCATGTCTTTAAATATTACAAACTTTAAAGAGTATTTTCCCTATAAGGCTCCAGTATGACAAATTCTAGGTAGGTCAAGCTTGGGGCATTGACTAATTAAACTAAAGAAATACTATCCAAAAAATGAAGTGGAAGAAAGAATCTGTATGGCTTTTATCCTTTACAGCTTCACATAAAATGTGGGTTCAGATAGGAGGAGTATCTACTTTTGTTTTCAGACCAAATGATGAGAAAGGCAGTGCAATGAGAAAGAAAGAAAAAAAGTAACTGATTTTTTTCAACAGCAAAGCATAACATTTCACATTGATGTTCCCTTTAAAAGTGCTTATAATAGGAAAGGATTATTATCATCACCATATACACATACACGCATGAGCAAACATATGCCCTCTCTATAGTTCGGCACTGCATTTTCTTCTGTTCTTCCATTTGATTCGCCTGCCTTTAGGAGGGAATGATTAATGGGCACTCTATAAATAAAGAGCATTGCGCAGCTATTCCATCTAATAGAGGCCGGCCTCTTTTGTAAGTCATCTACCTAACTGCACCAATGAGCAGACTCTAGAAGGGACGCTTCCACCATAACCTGACTAAAGCCTGACAACTGCAAGCTAAGTCAAAAAGAGAGGCATGAAAATGTACCTACAAATGCAAAAGAATTGTGAAAGCACATACCGTATTTCTTTCTTTTTTCCTCTTTTCTGCAGATAACATGCACACAGCAAAAGAATTAAATTACCCATACAGCTCTCAGTTACACTTAACAGATGCCACATTTAGTAGATTGATTAGACTCATTATGACAGTGATTTCATTAGCTTAATGACTCATTCAGTTTACACTTGTTTTCCCTTTCTTTACCATACAATGTTCATATGTACCATACTTCAGTACAGTTCAATGCACCATGGAAACTCAGATTTCCCTTTGTTGGACAGCATACTAAGTAAATTAACTCAACTGCCCTTAAATTTGGTGCAGTAATGTCGAGATAATGGATCTGCCTGTTCTCATTCTTATTCCTTGTGAAACAATTGTTTGTAGGGGCCATCTTTATATTCTGCTCACGTAGGTCTGGGGATTGCAGGCAGCTGGCCTCACATTTGCCCTCCCCGTTTCAGTGGATGGGTCTAGTGATGCCTCCAGGCATCCAAGCTGCTCAACATCTATCCAACCATATTTTGAGAGTGGGTGACCTGTTGTTCTCCTCAGGTCAAAGAAAGGCATAGTCACACGATGCAGTACTTGAAACTTAAGACACTACCTCTGGGAGGGAAATGCCTGCTGCTAAATTAGGGCACCTCCATTGCCTGTCAATGCAGAAGGAAAAGGGAGGTGACTCAGGTAGGAGCCAGGACCATGCAGGCTGCAACCCATAAGCCAGCCAACAGCAACATCAAAGGGAAAGGTCTCCAAAAATTCGTAAAGGCTCTCCCCAGATTCAAGGCTCAAACTGATTTCTTGTGCCCAGGTCTCAGCATGTTCAAGCGGCAGCAGCGCTCATCATCTGCTTCAGCAGTAAGAGGGGTGTTGCAGGTGCCTCTCAGCCCCACAAGGGGTTGGACCCACGGCTCTGAAACGTACCCTGTTCATCTGGCCAGCAGTGGAGCACAGGGGAAAATGGGTGGGAGGCACTCCTACCAGCAAAGCTGTGGCCTGGGCTGAATGCTGAAGACTGGCTGTATGCATGGCTTGAGCATGCCTATGGGGCTGAGTCCTTCAGGGCACTGACACAAAGAGATGGCCTGGTTGGTGAACACCAAATCATTTTTGGGTGGAGGACAGTGGTTCAGACGTTCAGACAAAAGTAAGTTGTCACGCCCCTAGGCATATGCTACATCTGGTATCTGGCAACTGAGTAAACTGTAGGGGGGAAGTTAAGATCTTCACTTAAGGACTCTCCTCTTAGCAAGTTAGGACAGAAATTTTGGGGCACTATCAAATTTTAAGCACCAAAATTAGGCTTTAAGTTGCTGCCTTTTCCTCAATGTTGCTTAGGATCTTGGCCTGCGAGCTAGTAACTCCTACAGTGAATCCTCTGCAGGTACTACATTGTGTATGAGACACAGCTGGAGGGCTTTGATACAGGAAAGAGGTTTTATCTGATCAAATACAGACACATATTTCTGAGTGAGTTGCCTGAGGCTCCATTTACAGTCTACTGGAGAGGAACTCCGATCTCCTGGGCACAAAGTCATCCTATTGCAGAATCAAAAAGAAGTCAGATGAATCATTCTGTAAAAAGTGCCCTTATTTCTCTCCATTGATTGTAAAACGAGAGCCCAGGTTGGCTGGCTTGTGGGTCTACTCTACACTGCAGATTTTTAAAGTCAAGCAAGATTATTTCTAACCAAAGTGGACCACAAGTATCTTTCTTTCTTCTTCTTTTTCCCTAGATGGATGTTTGACTGGCCATGAGATTTGTTCTCTGTTTGCATTTAGTCCTGCATTCAGCATTGCACAGGTATTCAAGATCAACGACCAACAAAGCAAGATCATTTAACTCTGACCTTTCTCACCATGGTTTGCATATTTACCCAATCCACAGAAGCTCACGTATCTATCACAAACAAGCATAGCCTCTACTGGAAAAGTAGCTTGGCTTTTACCGACAAACAAGGAGAAGATCAGAACTGATGAACTACCTGTCACTCATATCCATTCCAAAGTCTGGAGCCAATCAATCATGTGATCTGCATCCCAGACCACCCTGCAAATAATGCATGATATGCCAGCTTCTAATTTAAGGTATTGGTTTTGACCATTTTAGGCAACACATTTTCAATGGCCAATCCTAACAACCTTTAGGACAGAGGCACAAAAGCAATCCCAGAAAATGCAGTGGGATGCTGTCACACAAGGAATGAAACTGCAACACCAGAGTCATATACATTTCAATGTAAACCCTGGCAGGCTTTCTCCACTCTTTTGCACAGTACCTGTTTGGATATGTGACATTAGGTGGTGCTCTCCCAGGGTAATTCTCATTAAGCCATCGATTTGCAAGCGCCTGCTGGATGTTTGGTCTCTTTGCAGGATCTGGCTCTAGTAGAGATCGTAGAAAGTTTATGGCCGCTGTGAAGAAATCAAGAAAAACAACATCTATGTCATATGCTTTATGACTTAACACAGTAGTTGAGTTACTACAGGTGTGCAGCCTGACCAAGAGTATACTAAAAAGGAACGTTTTCCTTACGGTATGCTCTAATGTCCTTGAGGAAAAGGAAAACCTGATAAGGGATTAGTAAGTAAAATAAACAATGATTTATAGTCACAATGATTTATAGAGACATAAAATAGAGGAGAAAAAGTGCCTTTTGTTTCAGAGCTTGTTTGAAGTTTCCGAGCAGGTTAGCCAAAACTTAATTTTTGTATGAGGACAGGAGGCTGGAGTCAGGTCAGAGGCAAGTCACTCAGTCTGTGTTTAAAGTAGAAGGAGATGGACTGGGGATGAAGTGGAGGGGAGGGATGCAGAGCTGGGAGGGAAGACATGGAGAACTGGGCTCCTTTTGACATTATAAGGACAAATTCTCTCCTGGCTTCCATCCAAGCTACAATCAGTTGCAGGAGGTTTTAGCCAAATTAAAAGAGTACAGTAAAATTAATGGGCTTTGTTCTGTTTTCAGATACTGAACCTTCAGCTTTCAGTGACATTCAACCATCCCTCGGGAGTTTCTTGCAAAAACCCTCAAAAGTATTTTTCTGATATTTTTCTCATGTGCTTGTTAGATGGTTAGGAGCAATGAAATCAAGTGATTTGCATAAAGACTCACACGAAGTACATATTTGAACTGGAAATAAATTGTTTTAACTAGGTCTGGTTCTTTATTCCTCAAATTATCAAGGCTAGATTCAGTTTATTGGCTACAAGATAGTAAAGAATTATGTCCTGTACAATTCCCTGCATGAAAGATAAAGAAACCTAATTGTGGGAAAACCAAGATTGGAACGATTTTGTAGAGGAGATACAGTCAAGTGATGTCAAATGAGTCCCAAATGAAGTCAAAGGCAAGCAAGAGGCAGAAGTGATGGCAGAAGTGATGTCACAATTCTCTCCAGGTCAGATGGACAGGACCTTGGGCGCTTTTCTCCACCTTCTCCCACAGCAGAGCTGTGGTTCCCCTCCTACGCTCTCCTGAGCCTGTCGTGTCTACTCATCTCCTAACTAGCACAGGTGCCCTGGGAAGTGGCAGCACAGGACCACTGTGACATGGGATGGTGTCCTCTGGGTAAGCTGCAGTACATCCTTGTCAACACAGCTACTTCAGCTCAGCGTAGGCAAACCAAACCCCTTAAAGGCTTGTGTTACAGAGCAGATCAAACTGGATGGGCCAATGCTTCAATGCCAGAAAACTGCGAAATTATGAGCCAGTCCTCCCATTTGGCTTTACAGGCCAAACAGGCTTTACAGGTCTCACTGCCACAGCATGCTCACTCAGCACCACGCCATCCCCTACTCTGAAGCAGAGCAGCTACGACATGTCTTCTCCACCAGCAATACAGCAACACCCTTGTGAATCCCTGTCCCCACACACAATTTAAGGAGAATAATATGCCTGCTGGTGAGGCCACGATGTCCTCATCTGAAAAGAGAATAAAAGTTAACCTAGGCATAGCGCCGCTGCCCTTCACAGGTTCTCCTCTATGAGACTGCTGCCATCCTCTGTGTTTGCCTGGCTGTCCTCCTGAGCACTTTTACCTCCCCAAGCCCACCCACATCACCCCCCACCCACAGTTTGGGACAGGGTGGCTGGGCTGACGCCCCAGGGCAGGGCAGCGGACGAGGAAGGGAGGGTTTCTCCTCAAATAAATCAGGGTTAGACCCGAGAGGTGCCAACTCCTAACAGCTTGGGTAACCTCGGCGTGCAACATCCTGCAAAAATCAAGTAGCAGCTAGAGAGGGCCCTGAGAGGCTATCCGTTTCAATGCAGGCTGACTGTCAAGAAGCTTATATGTGAAAAAGAGAGAGTTACAATTATGTATTTACCGGTTCAGCTAGGCATTGGCTGGTTTTTTTCTAAGCTCTCTCTTTACAAGTTGCTGATTTATGTGAGATACTTAAATTTTTCCCAACATTTTTGTTATTTTCCTACAACAGCAATATTGCGGAAGCAGGAGGAAAAACCTACATCCATGTTCATAAACCTCCTGGAAGCAGATGCTACGGCTGCTCTCCGTGTGCCCCGAGTGCCCTCCCGTCATGCCTTTCGGGTGTGGAACCCCCCATTACGGCAAACAACAACCCCTTTGTTCTTCCATTTCATCTCCTCTCTCTCCAGTACTTCCCCCATCTCTCTGTTAGAAACCGCAAGCATCCCACGGGTTCAGGGCAAAATAAATAACCCCTCCACAACCAACACCCTCCCCCTCCATCACCACCACCCTCGGTCCCCAAATCAGTTACTATCTACTTAAAAATCTTACTTTTTTTCCCCCCTTGGCAAGAGGCAGACTAATTAAATGAAGCTTGTGAAGCACCACAGAGATGAACAGATCCAGACTGGGAGAAACTAATTCTGGAGAGAATATCCCCTTCGGGAGGCTACCTGGCAAGCCAGACTGGGAGACACGGAGGAGATGAGTAATGGCACCTTGGCCAATTTGAGCTGTCAAATGGTACAGGGAGCAGAGAAGCCTTTTCCAGTTAGCCCCGCAGCTGTGGGACAGCAAAATTAATCCTCCAGTAATTGATTTTTGGACCCACTGCGCCTGAAGCCATTTTTCCTGCTGCACCAAGCAGGCTGGCGAACAAAGGGCGCCGTGAACCACCCCGCCAGGGCCTCATTACGTGAGGCCTCGTTTATGACGAGCTCAAGGACAGCACTAATCTGATTAGCCGGTGACCTGCACTCAGTGGAATTTTGTTCCCATGGCGTAATTTTGGGGCAAACTTTGCTCTTTTGACAAATGAGAGACTAGCATCGTGAGAAACTACATTTCTCTCTTAACTTCCTTGACCGTACTGAGCTCAGTGATGACCAGAACCAGAGAGCACGTCTGTGTGGATTACAAGACCTCGGCTGTCTTCATGTTCCTTGTCATGAATGAAACCAACTTAAGTGTCTTGCTCACACTGTGAAGGTGTGCCTAGTTAAAATGAGGTCTACAGGTGTTGCTTACAAAACTGACCAGAGAAAATGCAATGAGGTCATTTCACAAGCCACAGGCGTGCTCCGCCTAATAAAATCCTTCCTCCAAACTACGAGCATGGATAGACGATGCCTTTTCTTCTCGTCTCCACTTCATTGCTCTGCTCCAGAAGGAAGACCATGAACTTACAGAAGTGGTAAATTGAGGATAAAAAAGGAGCGTGTTAAAGGTGAACACCAACTTCCTGAACAACTGAACTCTGCTCACCTGAAATCAATAATCAGATAGCTGTGTTGTTTAGGAAGCTTAATGAAAACCAGTTTTACACCCAACATTTTAACTAATACAAATAGAATATACTCTTGCTTAGTGATAAGACTGGCTACTTTTACAATAGGACTGTGTGTTCAGTAACTGTGAAATTAAATATTGAAAGACAACATACTGAACAAGCAAAACAGACTCCTGCAAAAAATCTCTACTCTATATGTGAATTTACAGAAAAAGAAAACCCAATTAAAGAAAAAGATCCATAAACCTAAGAAGTTAATGAACACAACAATTTGCAGAGCAGAGGAGCAGAGTTTCTATCTACTGACCCAAAGCCTAACTGTGGCAAGAACAAATTTCATCTTAAATCACAGTTTGCCATGTCAGTGAACATGTAAGGCTGCTGACTTAGATCAAGAACTGATGCATACTTTTGCTCACAGTCAGTAAAGGTTAACACATTTAAATCTATTCCATTAATTTGCCATCATCTCTGAAAGTTCAAGCTGCTATAGTTCTCACAGTATAAACAAAATATCATTTTCACTGGAGACCATAGTGTCAGTGAGCTACAAATGCTACACAGATGCATTTGCGAGAAAATTTGATCTCCATTATAAAATGGCTGGATGAATGAAACAGTAAAATGAAACCTGTCAAAAGTAATTTTATCTTTTTTGCTACCCAAGGTCTGGTCTTCTACAGACCTTTCATGGGTGATTCAGCCTTTAACACATGAGTTGTCCCATTGAAGTCAGTGAAATCTCCCACTTAAAGACAATTGAAAGAGAACACTGATTGGGGAAACGGTCCATTGGTTCAAAGGCACTATACAGCCATCATATAACTGCTCTTTATTGGTAAAAGCCTTACTCTGGGCGGTAAGTTTGGTAAATTTTTTGCCAAACTTGGAAAATGTTTACTATGACATGCAAGTCTCTGAATTCAAGAGCAACTTTGCAATTGATGCAGCATTTGGCACCTAGATCAGTACAGCACAAAGCAGTCAGTATAATCTTTCTTTTAATTTACTCAGTGGGGCTTTAGAGCGTGTGCTAGAACATTAAAATAGCCATTTTGTGCAACTGAATCCTAATGGGAAGTCTCCAGAATGGAAATGCCAAACACTCTAATTGCATCAAATAGATGGCAAGACTTGCAGCATCCCAGCTCACTTGTAAACCTACCACTTTACAACATGCCAGCAATATGAACTGCTGGCAGGAAAAGTGTACTTCATACAGATGCTGAGTGAACAAGGAGCAACATACTCTGCTCGATCCACTGACAACCTGTGTGAGAAAACCCTTTAACTACCTACTTTTCCATATGCAGGTAAATCTGTACTTGGAGAATTCATCCTGTGACACAACTTCCAAGGGCTTTCTCTTATCCCTCATGACAATGGTTGCCATCCTTAGTGTACTGAGTGAAAAGGTATGCTCTGCTACCCTTTTTCTATTTGCAACCTTTTAATTTTATTGAATGTCCCTTGTAAACAGGCTGCCAGATAAGGAGAACAGAAGCTCTCCATGAACAACAAACTTAGCATACAAAAATAAAACCCAACTACAAAACTGAGTTTGTTCCAAATGCTGACAACGGTCTTGCTATAAGCTGAAAAATTATTCTGTTGCCTAGTGACATGGCTTTGAAGCAGGAATTAATATTTCTAATACTAATACCTTAACAATTTTGCATTTTCTGAACACACAAAGGTTATCACAGGCCACTGTCCCAAAATAACTTTCTGTGTGCGTGTCATTATTCCACAATAAATGTGAGGTCATTCAAGGTAGCTTATCACTCAACCCTAGTCATGATAATGCCCGGGAATTTGTTATTCCAAAATAATGTGTTCATGCATCCATACCCTACAGTAAAATCTTCCGAACGTGCAAAACTGACCAACTACTCTACAAAAGCAATTTCAGAGATTTTCACAGATTTGTTCCTCTCATATTCAGCACAACTTGGCACTTCTCCAGCTTACATACAGAAGTCAAAGCAAAAGGAGTTATAATACAGCAACTCCCGCAGATCTTTTGGAGGCTAAAATGAAAAAAAAAAAAAGAGTATTTTTCCCAATTAGCATGCCATGTTGGCAGCATGACTCACAATCCAGAATTCAATGCAATGGTTTTGACCGACTGGATCTGAACAGGTTCCAGCACACCCCCTTGATTACCTGTAGAGAGCTGGGTGGGAAAAGGGTTCATTTCTTTGTCCACCATTTTCTGGTATAAAGCTCTCAAGCTGAATGGCTCCACGGTAAAAGGTAATGTTCCAGTCAACATTGCGTACATGTTCACCCCACTAAAAGAAAACACAGAGAAAAAGAAACCAAAATCATCAGGAAGAAGGAAAAACATAGGCTTAGGTTTTACTGATTGTACTTCATCTTTAATGTCTGACAACTATTAAAAAAGACCAAAAAAAAAAGCTCTTTCTTCTGTTGCACACAATGATTTGGGCAAGAATTCTCAGAGATTTGTTCATGGAGGGTCACACAATGTGTAGGACATAAGCTGGGAGCCACAGAACTGGGCCCAGCTCTTAGGCAACTCCTCGGCTAAATGCCACGCCACAATTAAGTCTCTCCTCAGGCTGCATAAACATGCTGCTTTCAAGGGCCCTGTCCCGGTGCTGCCCTGGGTGTGGAATGACTGCCCGCATCAACAGGGACATCACAGGTCTTGGTTCAGTGCCCAAAGGTTTCCACTGACCTCCACAGCCTCTGGTGCAGCCCAAAGATCAAGTGTGAACAATTACATTTTTCAGAGCAGAAAACTGACTGCTTATTTATGCTCAGCAAAGTCAGCAATGAAAAGTGGGTTGGGCACTCTTGTCCTTTTTCCTCTTAAAAGGGCTTTAAATTCAATTTGACTGGAATTCCTCCCTTTTGGGAATTTGTTTCCCCAGCCCATTCACATATGTGAACAGAAAGAAACTAAACCGGTATGCTATCATGAACCGTGATTACAGACATCATTTGTTCAGCTATGAGGAAGGGTAGGAGTTAACTGTATTTTCTTTTTTTTAATTAAAAAAAAGAGCAGGACATTATTAGTGGAGAAGTTTAAATAGTTTATAAGAATGACAGTGCTCTGTTTGCCTGCGTTCCTCGGGGCTGGTACTCTCACCCTTGATGTGGAGGGATGACCCGCTGCTGGAGTGAGAAATTCAGTAGTCATGCAGTGATTAAGCTGTAGGTCTCCTTGCAGGACAGACTGCAAATTAAGCTTCAACAGAGGAAGTTCTAAAGAGCCTTGAGGTGCAACAGGGGACCCACCGGGTCAAACTGAGAGATGAATTTGAGCCAGGTCTTAGTCTCATATATAAGGTATGGCCAATCTTTCTTAGCAGTAGTAGTACTTATATAGTACATTACATTTTCCAAGCATTCCAAATACTTCAACTTGGGAATTACCGTAATTTTGTTATTTCATTGAAATTTATAAAAATGTTATTACCCCCACTTGGTGAGGGAAAATCTATTGATACTAAAGCAAAAGCTAAAACTCAACTGATTTCAGCTAATTCCTCTCCAGGATTGACAAGGATAACCAACACCATGTCCATGGCCAACAGGAGGGCAGTGGGAGTTGCATAGTCTACAACAGTACTGAAGACAAATTCACTGACTCCAAAACATCTTTGTAGCTTCCTCTACCTCTGCCACCGGGGACTTGTGTCTGTTCTTTTGCCTGAACACTAGTAAGCTCACAAAGGTTCACAAGTTTTCTGGCCATTTTTATGTCCCCTTTAACGACCGTGCTTTCAAAGTGATGACTTGACTCGGTATCACATTTCCTCTTGTGCCAGAGCCATGTCTTCTACTATGTCTGAACATCACTGATCAACAGCTGTCCTTTACTGTAATCTCTCTATGCTATATGTTCTAGCAATCTATATACAGGTACGTAAAAGACCTATTTCAGACCAGAATATCTGCACAGTTTAGTTCAGAGTCATGCTAATTACACAGGTTTTCTTGCTCAGAGTAGCCAAATACATCAATAATGTTTCTCATTTGAGCAATGGGTAACGATGAGACTAATAAAAATTATAAACTAGAGAAGTAACTCACATGGACCAAACGTCTATTTTGGGCCCGTATTTTTTCCTTGCCAGAAGTTCAGGGGCTGCATATGCTGGGCTCCCACACTGGGTGCTGAATGGATCAGAATAACCCAAGATGCCTGCACAGTTGCTCAATCCAAAGTCTGTGAAAGGCACAGAGATAGAGTTATGAAAGAGACAGATACAGTAAAACCGCACTAGAACACAGGGGAAAAAAAGCACATTTTTTTCCAAAAGCTAAGCAATGAACTGCCTAAGAAAAAAATCATCCACATGCAAAAATTTTATATAATTTGTTTCTCTGGGGTGCTAAATAACCAGAGATTTCCACAAACAATAAAAAAAGTCTTAGAACATGGACAATTATCAGCTTCATACACAAAGCAACTACATTTCACTGGGAACTGGATGGCAACAACCGGAGTTGAGCTTGTCCCAGGCACTATGTGATGTGCATGGGGCAGAAAGCCACCTCGGGCTGTCGTGGATTCCATACCGCTGCAGTATGTTTCACAGAGGCCAAGTTTAAGTGGGACTTCTTCAACATTTTCCTCTAAATTGTGTAAATGAGCCATCAGATATAAGGCGGGAGGGGTTGCTTTCTGGGACTATTGTGGTGATGCACAAATACACAGGGTTGCAGAGTCAGCATTTCAGCTCTGAAATAACACAGGGAGATCTTGGAGCAAGAAGGGGAATGTGTTGATTTGGCTCCCCCCTCCCCGACTTCTGCCTCGAAGTATTCTGTTTCTGGCCCCTGGGTGCACCTGACACTCTTTTGCTGGCAATAATAACAAGGGACTGGCAAAGGCTGGCACCATGAGCTGACCGGAGACAAGGGGCAGCCTCTCTGCACCGAAGGAGGCTGCAGTTTCCCAAGTGCTCTCAGCCAACCCAAGCCCAGGCTGGCACCAAGAAGGGTGTTCCCGCAATCTCCCTTGTCTGCTCCAGTGCTGGTATGGCTGCAGGGTGAGCTGGGTTTAAGAAAGGACCTTAAAAATTAAACCACTAAGCAAGGAAAGAATGGCAGACAGAGTCGGACCAGCAGCAGAAGCAGCTGGGGGCAACGTGCAAGCCCACCCTGTCTAGTGGTAGCCCATGCTTGGCTTGGGAGAAAGCAATTATGAAACCATAGCCTGAGAGACAACATGGGAAGGTGAGGACAGGTTGCAGAGGGTCTTGAAAGTCAAACAACTTGACGTGATAAGCGGAAGAAGCAAGACAAGCTTGCAAGGAGGAGAATGACATGGGCAAAGCTGACAGGCTGGGAGAATGGCCTTTGCTGCAGGGCAACATATCCAGGAGCAGCGGATCTAGCGAGGTCACAATCAAAGATGTTCACATTTATTAATAACTTGTTACTGATGACAGCTGCAACAAAAATACCGCTATTAAGAACACTGACATCTGTTTTGTTTCTTTCTTTTTCTGATCTAGTCTTCTTGAAAACTCCCAGAATGTATGCGTGTTTAAAATGAAAACTGTCTTATACATAAATGAGGCAGTCAGGAGAAGCAGACCGCTGAATCCTCCTCCTATAGGCTTGTGTCTTGCATCCGTGCATCTTGTAAAACAGCATATTTCTGGGTGTGCTACCCACCTGCCTGCCTGGGCTAAAAGCATCACATCTTGCAGGCCAAATATAGCAGGCAACTGTTCAGCCCATGCAATACTCTCTCTCCACAGAGTCATTAATTTGGGTCTCTCTCCCTTATCTGCCTACTTATTTGCATAAGACTTGAAGTAACAGCCTGTCCTTTTGCTTTTACCCCATGTTAAATTTGGCTGAAACCAGACAATACCTCAAGGTATTAGAAGCACCCTGACACAGCGGTCACATAAGCCTTGTTCCCTTACAAAATCAGGCGAAAAAATAATAATGCTTACAAAAAAATGCAATTATAAAGATGACTATGTGAGCTGGAGTGCCCAAGTAACTGCACAGTGCTTTCCACTCCACTGGCTGCACCTCTGAGAGCGAGGCAAGCACAAGAGAGACAAGAATCACCATATTTAACATCCAAAGAGGCTCAAAGGGGTTTTGCTGGAGAACACTGTCAAAACTGAAGGGAGGATCAAGACAATTTCCTTGCCTCTGATGGAAAACAATTGTCTCTGGACACTGCTTAATCATCTCTGCTATATATGTGTTATCCCTGGGGCTTATACAAATACTTCCGAGGATCCATTTACTTAATTAACGTATTTATTAGCTATGGCCTGAGATGAGTTATGTCAACTGTAAAATACTTTTTAAAACTCCTAGAAATAATATCTCCACATAGTATTATTCATGGTCTTTACCCTACCGTGTCATACCACCTCAAAATTACTTGACTGCAATATAATGCTTTACAGTCAAAGTATATAAAGGCTGTATTCTGCGATGGTGTAAATCAGCATCCTTTTATCAATGGAGGTATGCTCTAGTGGAGGTTTTAATTATCTTATTTGCTTAAACTATAAACAACTTATTCACTTTTTTCAGCTCATTCGTTTAATCTAGGCTGGCGTACTCTTCTTTTTTTTCTAGCGCCTGTTGAAATGCAGAATGCGTGCAAACACATGCATATTGGGGACAGGGATTTTATCACAAAAGAAATAGGAATATTGTTATTAACACCGTGGCAGCACATCGTGATTGCGGTGTGATTTTTATTAAGGATGCACTGCTGATCTGGATAAGAACAGTATTACCACAAGCATTGATAATTTCACTGCATTCCTGCCTCTGTCTTGGGCTTCCTTTCAATAAGCTGAGCTAATTACAGAATTCCGATCAAAGGCCACACTTGGTTTTCCAAAGTAAATATTATGACATGGCAACTCCACCACCCCCACTGTTCGTACTATCGAAGTATCGCATTACACTACTCCTCTTTAACGCCTCCGGGAAATCAACATTAAGCTATGGATATATGGATATCCCTGAAGCTGTGACAGTTGGAATAGGGAAATAGTTATTAAATAACAGAAGCCTTAGCACCAAGCAGGAGCTTGTGGACAAATTTGACCAGCAGACCTCCACAGACCTCAGCAGAGCTGCTTATTGGCAGGGTCCTTCTGGTGCTGTAGATCCTTGAGCAGGACGCCAAGGACTTCACATGGCCTGTGAGTGGCTTTTCATGGCATCTTTATCAGACACCTACCACCATGGGCTGGTAGATGAAGAGAAGTGAATTGTTTCTGGTATTTCCAATCCTGATGTTCTTAGATTTGAGACTTAACAGGCAGCTAAGAACAAGTCCACTTAACACAGCAAAGAGAATTTTTCTAATACTACTATCTAAGAACATATTATAAACCACCTTATCATGTAGCTAAAAAGAGTAAAAAAGGCAAGGTGCCATTAAGCAGCTGGGTAAAGAAAGGGACCCAAGAGATTCAGTTCTCATGGAAATGCATGAACAAGTAGGGAGTTTCAATGTCATTTCACCTTTTTTTTTTCCTTTATGGTGGTGGTTTTTTTATTTCACAGGTATTACAAGAGCAACATTTTTTCTTAGGTACTAGTGTGTTTGTTGCTGCACAAGACATGGAGACCAAGCTCCCATCCCAAAGCAGGTAATGTGAGCTGGTTTTGTCGGTCAAAGTTTCTTCTCCCAAGCATGAAAAGCAGCACATAATTACTCAAAACATGCTCTTCACTCCTACAGAACCTTCCTGTGCAGGCAACTGATCCATCACGTGTCTAGAAAGACAGGCTACATAAAATATTGTACTAAGTGCTGAATGAGCTGAGTGAGGGAACAGGCAGGGAGGAGGAAGAGGAGTAAATTATGTGGTCTACAGATTATCTGGTCTATCCACCAGTCACAGATAGGTGCTGGAAAATTTCCCTTGTCCTGGGAAGGCCTGGTAGCAACGGAAAGCTGCATGGCAGCTCAACCACTACTTCTGCTTCCACCTGGAAAAGAGGTATTGATGAGGAGAGGTTGCCCAGGGACCTGAGGCCGGTTTCTTGCAGCTCCCGCTCCAGCTTTCCCTGCAAGCGCAGCAGACAGAGCGCGAAGAACAGAGGCACTGCTTCTTCAGGGTGAACAACCAAGAGATCACCAGCATCAATAGCAAGATACGGCATGAGCTGACTGTGATATTAAATCTGTTTTTACTTACAGCAAAATTATTACTAATAAAGCAACCTTTATTTTTTTATAACATATCCAGTTGGATGGTGGGATTTAATTGCTTTGTTTTAAAATATATACTGTGTACAATCTGCTTTGCTTAAAACATCAGGCTGCAGACCTGAGGACAATTTATTTCAATGCTAGCGAGGCTACGGAAGATCAAACTGTCTCTTTTCTCTATTCTTCCCACACCACCCACTGCGAGGAGACCTTTCTATGCAACCGAAGCAAATTAAACTGCAGGAACAGTTCTGAAGTCATTTTTTTGGCATGTGAGTTTTAATTGTACATGTATCATCTGATGAGGTCTGGGTTTGGATGTCAAGTTCACATACTGTTGTGTAATCAAACACCCAATAACAGGAAAGTTATAGAAATTCTTTAAATCTATCAGATGTTCATATAGCACCGTTGCAAACCATCTGGTCTCACTTATCTGCTAAATCAAGATAATGGGTGGTATCCATCATTACTGATGAATGATTCATGGTAACATATTGGTATCCTCTTGACCCATAGCTGAGGTAATGCAGAGTTCTCTTTTGCTATTATTTTCCCAGAGTTGGTTGATTCGCTACAGAGTAATGACTAAAAGTCGCGGTAAGATTTCCAAAGACTGAATTCCCTAAGTAAATTTTGAGTAGTTCAGATTTCATTAACCATCCTCTTCTTGTTTGTTTGGAGATGCATGTGCTTTATACATTACAGTGAGTGTCCATTTGACCTGAATGTTAAGTGTTTTTCATCACTTTTCAGATCATGAAACCTTTTGAAGAAAGAAACTCAGTTGAGTTTTTAAGTCTGCAACCACAGACACGGCTGTTGGCAAAAGTGTAGGCATGGAGATAAATATAAACAGATGTTTGGCATTTATGAAGGGAATATTTTCTTTTCAATGCCCACATTAACATTAATGGGAGTTACGCAAAGGCAGTGAGAGACTATACCCCCCAATGATTAATCTAAAATGTCTGCACAACTTGAATGAATTGAGCGTTGCGTACAACTGATACCCGAATACAATTAAGACTCTGTCGTTGATCTTTTTTATTTTTTAACAGCCCTCTAAACCAATTTCGTATTGGGTGCTGGAAGCAAATTTAATGAATATAAATATAGGACCAAATTTTGCCAGCTGCTAAAAATGTGTGCAACTCCCACTGACTTCAGCCGAAGCATATGCATATGGAGGCAGAATCCAACCCTTAGTAAATATGAAATTATCAAGATAATAAAATAAATTACTTCTGTGGTGTCAATTCTTTAATTCTTTATAAAATTCCTGATTTGAATATGAAAGCTGCTGGTTAAAAGATGTAGGATTACTCCCATACTCAGTTAAAGCTGAATTATTCGGAACATTTTTTTCCACAAGATGCTGTCAGGAACAGCTTGATTGCTATCTATACTCTCTCAGCTCCTCTCTGCAGCAACATTAGCAGTTGTCACATGGAGAATTATGAAGTCTCAAAAACTCTCTTTATAAAACTACCAATTTTAATTACTGGAATTGCCAAACTGGTTTCATACCAATAAGCTTGATATTGTTGTCTTCATCTAGCAACAGATTTTCTATCTTCAAGTCTCTGAAAGAAATAAAATATTTTGAGTGAGCCTCCAAAATAATGAAGCAGCTTCCCATCACTCTTATCAGTGTATTTACAAGATTCATATATAATAACGCTTGTAATGAAAGCAGCGCACACAGTTCCCCATTCAAAGCAGAAAGCCCCATGCATTGTCTCCTCTCCAAAATTACCAGTGCTTTCACACACAGTTTCACACCTATTCTTCAGGCACAAAATGACTTTACAAAAATGTGTCAGTACATCCTGTAATTAATCAGGTTCTTCACATTTCTCACATACTTAAAAGGTTGCAGAAATCTTATACACTGGAAACATTTCAAATATATGTTTTTGGAATTGGAGGTCACTTTCTCATTACTATTCACAACCAAAGGCTCTTCACTGGCCACAGCTGAAGAATAAACCTTCTACAGAGATCTGAGGAGTCCAACGTCTGTCCTCTGGTATTGTCTACAAGGGAGACCAGAATCAACCTTCCCTGGGGATGAAGCATCTAAACTCCTTATAGAGGTGGTCAGCATTGGTACTCCCATACGCTAGAGGTGGAAACTGAAGCTGAGGGATTGAAATGACTTGCCCAATGCCATCCAGAAGGCCAGTAACAAAGCCAAGAGAAGAAGCCACACAGGTTTACTGAGTGCCATGTTAATGCTTTCTCCACCATGCCACCCTGCCCGACCCCACAGAGCCACTGCATAGATCGTCTTCTGCAAGACGACTGACCCTTCTGATATGTACGTCAGCACGTTGTTCACTTTACATGTGCCCTTTCATCACTTAAGAACGTGGCTGTGCTTTCCTAAGCCATGTTCTACCTAAGAAAAACATCCCAGAAACCAGCCCCGCCCCCCCCCCAAACCACCCCAAAACCCCAAACTGTACAGACTAAGCACTAAGTATAATATGAAAAAATCATTTAGGTTGCTACACAACTTGTCCATGACTTCTGGCAGCTGGCTGTATGTTTATTGCAAGATTTTTTCCCCCATCCAGACATAAACTATTTCTAACAATCAGCATGCTGGGATATCAATAGCTCAGACAGGCAGTGATGCTTCTCCCAGCACGCTTCGGAAAAATCTGGATAATAAAGCCATCAGCTATAATTATGGGAAGTCAGTGACATCCATGGTATTTTGTCTTTGTAAGGCAAAGGGAGTAATGACGGATGCCTCTATTACAGATGAAGATATAAGGCTTAATAAAACAAGACAAGTAAACCAACCAAACCAAACAAAGTACTTCCACAAGAAGGGATCTGAGAAAGAAAGAAAAATAGCTGTGACCACCTCCAAGCCTTTTTTAAAATGTTCCTCTTCATTTCATTTTATGCCCATGCTGTGTTTCAAATAAACCTGAGGCAGAAAAGTACTGGCGGGTAGGATGCCACTCACTTCATCAATATGACCACAAGGACCTTCTCCAAACAGATGTTTCTACACACCAGTGAGCATTTCTTGCGGATTTTCCTTGTTTCACGTGTGAAAAGAAATAGGGGAAATACTATATAAATCTACCGAAGGAGAGTATTTTGCAAATTTCAGGTATTCAGGGGTGATATCCAGGCTTTCCTAGAGCATCCAGCCAAACATTTCCTGAGGAGAGGACTGCCTTCTGTACCAATCCTCTGAGAAGCAACATAACTCAGTCAATAAGGCACCAGCCTGAGAGACAGGAGGAGGGGATTATGTTCCCTCCTCCGGCAATAACCCAGTGTGTTCACTTGAGGAAACCAGCATGTTAAAAGTGCCAGCTGACTTCAAATACCATGGCAGAGATGTAACCACATTTGGTGGTGTTTTGACCAAGACCCAGCCTACAAAGAGCCCACTCTCCAGGCCTGCTCCCGCTCCAAGGGTGAGCACCGGCTCTGGGATGTGCACTCCATAAGCCTGGCTGGCATCCATGGCATCCCTCTCCTCATCCTTGGGAGACTCCACATGCCGTGACTCCGCTGCAGACCCACTGCCCTGCATCCTCCAAAAGGAGCTTCCCTTGTAGGGCAACCGTTGCTGCTGAGAAATGGCTTGATCCAAGGAGGACGTGCCCTGCCAGATGGATCTGGATGAACCCACTTCTGCTTCCCTCTACTGCCAAAAAAGGGCTTACTTCTTCACGTCTCGTGTCTTTATTGCTTGCAGGTGGAGGTTTTCACAGACTGCGATTAGAAAGATATCGGGGCCAGGAATTTAACAGGAGAGACTGCCAAAAAAACAGTATGGGAAAGAAGGAAAAACAAAAAAACAACCAAAAAAACAAAACTAAACTGAAATCAACAGAAGCACATGGAGCTTCGGGTCATTCACTGCAATGCTCAGTACGACGTATCAAAGCAAGGAGAAAGACCATTTGGAAGCTCCAAGTACATTAAACATTAGCTAAGAAGGGGTAAGACTTAAAAAATAAAGGCAAGGGAACAGAAAGATGAAAGCTCTAAGTTGAGGAGAAAAGACATGCAGGCAATTAGAATAATAAATGAGTGACAGGAGGGCTAAAAATAAACACAAGAGAAGACATTTAAGAGGATTCAAGGTTAAAAAAATAAAACTAAAGGTAAACATTACAGGGCATTTTAAAGCTATCAGAGGAAAAAAAAAATTAATTATAGCCTCAGTATAGAGTGCAATCAGACCTGGTTAATTAAAGATATTTACCCATATGTCTATTCTCAGCAGATTTGCTGGTAAGTGGTAACTGATCTAATAGTCCATATGCACCACATTTTTGTCAACTCATGTCAATATGAAAGTACTTTTTTTTGGTGTGACACCGGGAGCTAGGACAAACAGGTTTTTACTCCTTGGTACAACCTAACGAGAAGATTCCACACGAACCAGCCTTAGAAATGCGAAGCAAAAGCTGTACAAAACCAAACCAAAAATCCCCAGATTAAACCATAGTTGGAGAACTGCCACTACGCAGACATGGACCTGTGGGTGGGCACCGGGCAGGACCCCTGGGCAGCCCAATGCCCTGTAGCAGGCTGGCAGCGGGGCACAGAGGTGGCAAGTACCTGCAGCCAGGACAGCAGAAATGCAAATAGAGCCTGCGTGCCTGGATAAGATCTGTGGCTGTCAGGACAGAAGGGTTATTCAGTGAATACTTTAAGAGACTTTAACAATGCAGCAAATTACCCTCTTTTTAACAAAAAGTGCAGTGATACAATGCAATTATGTATCTGCTCATCCTACAGAGAGACAGGACCCATTTCCCCAAAGTTCTTAAATGCTTTATTACATCAGTTCTGTCCAATTCAAACTTAAATTATTTTTTACAAAGAGAGGCTCATCTGAGTTGCTGCATTGTTTGAATGTTTACATTAATTCATTGTAATGGAAAAAGTAGCATTATTGCACCCAAAAGTGTTGGGGAACCCTGAATTTCATGCACTATATTATAAATGGTTTAACAAATACAAGCAAACATACCACCCCATTTATTCTAGTCAGTGGAGATTTTTGCATGCTTTTAATAGCTGCAAACTGCAAGAGAGGACATGAGTTACCAGCTACGACACACGCAGCACTTGAAACCCTTGTTGACGTCAATGGAAAGACCCAAAGCATTTCATATCATGTACGCATGCCGGTCCCTGCAGACTCAAGGGTTCTCATAATCATGCACGTGGCTTGCACTTCTTGGTGGGTTGCTGGAGCTGGACACAGCTACTTTGCAACTGGAACGGCTGGGCAAGTGTTCCCTTATGCAGCCAGCAGCACGTGCCACGCTGTGTGGGGTTGAGGTGGGGAGATGCTGGAGACCTTCGGTTTCCCTCCTTGAGGTAAATCTGATCTTGTTCCTTACTGTCTCGGTGTCTCAAAAAAATGGGAGTAGAGGGTTATTTTTTTTCCCCTTAAGCAAATTTTTGGCATTCATTGCTGAAAAACTTCAAAATACCAGAATGCATCCTCAGTGATTAAATACCAGAGGAACAAAAACTTTTACCTCTTTCTGAGGGCTTAGTTCCATGATGTTGAGAGTGTCTAACCATGGTACGTGTTAGTCAAATCTATGAATAATGAAGACACTCAAGAAAGATCAAGCTGCATTACCACAATGTGGAGAATCAGCATATATTTATGCCTTGTCAGCGTGCAAAGCTAGCAGCATACAGCCATCATTCCCCGTATTTGAAAATACACCTGCTTCATGGGATAGTTTGTTTGGGAGTTTGTTCTTTTGTTGATTTTTCTCTGGCTTTGCTTAGAGCTTCACAGACCACTTTGGAAACCCCAGCTCCAGCCAGTGACTCCACCAAGCAACATGAGCCTGCTTCACTGAGCGAGCTACCCCAGGCTTCAGCTGTCAGCTCAGCATGCTTTTGAAAGAAGCTTATTTGGTGCCATTGTAGGCATCAGACAGCAAAACTGAAGTTTTTGCATTTCACACTTTATTTCTTGTCTGGAGGAGGAGGGATGAGAAGGAAGGTTTTACCAGAAAGCAGCTGCAAAGCAGCAGTGGTTGGCTGCTGTCTCCTGTATCTTATTTTTAATCATAACAGCATCATGAAAAATCACTCCTTAGCTACCAACCTGCAAGCCCACTTTCTAGCCCCATGCAAGAGCTGGCGGTGAGCTGGAAAGGTTGCAGAGATTTGAATTCATCATCACGTCAGTATGCATTTCAAAGGCTTTGTTATCAAAATATTATTTATTGAGCTGGATTCTTTTATCAGTCACAATGTCACTGAATTCAATGCAGTTGCCTCTGTAAAAGAGGAATTCAGTCTATTGTCTTCACTAAAACAATGTTTAGTTTGTTTACAGCAGAGTACTCCAAGAAAGAATGCCCAAAGGTAATACTGAAATCTGACATAAAATAGAAAGACAAACCAGCTTTGCACTTCAAAAGGAGACTTTGTTCTGTAGTGCAGGATCTGTCATAAATATTGCATCAGCAGCCAGACTACTGGCACTTAAAATTAATAGGATGGAAGTTATCAAAGCCAACATGTCAAAGTAGTGGGTACCAAGGCAGGAATCCCATAGCACCCTGAGCAACTGGGTCATATGGCACTACCTTACTCTGCTAGGGAAAGAGATCATGGAAAAATATATAAACTCCGCCCAAAACCTCAGGGGTTTTTTGTGTCTTTCAAACTCCTGATCTACTTTTAATTCCAAAATGGCAATGGAAGGTATGAATATGCTGCCACAAAGACAGAGAAAGGGGGAATACAGAAAGCTATCTTTGCTACCAATACATTATTAAATTCTTTTCTTCGACATCCTGACAGTAATTGCACTGAATGGGATTGAATTTTGTTAAAATTGCTTTAAAAGGGTTGCTGAGAATTTCCTGTGGGCTGCAGTGGCAAGCACCAAGGCTTTCACTTCATTTTCTCTGTTGTCCTTACACTCCCAAGGGGCTTATTGTTCATCCTGCTTTTTGACAGCATGAAGGCCTATGTAAACACCCTCTGAAAAGAGAAAGCTTTACCAGATACTGCCATTTGGATTTGTTTTCCTCTGTCAGAGGGAAAGATAAATATTCCTACCTGATTCACAGCTGAGCTTGTTGCAAGTATATTTTTAGCAACCAACCAGCTCTTCTGATAGAAGGAATGAAACACAAATGATTACATGAAATTATATTTAGAATAGCGGCATTTCTTTTTTCAGCGAGCAGCCAAGGAGTTCTGAACCCTGGACATCCCTCACCGAAGTTGCAGCTCCTGCACTCAGGAACTTGCAGTCTCCATCCATCATAGCAGATGAGATGTTTGTAATTTGAAATACACCTATACAGTCAGACATGAGTATTTTTTTTAACTTCTCTAAATAAAATGAGGTTTCTTTAAATTTTTTAATTTTAGGCTTTTTGCACATCGGTGCCTCTTAAAAGAGGCATTTCAATTGAGTTCTGGGTCCCAGCTCTTCTTGTCCAGAGTGCTTCTCTGCCATGCCAAGTCTTGATTGTAAGTCACGAAGCTTACTGAGTAATATTCATCAAATAATGTAATCACATTTCATGCAACTTATTTCATCTGCCTTTTTTTTCATGCTGAGTTATCAAACAGGGCAAGTCTTCTATATTATTCCCCAAACAATGCAGACAAAAACGCTGGTGACTTTTGTAATAAAATAGTCAGTGAACACTTTTCAATGTCCTGCCCCATTCAATGTGAATGATGAAAGCATTTGGAGGGAGACAAACAGCAGACTGCTTTCTGGCCTAGGATGCCGTGTTTTGTTTCACACACAGTGAATGCAAACACCCACAGATCACTGCCTAGATGAAAGTGCTGTTATTTTTACCTGTTTTAAAAATAACAACAATAACAACAACAGAACATTGCCATTTCATCCAGGGTGAGAATGAATCAGACTTCTGCACTATTTTTTCCCCCTCTTCAGTTGCCGATTGAGTAGTCTGTTTTTAGAGTTGCCACAGTCAAAAGCCTGAGATGCTGAAGGACAACTCCTGGGGTAACTACTATTCTTTCTCCCTCTCCTGCTTGCAGAGAGCCAGGAGAATAAATCTGGATCACGCCATCAGTGTTTTTCCTGGATCTCTATCCTGCTCTATGTACTTTGTTTGTAGAATAAGTCAAGACATTGAATGGTTAAGCTAGAGAAAATACTTGCAGATATGCTGCCTGGGATTCTGTCAAATTTTATCAGTTTAAGCAGAATTGGACCTGCTCATTATCTGGATGGAAGACTCCCAAGGACGAGCTCTGTGCCGTGCTGTGATTTGAGAAATGGAGTGGATGGAGTACACTGCCTTTGGGGTAAGGATTAATCCAACGCCATGGGGCTGGATGGAGAGAGCTCAGATGCCAGATGCAGCAGAGCATATCAGTATTTCCAGGGCTGCTTCCTCCCTCCGCTCACGAAGGTCCCTCATGCTTCAGTCTCTGTGAGCCGTGCTTATGTTCACAGAGACAGCAGAGAGAAAGAGGGGCTGAGGGCCAAAACTGCTGTGAGCATGCAGCGTCCGTACGGGAACTCGTACTCACATTCTCTCTGGACCCCAAAGCCCTGCCTTCTTCCCACCACAGTAGCCTGTCGATTGTAGCTTGCACCTAGTGAATGAGCTATTTTGGTACAAAATGTGGGTTTGAATCCTCCCTGAAAAAGAAGGTAATCAAAGCCAAACCTACCAACCCCCCCTAAGCCCTTCAGCCACTATGCAGAGGGTAAATTTTTCAGGGAGAGGAACTGCTGCTGAACTCAATACTGCTGTTAAAAGCTAAATGGGTTCATCTTGTTCCTGCCAGGTTTTCCTCTGCCCACCTCAGAAACTTTGACCTTTTTCCTTCCTCTCTCTCTGTACATACTGGATATCAATTGATCCCTTAAAGCAATAAGTAGACTTCTTCCTTTTCCATGCCCCGAACTGTGGGGTTAATAATTTAAAGAGGTCAGTAGTTTAGCTGCTGATAGAGAACCTGCAGAAGAGACCTGGTGGCTGCTCAAGTATTTATATTACAGTGGTACCAGAAATTTAGCTCGAGATAAGACCTCAGTACACCCGAGGTTGTACGTGCATGTAGCACCTATCCCTGATGGACCACAGGGAACACACGGAAAGATTCAAGACAAAAAAAGCAGTTTTCAGAGCATGTGGAGTTCCACCAAGCCAGATGCACCCAACAGTGTTGCACAGTGGTAGGCAGCTCAGCACACAGCTGGGCACAGCTGGAGGAGCTGGCTGTGGGCTGCCTTCAGGCAGTTTGCCAGCTGCCTGCACAGCAGCCCTGTGGATGGGTGTGTACAACAGCTCTCCATCAGGGAGTCATACAGAGTCAGTGCAGCCAAGGAAATTACGACCCAGATCCTCAAAAGTATTCAGGTGTCCATCTCCTACTACACACCTGCATAACCTAAGAGGATGGGGCCTACACAACTTGCTCAGCATCATATGGGAAGTATGTGGGAGTCCACACTTAAGACCAGTTGGCCCAAATTTAGAAAGCGGAGCCTCCTTCTACAATACCCTATAAACACACCTAAGAAAAGGAAAGGAGATATACCAGCTCAGACCAAAGGTCCACCCGGCCCACCGTCCTCCTGTCTCCACAGCAGCCAAGAACACATAAGCAGAGAAAGGAACAGGGACTGGCAACCACGTGTGATACCTCCACCTGTACTTTCCTAGCCTCTACCACTTGCTGCTCAGGGACTTCAGGCAGAGGTAGCTACTCCTTATTCAGCAGCCCTCTGCAGACTTCTCTCTGATGAACTTGTCTTGCTTCCCCTTGAGCCCAGGTAAACTTTAAACTCCACAGCATCCTCCTCCTGCAAGGAGATCCACATCCTGCGTATACACTGATTGAACAAAGGTCCTAAAGAAAGAAAGTGATGTACCACAACAGCTCTGGATCTCTCCTGAGAAGACACTGTGAGATGAACTGAATGGTTGCATTGTACTTCACAGTATTCAAACTTGTGAGGTCCTGCTGGGGTAACATAACCAGCGGAAACTGCAGAGAAGCAGAAGCAAGGGACTTCTGTGGTCCCGTTCAGGCTTCGTCCCAGCTGTGTCACTGCAAGGCTTTGGGCAAATCAGTTCATCTCCCCATACTGCTGTATTTCCACCAGCAAAACAACAGACACAACCACCTCCTCAAAGAAATAGTGAAATGATTCATTAGTTACTGTTGGTACAGTGCTTTGAAGAGGCAAAATAGTGCTACTTGCAGGAAAAGAGCCCTGCTTTTGCAAAGCACAGGCTTATCTTTAAGGACATGGAGTCAGCACAGCTCCCGTGTGCTCACCTGAAGTTACACACTTACTTAAGTGCTTTCTGCAGATACTTTCTAATGTCTACAATACAAGCATCTAAACAATATCATGAAGATTAGCCAAAAAAGCTGTCAGGGATATGTTTTTATAAGGAACGCTCCTTACTATACAAATAAATGCCAAAAATACCACTTAGAGGCTCTGAGATAAATTTTAACCAGAGAGGGTTTTTAAGATTACCTGTGAACTACTCCTGCCCGGTGAAGATGTTCAACTGCCAGGATAAGCTGCCGGATATATTTGCGCGCTTCATGCTCCTCGAGTCTTTTTTTCTCATAGATCTTATGCATCAAGTTGCCACCAGGGCACAGCTCCATGACAAGGTAGTAGCTGTTTTCAGTTTCCAGTATATCCAGCAGCTGAGCAATATTTGGGTGGCGGATCATTTGCTGGATCTGCCCTTCCCGTCGCAGATTCTTGGTGACATAGGTGTCCTTTTTGGCTCTTTTCTTGTCAATTACTTTCACTGCCACCTAATGAAAAAACAGAGGAGAGGGGGTTGTTAGCAGTCACACCAATGATTTATTGCTTTAACCTTGTATAAGCAACCTCAAAAAAAAAGAAATCAAGGGACGTCAGTCTCAACTGATACACCATGGTTTCAGGCACAACTGCCCAGAGGTCAGAGGAACAGCTGCTTTTCCAACTCGATCCCCTCCACTGACAATTTCTTTCTTTATCCCCTTGTACAATGACAGATAAAAGTTATTGCAAGGAAACAGACAACAAAGGGGAAGAGGCAATCTCATTATCCATACCCAAATACTTAGCACACTTAATGGTGAAGAGTTATTTCATTTATTTTCTCAGAAAGACTTCAGGCTGGCATTTACAAGTTGTAAGTGTCATTTTTGGCTGTTCCTGGCTTTTGACATAGGACTTGAGGTGATATGATAAGTTTCTCAAACTATAGCCAAATGTTAGTTTTGCATTATTAAAAAGAAAAAAAAAAAAACCCAGAATGATTTTGGTATCATTCTCCTGGCACATTTCTTTTCCCTCTTTTAAAACGTACATGAAAGACGATCCCCTTCTTACTTCTAGAACCAAGCAACTCTGCAAAATCCAAGAAGGCAAAACTTTTTTTTTAATGCAAGTTCCCAGCAGCACACCTGCTCAGAGCTGTCCGAGTCAACTGGAGCCCACCATGAAAGTACATAATAAAACTAAGGAGAGTCTGCACCACAGTCTATGACACAGCATGTGCTAGCATCTATCCAAGTGCTTTCCTTCTCATTGCTGGTGCAGAATGCCAGATGAGAACAAAAGGATGGGACCAGCTAGGCTATCGCTCTTTTCTACGCTTAAAGAATCTGGTTCCTTTTATTGTTTTAATGGATTCACTAAATAGACGCAATAAAAGTATCTGCCTTTTTCTGCCTCAAATTTATAGACACTTATTCATTTATTGAGGTTTCTTATTTAGACCGGGTGCTGCAAACTTCCAGGTCATCCGCACCAGACAAAGATTTAACAGCTTGTGCCAGCTGAGCAACAAAAGGCACCGCGAAATCCTCCTCCCAGCTCCTCCTTTCGTCAGAGCTCGGCAACAAAGGAAATCCTTCACGCCACGTGCCCAGACCCCGCAGCTCGCCCATCGTTACCCAAGTGACAGCTGCTTGTTTGTCAGGATGAGGCGGGGGAATCACGGTGCTTGGTATTCCTGCGCGACGCTGAATTTTACATGATGTGAAAGAGTCTTGTTTGCATGGGTACGGGTCCAACAAAATGCATAGAAAATGCCACGATCCCTCTGCCACCCAGATGGAGGCATGATGATGCTACACCCGCATCTTTGCTGTCTGCCTTGATTTGGCCTTGGAGGATCTCCCGCATTACCCCACTCCTACAACGAGAAGGAATAAGAAATGTGGGGAAAACCTCAGAGTTTTATTTACCCTAGCCTTAACACCCAGACAACAGCACAAGCCCAAGAGGCTTCCCTCCATCTCCAGCTCATACAATATCCTTCATCACGGCCGACCCACTAACTACTCACAGCAAACTCATTTCAACTACGGCCAACAACATCATTACAGTCCACAGCACTGCGGGCTGGTGGGCTTCGGCAACAGGGAGACAAACTTATGCAAAGCATACCTGGCCGCCTTCCTAGCTTGAGCAAGTGCCAAGCACACATCAAGCACATGACAGCTCCCAGTCTGACTAGCCTTACCTTTATTTTTTTCTGCGAGCAAAGGAAAGGTTAAATCAGCGAACATTTTGGTTTTCCTCTAGAGAACAAAAGGCACAAAAAATATGGTCTGGAAATACGACAACAAAAATAGATCCAGACCCTTTGACACGAACGCCTTGAATCAAAGTCAAGTTTTATCAGCAGAGGAGCTGAAGAATAGAACTACAGGATTTGGGGCTACATGGTCTGTCTTAAGAGCCAGAAGTCAGGATCGCTGAGCACGTTATTAGCTGGATACATTTCTGCCGCTAAAAGATCATTCTGATGAAATACCCTTGATAAAGAGATAAGGCTGAACACCACACACGAGACAGCTGCCTGGGTGAAGCCCAGAGCAGCACCAGGGCCATAAATGCCTGGAAGCTACATTCCTGACTAGTCACATTAAAGGAAGATTAGTTAGTTGTAAGATAAAACAACAGGCAAATCACAGCTTAACTTCAGAATTTTTGAAAGCCTCAGGTGATTCACCAAGGAAACAGTCTTAAATTAGTACGTTCTTCCATCTAATGAGATAGGACAAAGAACACAGAGGCTTGCATGGATTATTTAGACAGCAAACCACAGAAGCTATTCTGGTGAGGACAAACAAATTCAGGGGTTACAGAAACATGAGATGCCAATTTGTTTGTTGGCAACACAACCCAATCTCCGCAAAAGTTTTAAAAAAAGAAAAAAAAAAAGCTGATATCTTCCACAGCTGCAGGATACAAAACATGGAGTATTAACAGTATGGAACAGGAACAGTAATCTGTTATCCATATTGGTAAGTCATCTCCAATTCATTGACCTAAAAAACCCACATTACTAAATGCAGGCACATCTGCTGCCCAGGCTGAGTCCAGCTGTGGGGAGCAGGGGCAACCACCTGAACCCAGGAGACAGAGCCAACGATGTGACTACTTGATGACTTTTTCACTATCACAAAGAATTAGCTTTCTGTGCCTTAAGGACAAATTTTCTCCTCGGTTTTGACAGATACTTGGTCAGGCACCCTACCTATCCCAGCAGACAAGCAAAGCCGCTGTCAGACCCACCCTTGACTCCGAGCTACCTTTCCCCCTTCAACGCCCCTTGCATCGGGTCCGAGACATCCACCAGCAGAGCTGACAAGGGAGCAAGCAACAGTTTTGTTTCGTCAACAGTTTTGCATAGGAGAAAGAGAAGAGTAAAACACTACTAGTTAAGACTACAGGAGACTTGCATCTCCCACACCAGGCAGGAAACTAGCTTCAGCACAATACTGCTTGCTCCTGGGACAGACGTGCATGGGACCTTGCCTCCTCACATAGGTCCGTGCTGCAGCACAGGGCACCCTGGAAACATCATAGACAGATGCTCCCCTCTCCACCTCTATTCAAAAACCAGGGCCTTTAAAGAAACCTCTATATATCTAAAAAAAAAAATTGTAGCTGACCCAAACACAGAGGCAGCCTATCAACTTTCATATGGATACTCTCCATAATAGCTTCGAGCTTTTGTTCCCGTTCCTCTCTGTTCCTCCCAGGTCTTCTTCCTTTCACTTTTTCTTCTGTCCTCCTAGTCAATGCCCTTTCCTTTGCACAGCTCTTTTTGCTTTTGCTTTCTTGTAGGATCACTTTGCTTTCCTAAGTGAAATGCATCCCATGATACAAGGGCTGCGTAAAGGGGCCAGCACTGTCAGGCAGAGCTCTGGTGGGATTTTGTTGCTTGTTTGGGTTTCTTGGATTTTCCCCCGATTTACAACTTATCCTGAAGCATATCGAGGAAATCTAGGGATCAAACTCTGCACTCAGTTACTCCAGGGTTGACTTAGCTAAATATCCCTGATTTTGAGTTCATCCAGAGTTAGACCAAGGTAATCAAGACTGAATGTGCCTCAACACATTTAATATACACAGCCTCCTCTGCGGTGTATATGTGTGTGCATACACCTGAAAATTTCATTCATGCAGAAGGAAAAAGCATTCAGTAGAGAAAATACTGTAGATGTTAGATAACCATAAAATAAACACATTCGAGCTTTCATAACCTACTCAAGATGTGCCAATTATTCAGTTTTGCTCTCCCAAGTTTCAAGTAGGGGCTCTTTGTCTCTGCATCATCTGCATCGTGCCTATCTTCTGACTTAAATTCTTGGCCAATATTGGCATAGAAATAAAAAATAAATGATAAAGCAAGTAATTACTCTGAATATGTAGCAGCAGTGGCTCTTGACATTCAACACTTCGATTTGCCTAAACCTTCGCTGTGTAAATAAATAAATGGTTTAGGTTATTCTGTGTTATGAGGTACAAAGATGAGTAATAGGCCATATTTTTGGTTCCCGAGTCCTAGAATTACACTGTTGGAATGAATTACTTTCCTGAAGTTTATGGTGTGACACATCATATGAGCAATTGCTGCTTCTCTCGATTGTCGCACTAAAATAGTTCAGGTTGGGCTAAAATGTACTGGAGCGGAGGTGAGGGGGAAGTGCAAGCACCGCTCTTCTCCACAGATCGTTGGAGGAGACGGTGACATTGCTTACAGAACCAAGCAGCTAAAACATCATCGGCAAATACAGGCACGTGTCATCACCCAAACAAAGGCACACGTTTGACACACATGGGTGGAGGATTTTTGCCAACTAGTGTTTTAGGCGCGTTTGTGAATCTGCAAGAGAGGCGGGGAATGTGGAGCTGACTGGCACCAAACTGCACAAAAACACTCACAACAAGGCCCTGAGAAAAAGCAAGAAGAGAGAGTTTAAAGGACCAAACATTGCCTGGAGAAATCTGGGAGCCAGGGCTTTGGTTGCTAGATCACTTCTGCATCCAGAGAAAACACATTTTACATCCTCTTTGCAAACAGTCATGCCTCGATGTATGAAATTGCAAAAAAGCATGGACGGTGGCTCCCACACATCCTAAGCATGCCCCAGGGTAGCGTCCATATGTCTGTTCAAGAGGCACATTTTGCGTCGGGCAGCTCCCCAGACCTGTGCCCCGACAGCACACCGAGCCCATGGAGCCGCTGCCAGGTCTGCTGCGCCAGGCAGGAGGAACCTCCAGGTGCTCAGTGGGCAGAAGTCAAAGTCATCTTCTCCCCCTCCCCTTCTGCCAGCTATTTATAACCCCGACAGTGACACTTGGAAAAATCACAGGTCAAGAAGTAGTGCTTTTGTTAGTGAGGGAAAGATGTTTGCTTACCCAGCAGACATGCAAAGGTCTATTCAGATCATTGCCTGACTGCTCTGCAGCAGTGTCGTTTTGTCAGAGTGCAGCTCAGTCTTACTGAGACATTTTTTTTTTCTTCAAACCAACCCTCCATAAATACTCCTCGGTGCTGGAAGCCTGCTTTGAAAACTTGTGTTTTTCAACTTTTGTTGTGCTTCAACAAGAAATTCAAGGCATGGTATGCCTGCAGCGTACTGCTGATGGGAAACCAAATATTGGATACCAAGATGAAGCTGAGCACAAAACCATAGTAATATCGGCAGGGAGGGTGGATCCAAGCCTGCTGTGGAATCTATTTTCAACTACAGACAAAACTGATGGAAGGCAATTGGGTTTCTGTTTATTGGTTGGTTGTTCCTCACCTCCCCAAGCTGCAAAGAGCTTTATTCAAGCCATGGTTTTACAGTAAAAACATCTATGCTTCTACCTAGCTTTCCCCAGTGAATCTCAAGCTTCAACCAGTTAAGACACATCATGATTCCACCTGAATAAAAAACAAGTAACAACCACATAACCAGCAATGACTTCAGTCACATGATACGTTAACCCTCGGGGAACTCAGGTCTGAGTTCAGCCTCGGGCTTCTTGCTTGCCGGATCGGATATCTTTGCACAGGCTGTCTCTTGGCAGAAGGATGCACCTCAATGGCAGCAAGCCTTCTGTTTGCCAGAAAACGGGTTTTCTCAGTGGCCTGTTTGCCAAGTCAAAGTCAAGAGGTCTTGAACAATGTTCATGTCAGACACTTGCAATAACATCTAGAACAGTTTCACAGTAATGGCCCTAGCCTGGCAAATCATGTTATAACATGTTTAACTTTACAGAGAACAGAAGATTGCACATGACCTTGCAAAATCAGGGTATGACATTTTGAGGACTTTGTGTTTTCCCCACTTACCCAACCACTTGAATTGTTTCCTTCTGCAAATTCTCTCCTAACTTTAAATAAGAGGAAGGCAGTTCCTGCAGACCTCTGCCAAAGCGAGCTCCAGCTGAATTGAGAGGAAACTGGTTTGAATAAGAATCCCGCAAGCACTGTGGGATTTGGCCAGGAGACCAACATAGCACAAGAGAAGCAACTTCAACTATCACAGGGACTATTCAACTACTGGAGGGACACCCCCCTGCCTTTTTTTTTGTTCCCCCCCCCCCCTTTTTTTTTGCCAGAGCCTACTTCTGGCAGACCTGCTGGAGATGATGCCAAGCCAGGCAGCAGTGCTGACTCTCAGCACCATCCTGGGCCACGGGAGGCCTGGTGCACCCTGATCATTCAGATGAAGTTCAGAGCCGCAGGCTACAGGGTGCAGCTGTGGGGACAGTCAATAGGAAGGCCTGAGTCTTGGACTTCTGGACCTAAACCCACAAACTTTTACTGTCTGGTTTAAGTTTAGCCAGGAGAATGAGACGAAGAACCAGAGTAGATATCTTACAGCCATCGTTAGTGCAAGCCCACCTCCAGCTCTTTTTTGAAGTGCCCAAGAAGGCTCATGCAATGAATTCACTTTCTTTTCTTCCTTCCTTTCAGTGATAGCTGTCTGGCATCACTTGTAGCTTGCTCTGTATTTACCACTGTTCTCACCACAAAAATCCGAGCTTTTCAAAACCGGCTGGTGATTTTGGGTGGCCAATTCAAATCATATTAAACAGACCTAACTTTGAAGCCTGCACAGTTGTCAGCACAATCCTGAAAGCAATCCCTTCAAGGGTATCTCAGTTTGGGCAACCAACCAGCTTTTTACAACTGAATCCAAGGATTAGAAAATGCCAACTTTATTCACTGGGTAGAATTTATTCTTTCCTTTAGTTGTTACAGCTTAGCAAATTTTACAGTACAGCAAAGGAATATTTTTTTTACATAGCAAGTTCCAATATCTTAAGAAATAAAGCATTAAAGAAAAGGATTATCTGAGCAAATGCATACCAGAAATCAATGAACTGTACACCTTCAGAAAGGACCACACATGTCCCACTCGGGACAGAGAGAAATCACAGCTCTTCTGTTAGAACTGTGAGACACGGATGAGTCTGGACACCATCACAGAAACACAAACTTAACTTTCACCATGGGACTAAACACAATGAAACTGTAAGAAAGGTAACATGCTTGCTGTTAGGCATTTGCCAAATTACCTTGCAGCCCATACCACCCAATTCAGAGAAACTCTCTAAAGAGTCTCCCAGGGTGGCATTTTTGGTGGGACTCCCTTCAGCTATCCTGCTTGGCTTCCCAGTTCCCTAACAAATGTTATCATCCTCTTCACCTTTCAAGAACTGCTTTCAAAGAAAATTGCAGAGCATTTCTGAAAGTATCACAAGAAGGTAACCACTTGCTAATCGTTCTGCTTACAGCATAGCCATGCACTTCAAGGAAGCCAGCAATCATCCAAACCCATAGCAATGTGTAAAGGCAGACTCCTCCACAAGAATAAGGCCTGTCCTATTTATCAAGGATAGAAAAGGACAACCATTCAGTGGTAGCCATCTGATATCTTTTATATTTGCCTTGTATGCTTGCTACAAATGGAATCGGGGGGACAAAGGTTGAGTTACATGTGCGTGCATGTGCACATATATGCACTGTGAAAAGGCTGGTCAGTAGGTAAACAATTAGAGATGCACTGAGGTTTTACGTTAAACAAGCAGTATCATCTCTTTGCTTCACACTTGAGTGGCTATGTTTGGTCTTTGATAGTTTTTGTATCTGCTCTTTGTAGAACAGCTGAATATATAGTTTTTCTTTGGTATTTGCTCTGACATTAGTAAAATCAGTGATCAAAAAAGGTAGAGAGGAGTCACTTCTGTTAAAGTATTCTCTTTTCTTCTAAGTCTCTAATGGCATAAGCCAAGAGTTTTGAGCTTAGCAATACATAAAACCAGCTGCTGTAGAGACAAGTACAGGATAAATGTCTCAGTAGGCAGGAGGCCACTCTCTCTGTTGGCAGACTAGACAGAGTCAGGAAAGCTTGAAATCAGCCCCCAAAGAAATATAAACTCTTCTAAATAAGAAAGTAGTGCCGAGTATGCTCACTCATATACTGCAGATTCAAGGTAGCTTGAACGGAAAAGAATCAAATTGCCAGGGGATAAAAAGAAAATCTTACCATTACCTACAACCCAAAGACGACAGTATCCAGCAATGCAGAAAAGGATTCAGGAGTACTTTAGATAAGCAAATGAACGTAAGCCCTCTTGATGCCACAGCCAACTTAAACATAATCCCTAAAAGCATAAGCAGGATGTATTTGTTGAAAGTAAGAAAAGGTATTAATTACACCTGTCCAAGGCACTGGGAACTATTATTAGATTACTGTATCCAGTTCTGGTGCCAGTAATTAAAAAATTATGTTAAAAATTTGGAAAGAGTTCTGAAAAGAGCTTCAGGAACAGTCTGAGGTCCAAGAACTGTTTCTCATAGTAAGTGACTGAAGCTCAAAATATTTAATTAGGAGAATGTTAAGCACTGACTTGATGATTTTCTGCAAGTACCTACAGGAGGAAAAGATTCCCGATAAGAGAAAGCTCTTTAATCTAATAAAATAAAAATTAAGTTCCCAAGAGGTAAATTGGGCAAACTCGGGCTACAAACACGACCCATGTTTTTTTAGGTGCAGTGAAGTAATGAAGTCTTCTATAGGAAGTCAGGCTGTATGATTGCCGTGACCCCTTTGGGCTTCAGTGCCTGTACATATGCAAAGAGTCTCTGGTCCCTGCAGAGAGCAGCGGGGGACAAGGCACGACACAGAAAGATGGGAGCTGACCTAGGCAAGACGCTCTGGGAGCCGTCAGCAGTCACATCAAGGGATGTAAATTTTGCAAGCTCTCTCTGACATCCTCGCTGGAGCTCCCCAACGCAGAAGACATGAAATGTCATGAGGAGTCATGCAAATATTGATGCTGCTGCAGACAGCCCAACTCACCCACAGCTCTGCCGCTAACTGTATTGGCACAGTCAAATTAGTGTTTCCACAGGGAGACAGAGTTCTGATGTGTCAAGGCACTGGTGTTTGTAAGGACATACTACAGGGTTGTTCCCGCTATGCTAAGACCAAGGGCAGACCACACGAAGGTTTTAAGACTGTCAATATTGCAAGGCTGCGTGCATGGACTCCTCAGGGCCTCCTCACAACTCTGCCTTAGTGCCCTTCCACACGGTAGGGCATCCCCCGTATTTTGGCAGCTCTTCTTCCCTTTTCCTCTTACTTCAGTCAGGAAGGAAGGAAACAGAGCGGAGGTCAGTGCTGATTTAACACACGACTAATGCCTTGTCTGATGGGGTCCGTTTCCACAGAGCAGCTTAGCTTCACTGGAGGAGAGTTGTTCTCGGCTATACCTCTCTTCAACATCTTTTTTACTCCACGTCATATTTATGGGTAACTTCATGCCATACTTCACAGGCAACTATCGTTATCCTCTCCTGGACAAGCTTCTGCACCACTGTTTCCATAAAGCCAGCTGCCCCCTTCCCTCTCATCATCTGCTTCACTCCCTTTTCAAGCAACTGAAAGAAAGACTTATTCTTATCTGCTAGTGTCTCTGCCACCTGAAATGGCCAGACCTTCAGAGCACAGGGACCAGCAGGAGATGGTTTTGAGGCAAGGAGGATGCCATAATTGTGCCCCTACCCAGCCGCTCTGAACAGAAACCCCCACAAATTACATTTTTCCTTGGTGCTATATGTCCAGAGCAGAATTTGTACAACGCACAGATGCCACAGGATCAGAGCACAGCCCGGGAGCCTGGGAAGCAGGAACCTGTGCGGCTACAGCACAGGCCCACCCACGGGAAGGAACGCATGGCTTGCCTTGAGTGGGTCACGGAGGGGATCTGTCTTGCCTCTGGCAGAAAGAAACCAATTCCAGTGACCTTTCACCACTCTCCTGGTCAACTAATTAATGGGGTAGCCATAACCGCAACCCTTGAAGGAGAGGAGCGCATTTTTACCTCCCTGGCCTCTACAGATATCTACACAAGTCGAGAGAGATTACGCAGAGACTGATAGAAGTAGTGGCGGCAGAAAGCCAGACACAGAGATACATAAGGATGTACTAAAGAGGCTCCAAAAGAAATCCTTACGAGCTTGTCAAAACCAGCCTCTGGGCCGGAGACATCCTCTGCAAGGAGAAAGTGTGTCTCTGAATGCCTGGGACAGCTGGGTTTGCCTTGCCATTGACACGTAAAATATTCATCAAGTATCGCTTTCCAAATATTCGCCGTTTTTCAGAAAAGAGCTTTTTGACCCCCATTCATCAGGTAAGACTGACATGCTGAAACACCGCCCAGCACTTAATGTGAAAACTCCTTGAGCTCAAGGTATGACCAGCTAACGGGAAAGACATTTTTCAGGCCCTGTCACACAAGCGGACGGGAAGCCTGATGTGCGGTCACTGCAGCAGATGGAAAACCTGTTCAGACCAGCAAGGTCCTTATTTCACATCGACAGAAGTTGATGGCTGCTCACAACCCTTCACGGAGGAGGTCGGCATGACGACTGCTGGAAAACAGAGGTCCTCCCCACCCAGACGTGGCCCTAATAGGCTGTCAGGACAAGAAGCAGCTGCCAGAGCTGAGGCACAGCAAGGCACAGTTGATGCCTCGGTCGCAAGTGAACCATATCCCATCCAGCTGTTTCTGATAAACCATAACTTGCCTTCCTAATGCTGAAAACTTCTTCTGTCACCGTGAGATGGATGAAGATCTCAGGTTACGTGTGGGGAAGCAAAAGCAGAGAAGCGATACCAAATGACATTCCTGCAACACCGATCCCTACAGAAGAAACCTGGCAGCTCACGCCGCTTCCCATTTTCCTGATCACAGACTCATAATGTGTTTCATATTAAATAGTCCCTGTTTCACATTTTAGTGATCAAATACATAACTGGACTTATGGAAGACTAAGTGTCCCTGATTTAAAGCGCTTTAATACCAATATAGCCTTATGGATTTAAGGAGGGAAAAAAAAAAAACCCAACCCAAAAAACAACAAAAACCCAAGAGCCACTGCTTTTGAGGCCCAGGTAATACCCTCCTTTGTAGTGATTTAAAACACAGTCAATAAAACATTTACAACTGTTGGGAGCCAAGAGAAGGGTGTCTCCAATAAAGTTTTTATATATAAATAATATGTTCTCTCCCTTAGCTCTGTGGACATTATTCACAGAAAAAAAATTTGTTCTCTGAAAAAAATGTTTCCATGACAATCTTCCACAACAGGCAGAGAGCAAAGGAACTTTATTATATATAACTTATCTTTTTTTAGTTCTCTTTGTTGCAATGATTTTTCTCATAGCACTAGTAGCACTGATCTTGCACTGCAAATGAGAAGAGCCCTGTTGGGCCTATGTTAAAGATGTTGCACCTAGAGCTCAGCAGTGCAATAGCGGAACAAAGCATTGACAGAAAAGGAAACTTTGGTCAGGGCAGCACCAGCTTTCTGCTCATTTTTTTGCAGATGGTCTCCTTGGGGGGGCCATGGTAACTCCTCCCAGACTCTTTCTGTGCGGATGAGGTTTGATCCTGCTCCCTGCAAGCACCGATCCTAAATGCAGATCTACACACAGGTTTTGCAGGGATTCACCAGCTTAGAAAAGAGTATCTCGGGCCCCAGAGCTGTGCTTGTGATTGTGGCTTCTCTCTTACTCCAGTAAAGCCTACTGGAAAAACCTATCCAGTTCTCTTCACCAGTGTGACCTCCACCAGCCCACCAAAACCACTGGCACTACTAAGTTCATACCCTTGAGGAGATGAGCCAATGGACAACCCACCAGAGAAGTACAGCAGAAATTTTACAGGGCCACAGAATCGAGAAGTTCGGGTTTTTTGCTCTTCAGTCTATCTGAAAATAACAGCTAAGCCCATCTGGAGTTGAAGTAATGCAAAGTGTAGCTACATGGCAAGCAGAAGAGTACTTGAGATGGTCTGAATCTAGCCAGTATTGGTTTGCTTTGGTTTGATTGTATCCCATGCTGCTAGGTGTGCACCAACACAGCAATCCACCTAATTCTTCTTTTGCCTAGTATCTGCCTAATCATTGGCTTTGGACAGTTTTAGATGCTTCTCCATAACCTTGAAGAGTACCGTAGTCAGCACGTACACTCTCAGCTCATTTTTATGTTGTTGTTCACACAACACAACAGCTCAGGTTTTAGGCAGACTATCACAATTCAGTTGCCGGAAGGTTTGTCACACCGTCTCACAACTGCTTTCCTTCTGGGGTTATATGCTTGTGAAGAGTAAGTGCTGCTCATTAATAACCTCCATTTTCCCAAGTGCAGGCTAACAAATAAGTAACGAGGGCAGAGGGGCAAAGATGCCCTAATGCGTTATGTCCGCTGAAAAGCATGAAGCTACGGTAGCATTCTCCACCTCATGGGTGTAAAAGGATATATGGCAAACTGCAAGATGGAGAAAGCAAGACATATTTTAATTACTGAGACATTTATAGGTAACACATGCCTACAAAAACAGGCATATAGCTTTACATATCATTAAATATGTTAAAAATACAAAACTTGCAAGAACAAATACAAGGATCCAGATGTGAGCATCACATAAGAACTACACCTGGTGTCAATTCAGCCTAAATACTCAGCTTCCCTCAATCCTGCATATGCCACTAAAATTATAACAGTCTATACGAAAAGCAGCACATTGCTGACATGCACTGTTAGTGACATCCTTAAAACTGCTGAATGTAAACTTGAAAGCAGATTATCTCAAAAGGATAAGCAACTGCCACATGTGCATCAATTCAGCTCATTGCAGAACAAGTTGCAAGCTACAGCTGAAAAATATTAAAGCAATCGTCCTGGAAGACAGACTGCACTAATGAACAGGCTCTCTTGCCTATTAAAGCCTATTCCCACTTATGCCAAGTATGCAACATAGAAAAGGACTGGAGGGAAGAGTGTGGCTTTGTAACAAGTGTCTGATGCAACTGGTTATTCTCCAGATGAACAAACTGTTAGCAGGTGATCATATATCAAACTGAGCAAGTAGGTGCACATCAGCAGTTTGGCATTTATTCTGCCTTATGCTCGAATTCTTGCATGCTCCATAAGACATATCGGGGAACCTTGTGCTGACACAGTAACCAACCTTCTGGTCCTGCTTCCAGCCAAGTCCTCACTGATGCCAACGCAACCATGACGCTGTCCTTCAAATCACTTTCTGAAGTATCGTATGTTAACAAAAGCATATGTTTAGCAGCTTCAATACAAATTATGCATCTGCACACACACACACATAGACAAACCTCTGTGAAAAGAATAGTGTCAAAGCTGTGAAAGCAAACACTTAGAAGCAAGGAAATGTCAAAATTCAGGCTGCAGAAACACCCTCATTTCATTCCCTCGGTGCATATAATTAAGAGTGGCATATCACCCAGGTGCAACAGTTGGCAGCTGTTAATAGAAGTGAACAGCATCCTGGGAGAGAGCCACCATGCAGATCTGCAGTAAGCACTTTTCAAAACAAGTTTGTTTTTTTTTTAATATAGATAAAATTTTAAAATATGTAGAGAAACAGGTAAGGAGAGAACTACTAATTAAATACTGAGTGAGAGAACGAACGCATCTAGGAAACTGACATACAAGTATCACTGGTGGAAGAACATAAAATAACAAATCAAATTTCAAATTAAGATCCTGTGGCTTTACCCTCTGAGCCTCTGAAAGCAATGAAGGCATTCCAAGTTTCACAGTTTTACCTGCAACCTCACGACATTTGGGGGAGAAAAAAGGAAAGGGTTGAACTGAAAGACCAGTGACCACCTTAGAAACTCAACTTTTGTTTGCAATGAAGTAACTTCCTGGCCTGGCCTACTTGGTTGGCAAGATGGTTTGAAAGTGACCCCCACACTCACTCATGTCCCCCAAAACTCAGAAATCAGACAAAGGTAAAGATCTTAGAACTATATATGAGTATATACCAAATTCCCCAGGTTTTAAGGCGGTATTACTACTTGGGCAACCCTGGATCTTGAGCTGCGGACAAGGCTGACAGTGGCAAGTCCCAGTGCAGAAGCCCTCAATGGGAAGCCCCCACCAGTGTTGGTTTCCCAGACACAGAGCAGCGACGTCGCAGGGGGAGGCATCGTTACCAAGGGCATTAACGGGGCAAGATCTCACTTGCCAACACACCCAAAGGCCTTTGGCCACCAAGTCAAGTCTCCATTCCCTGAAGTCTATGGTGGAAGACACAGGAAAACAGTGAATTTACTCAAGGCAAAATTAACACTGTGACATGCGAAAGTGCATATGGCATCCTAACATCTGCTGTGTTCACTGGCATCACTTTTGTCCATATTTCTCTGTGTCCACTTGCCTATATTCTCCTAAATGGCTGCTAGAAGATGGAAATTGTGCAAAATGAGTCACTCCAGCCTTTGCTTCGGGTAACAGGTCCTGACAGGCTGAGATGAGAGCTGCCTCCTCCATCCTGTCCGAGGCGGGGATGGAGGGGTCTGCAGCGGGAGGGGGCTTGCAATGGGAAAGGTGGGGTGCAGCGCCAGGGACCGATTCCCCCGCATATGGACTTCCCTATACTCTCACTCATGTAAACACTGCTTGAACTGACAGCCTGTGCCTAGTCACGGGAAGCATTTTAGGAGGCTTGGATGATGTAGAGCAGTCACGTAACCTGCCTGACCACCGCTCCACCTCACGTGGACTCCCTACTGAATCGCTCCACACCTGCTTAAAAGGCTGGGAGCCACACCGCTCCCCCCACGCTCATCGAAAAGCTCTTCAGAAGGCAAAGGCAGGGCACAAAGTTCGCACAGAAACGCGCCTGCTACGCCGGTGTATAATTTTGCATAAAGCACGCAGCACAATGTGCCGCTAAGCAGGCAAGAGCCGTGCAGTTGCCCTTTGGAAACACCTCCCTCCTTTGAGGAGGGCCTGCCGGGGCGAAAGAGGCATTTCCAGCTCTCTGCAGGGAGGCTGCTCTGCCCACCTACCCACGCCAGCACCTCCAGGGTGCCCAAATACACCTCCTCTTTTTATTTTTTTTTGTACCTCTTTTTAATACAGAAATGCATTCTGAACATGAACTCTTCTGTGAAAAGGCCACTTTTAATATTAATTGCTTTGCCTTCATAGAAGAAACCGGTAAACTGTATTTTTAGCCGCTGCTTCCCACTGTTACAGAAAGCCACTTGACTAACTGGAACTAAAAATGTACCTTTTTTGAGCTTAACAATAGCGTTAAAGAAAACGATAAACAAATTTTTTGGTGGATGAGAAATCAAATGTTTCAATTTGCCTCAATGACTTTTTTGTAGCACTAAAGATTACACATAAAAGTTGTTAAATGTAATCTCAGTTCAAGTTTGTTTATAAGAACTTTGGCTCAATATATTGTCAACACATTGTCAGTCCGCAATGCTATATGGAATTATTCGGACATTTCATCAGGGTCCACAGCAGATAACACAATCTATTCGGTCTACTAACAGAGCCTTATACCACCCCCACCGCAATGATGGCAACATAATCTCAGCTAAAAATGCAAAAAATATTATCTTGCGATATCTGCCTTGGCCCAATTCCCATCGCCCAGTGATTGACCCTTCTGAGCCCCAAGCAGAAGGCTTGAAGCAATCTGAGAGTATATTGTGCCCAGGCTCCCAAAGTTAGCTGAATAACAATACAGCTAACTCAGCAGGGTTTCAGAGCCACAATTTAAAGCTAAATTGGCTTGCTCTTCATAGAGGAACTATGTTTCCTTAGGATTAGCAATAAAGACTGCCTGAGCTGATCTGACAAATCAGCCTTTTACCCAAAAATGTCAGATTATAGGCTGCGATATTTTTATTCAAAAGCAATGGAAAGAATAATCTGTTCAACATTCTCCTGCGCTCAGCTAAAATACACTTAATTGCATCAGGCACTACCAAACATTTTTCAAGCCCAGAAAATAATAACATGCCTGACATTATGGCAACGTGAACCGCAAGAAGTACCGTAAAAGATTTGATTTAAAGTCCAATGCTAAAGGCGTTCATAAGGAAAGGTTTAAAAATCTCACCTTAGCTCACCCTCTCGTGCTTAGGTGCTCGTAGGAGCTGCTGGTTCCCGTCCCACACAGGTCACTCAAAATGCATCATCCATCAAACTGCCCTCGAAGCAGCTGGTAAAGTAACTAGCGTTTGGCCCACAGTATACAACATCTCATGCTCTCTCGAAGACCTCTTCAGCTTCTAGCAATTTCAGGGTGAGGTAATGGCAGATTTTTGGCATCTGCTCCGCATTGCCTTGATTCTGTACAATGCATTGTGTCAGTGCGATGGATCCGAGCCTAGCTGGGGACTCATTAATCCACAGATTTCATTTCTAAACACACAATTTTCTGTAACAATAATGCGCATTAACTCCTCTGGAGTTGCTAAAGTCTGCTGCAAATCAAAACCTGCTTGGGCCCCCCTTACTATAGTTAGGTATTTTGGTGACCATAATGGCCCAGACTCTGCCAGAACAGCTACCAGACATTACTAGTAAGACCCCTACTTTATACTATTATGGGAATTTTATTGAAATTTAGGCAATGCCCTTGCTCAACAACTGCTTTACAAGACAAAAATCAGATGTCAATTACTTTTTTTGCTTTCAAAATACATGCAGGCACTAATCCTGGAATAATAGGCTCATAAAACATCAGCTTAGAAAAATGCAGCAATTACACTGATCCAGCAAGCTGTCCACGGGAGACGGCTTTGTTTCCACATTTTGCTTCACTGAACTCCACTTGTGAGCGTATAAAGTATACGCTCCTGCAGATTAACTTTTCCTCTGCAAGTGAACGGACCAAAAGAGTATACACGGCCAATTTCTCGCTCACCTCACGGAAGGAGGGACAGCATCAGGCCCTTACAGAGCAATCTTCTCTTGCAGCCTCTGGAGGAGCACGGTGTCGCTCTTGGGGGATTTTCCCCCGCCGAGACAAGACCAGTTTAGGGATGGAGGTGGGTAGGGAGAGATGGCAGAAGGTAACTGTCACACGCGGCTACTGATGCCGTGTCTCAGACAGCTCTGTTAACTCCAGCCTGACTTTGGCCACCTGATGCCTGGAGGAGGAGGTCTGGGCTGAGCATCAGTGTCACCTGGGCTCAGATGCTGGCATCGTCATACCTAACTCCAGCGCCTGGCCAGCTGTTCACCGAGATTTCTCAGAAGGCACAAATATAGCTTAATCAATGGATCTGGCCCTTCTTGTATCAGGATGCTCTCGTGGAAGTACTTTGCCATGAAGATAAACCATTTCTTATGTAGAATGTCCTCTTCCCACAGAACCTCCTCCATGACCTGCTGCTGC